>WOVY01015365.1:162500-200000 GCA_013436015.1 Rhipicephalus annulatus
TAACGCTATGGTAGGTCAAGCTACAGAAAGCAACACTGGTTTTAATTGTTGTTTCTTCAGTAACCCACTCTGTTACTGTATGTTGGAAGTTAAAAATGAAAGAATATCTCTATATTTCACAATCTGCGTCCAAATTTGTGGCACTATGGCGATCAGTATACATACGCTTTTCGAGTGCGGACGCCAATTACCTTTTAGAAATAAAGCCTATGAATGACTGCCAGTTGGGTGTGTTCTTTCCGAGTCTTCGTACTTATTGGCGTTTGTGTTATCGTTAAGTATATGAGAAATGGGTTGTTTCAAACGGCAGCTTTAAGGTTACATCCTTCTCGACCCCGTATATCCGACTTTTCCTGCTTCAATGTTTCCCTTCCTCCGTCCCAGTTCTTCACATACTAAATTTTGTGACTGTGGTGCGCTTTCGAAAGTGAGTGCGAGAATCCTGCTTTACAAAAAAGTAACAAATGAAGGGAACCAGTGAGCTGGCCCTAGCAACGACAGGAATGTTGAATCTCACAACGAATGCAACTGAACTTCGTTTTTTTATTTACACCAGGTGCAGCGCTGCGGAACCTGTACAAAAAGTTTGGTGTGCAAATTGTAAGAGTTGACATGTCTCGCGCTTGGATTTTGTGGTTGCAAACATGGCCTCTACGATGGGCTACAGCTGCGCGCTGACGGAACTAATCACTGAGGCCACAATGTGAAAAGACAGAGACGTTCGGCGATCCTAGTGCTATTGACAATCGTATAAATTATGTGGTTTTTATATTTCTTAGGCACAAAGAATGTAAATTTATAACTTGGTCTAAAAACGAAAAAGAAATTACAATACGTGTAGTGAAATCACTTAAATATTTCTTGGTGCAAGCGTATGCGCTGCAAGAAGCCTCGTAGCTTCCATGTATGAAAGAAAGTGTAGAAGTAAAATATATATTGTATCCGCGTTTTGAACCTTTTGCGCTATCTAGAACCTGTCATAAAAGGCAAAGACAACCGCCCCTTTGTAGCTTAAAGCCACAAGAAAGTTCATACGGATTTCTCAAAAAAATTCTTCATTGCCGAAAAATTCCTTTTTGTCCGGGGTTGAAACCGGAACCGAGACAAATTTTTCGGCATCTAACAGGCTTTTTGTTTAGACGAATCCGTAGGATTTCCGTGTGGCTTCGGGCTACAAACGGGTGGTTTTCTTTTTTTTCCCTTTCTCAGCCTTTCCGCTACCTTGCTGGTTCCCGCAGAACTCATTTGCAATAAATATTGTCACACGCACTTGTTCAGGAAGCCGCCTCGGAATCCTCGTGACGCGAAAAAAATGACTGTACGGGATTGCAACAGCTTTGCCGTAAACACGGCTCAGGCAAAAATAAAGTCGTGCGTTTATTCACCATTACGTCAACAAACACTTGAATTTGTGACGTTATCATGACGTCACCTTGAGCTCGCCGTGACGTCACCTGATGGTGTCCACGCGTTAAACCGTCACTTAGCCATTCAATAGTAGGGTAGAGCCCGCATGGACACTATTGAAGGTGAACATGGCAGAAAGAGGTCTATCACATTCTCATCCTTATGAATAAACGCAGAAGCGATCGTGTAACTGTTGTATTTTAGCCAGTGTATTTATGGGTTATATTTGTGTTAGTTACAGTATTGTGTGTATTCAACTTAGATTTCTGTATGTGGAGCTTTCAAAGTCGTTGGCTTTCTTTAGTTTTTAATGTTATCTAAAATTGTGCTGCCATAAATTGTGTTCAAAACGTTTGTTGCTTGTATTCTTTCAATGTATGCGAGTTGCTGAATGCCATCAATTTAGTGCTGTCATTACGATTACTTCACCTAAGTTGGTTACGTCTCTAGTGTACCTACGACAATGGGATCCAAGTGGGGTGCCTACTTCCATTGTTGGACTTAGCTCCATGGGTATAAGGGTACGTATTGCCAAAGCCAATACACATAAAAAATCATCTGGCACTGATGAACTTGGCTTTCTGAAGGCCATTTCTTTGTTCTTGTTTTTAAACTTTTATCAAACAGTATTGCGTATTTTTAGGGGGTTCATATTTTCATTCCCGTCAAGACGGTGACCCTGAAAGGTGATTGTTTTCTACAGATTCTGGCGTGCCGCAGTCCGCTGCAATACGCGGGCACATTTTTAGACTCCAGCTGCAGCACTGACTTGCGTCAGCCTGCTCAGAATTCAGTGCCACTTGTTCAACGCGTTTCGTTTGCAGTAAACTATATCGACACCGTAAATCTCAGCTTGTTACGCTGAATAGTAGAAGCACTGCCTGTTCGGCTAGCTGGAATAGCATACTCGTATATTTTGACACCCTTGTTCTTCAAGCACATCCAAAAATGCAGTATATTGAACTGCACAACGCAAGGAGAGTCACGACAAAAAAAATGCAGCTTGCTATGACGGACTAGGAAGCTGACGCAGTCCTCTCGCAAGAAAAGCTTATAAGCGTCCACAGTTTTTCCTTGTTAGTATCCGGATAATCAGATAACGGGAATCGCACCTAGCAACAGCAATCCGTTCGCGAGGCACGTTTAGACGTTACGTGCCTGAACCACCAGCTCTTTTCTTCGAAATCCCCACGAGGACTTCGTCGTTGCGTCGCAAGCCATCAAGTCACAGCTGCTCAAGCACTTCTGGTTGATCGAGCCTGTGTAATGTTATTAAGCGACACTATGCCACATGGTGAGCCTAGTTTGCAGACTGATGCCGGCTTCCAGACGCGTCTGAGTCACCATTAGGAGCAGGCCCGTAATTTCATTGAAAGCGTGGAAATCAGCAAATGGTAGAAGCCTGCGATGTTTACGGCGGCCTCGGCACGTGGGGAGTTTTCCGAAAGCTCCGTAAGGCGAACTCAACTCGGTTACGCAGAGAAGCGACATCAGGTGCAAGGTATGCATGCCCTCAGCGCTACTTTTGCGCCCAATGGAGCAAGTCGCGCTGAAAGGTACAAGCTCAATGAACCACGTCTCGGGCGTTATGTCCCGCTATGTGAGCATGGGTAAAGCTATGGGTAAAGCTAAGGGTAAACTTTTTTTAAAGGAAATACCACTTGTCAGACAATGACGTGACGAGACCAAGGAGAATTTTGTAATTCTCATTGGACGTGACCCAAGTACGACATTATGTTAATGGTGTACGTGCAAGCAACATAAGCCTCAGGAGAAGATGGAGTTTTGGAACAGTGCAACATTCATTAACATGAGAAGACGCATACTAGATGTGTCGCAAACACAAAGTGTTTTGAACAGGGATCTTTTTCAATTTTTTGTCTGTTCTCCCGCGGTTACCTCTTTTGTGTGTGGTTGAAAAAATATACTAGGACTTCAGAGTGATTTATACAATGAATCGCATTGGCGTTGTATTACTGCGTTTTGCTCCAGGACCCTTTATTTCGTGCGCACTCCGGACCTATATGCTCTCGAAAACATCGAATATCAAATCGTGCGAACAATGCATTCGGAACTTTACGAAAAACAGCCCAGAGCAACGTGAAATACCTCTTCTTCTTTGCACCAACTGTGTTCTACTTCTGATTCCAGCAAACATTTGGAGTAATCTTTCTCAAGTCAGCCTTGAAGTTGGTTGAAATCACGAGTATAGGCGCATAGCCCTGCCATTAGGGGCAGAAGGTGGGGTTTGGAATATATTCTGGTGGTGTCACCTGGCTTATGCACAGCCATTGGTAACAGCAATTAATATGCGGTAGCACTATATATTACATTTCTAACTTATAGGTGGCGCAAGGAAGTCAATTTTTCCGTAATTGTCCACAAAATGATACTACAAATCTTACAAAAACCAGTGACACGAAAGGAGGAGAAACCAAATTGTTTGTCAACAAAAGCTCACACGTCAAGAACCTGCGTAAGAGGTACGTCCTCTTCCTGCCGAGCAAATGACTCGCGTCTCTTTATCCATCGCATCTTATGTGGGCCCGATCGAACGTATCCCTAAAGGCCAGATGACAGCTCCAATAGAGCGCGCAACAGGAGTGAAATGGGGAATGAATGAAGGAGGAAACCTCAATGCAAATAAATAACATTCATCAGAACAAGAATTGGGACAATGGGTAAAAATCCAGGGGGGCAGACAGAAAGAGTAGAAGGTGACTGTCGCCGGCAACGCTTTTTTTTGCCCCCACAAACTATTCTAAACAGGGGTAAAAAATGGGCACGAGAAATTGCAGATCGAAATTAAAGATAGGTAATATCTTGGGGGAGATACGTAAACAGGTGTGAATATTAGAGATAAAATACTTGCTTTGAAAGATAGGTACAAAAATGCGAAAAGAAAAAGTGCAACATAGAGAACCGGTGAAACTAGATTGTTAAAGAAAAAAGTTAGCTCCCCGGGGGGGGGGGGGTCCTTTTCCTAAAACAAAATGATGATAACAGGTAAAAAAGTGAATGGGATGAATAGAGATGAGTTTGGTTGTGGGGAAGAAGTAAAAAGAAACTGGAAGAAAACAAGGACAAGTTGGCATTTGTGTAAGGATACAGAAACGGGGACTCTTGAAAGAGTGGTTGCCGGGAAAGTATGTACTTGTAGATCAGGAAAGAGTAGATCAGGGAAGAAAGGGTAGACCAGGCATGGGAAAGAAGATGTGGAAACGTGTGTGGGCAAATGGTCGGAGAGTGTCGAAGGTGAGATAAAGGGGGTAATACAGCTAAAGGGCAGGTTGATGGAGGCAAAGGATGGTATGTACCACACGTGGCGTTGTGGAGGTAAAGGCGATGAAGTAACGCAGTATCTTCCCCCTCATGCTGAGATGAGGAAGAAAGGGAGAAAGGAAGGCGCCATCGAGTCACAGGTGGTCGATGTGGCGCCTGCGCTCTCAGCGTCGCCCCCACAGTGTCGCTCGTCGAACGACGAATAAATGGGGAGGAGGAAGAGAAGACAGGCGAGGGATTGTGGGGAGCTAGAAAGAGGTCAAGAAAGGAGGGGCGGGAGAGCGGCTGGTTGTTGCGGAGGGGCTACCTGCACGCGCCTTTCGTCTTATATGTTTCTCCAGCAGTAATTGGTGTTTCTTACGCCAGAGAGAGAAAAAAATGAAAATAATGGCAGACACTGTCGCCTTGCTGAATATAAAAGAAAGCTTGCCGCATGGTTTGCATCGGCACCGGGAACAAAACCTGAAGACAGAGGCTGCGCCTGCATAATGGTATCGACCTCCACGAATGCTCGGACTCGAAGGCTGGTGGCGGACACGGAATATACACAGAGGCACAAAAGGGTACAAAAAGTAGTGTCTGCTTACTTGTACACTGTGCGTTGTGGTCGGAACGGGTCGACGCAGTTACGTTAGAGAGCATGGAATGTGGGTGGTGGTAGTAGGCCGTTCCCTAGAAGCTCGAAAACTCTGAACAAAAAACTTCAAAGTAAAGCCGGCCACTCTTCCTCACCTGTGCGTCAGAAGGTTGGCAACTCCTGGAGCGAAGTGTGGAAGTCCAATGCAAATGCTGAAGAACTTGTGGTATAAGGAGCAGCCGATGGAGCTACGAATTATGTTAAACAAGGGTAAGGATGGATAGAGGGCGTGAATTGAATGTCGAACTCCAGTACTGCGCTTTTGTCGCTGATAAAATTTTTACGCACGTGGTTTCCACGTTTTTTTTTTTTCATTTCTTGAAGAGTATGCGGAAGACGTAGGGCGGGCATGGTAAAATATGCCGGAGTTATGAAAATGAAATATTTCGCCTAGGGAGCGCAGTTTCTAAGTGCAGGTAGAACCTACTGAATAAACTAATGAACCAGCTGCCCATCACGGACAACACTGGCTGCTCTTTAAGGCTTCGTAGAGAGTTGTACAACTGATCAGCACTGACGTGTTCACATATCCGCACCGGAAGTGGTAACGGAATGTCTACAGCGGGCGTCGTGGTGATAATCGCGAAGCTTTTGTTGGAAAAAATCTGCGTGAAGCTTTTCTTGGCCCCGCCGCGGTGGTCTAGTGGCTAAGGTACTGGGCTGCCGACCCGCAGGTCGCGGGTTCGAATCCCGGCTGCGGCAGCTACATTTCTGACGGAGGCGGAAATGTTGTAGACCCGTGTGCTCAGATTTGGGTGCACGTTAAAGAACCCCAGGTGGTCGAAATTTTCGGAGCCCTCCACAACGGCGTCTCTCATAATAATGTGCTGGTTTCGGGACGTTTAACCCCACATATCACTAAATCAATCAATCAAGCTTTTCTTGGAAAAAACCGCCAGCAAGCGGTCTTGGAACGTGCGAAATGACATAGCAAACACAGGCCTGTTGCCTTCTATGAGGCCCATCAAATGATAAAATTGCACGCACAAAAAATGAGACGTTAATCACTGCACTGTTTGCCTGCCCTATCGCTCTTGTTTGTTTATAATAGGACACTTTTTGTCTCATTGGGTTCAGCTTGGGTAACGCAGTTGTAAGCAATAAAAGGACTGCCGATTAAGCAAACGGTTTAGATACGTCTTTTTCGTCTCTAAACATCTTGCTAAACACATTTTTTTCGAGTATCTATTCATTTACCTTTATTCTGCAAAAAACCTTTTTCGTAAACTGTTTTTGTTTTTCCTAATAACTAATGTGAGCATATTGATGCGTTACATTCTTTACATTCTACCTATAAACATTATGTATGATGCATCTTAAGCACATAATCCTTTCTTTAATAATATGGGGAATGGTGTCAATATTATGAAGTGAAGAAAAAAGTATTTATGCTTTAATTTTTTATAATACACAGAAACCTCGGGGTGATCAGACTGTTATATTCTTCTGAAACCCTTAAAACAATATAGGACCCATAGATGAGTTGTCGCGAGAGAAATAAGTCAATAAACGTTTTCATTATGGTAAGGTTTCACCTCCTGTAGAAGCCCCCTCGTCATTTGATACCAAAACTGAACAGAACTAGTTGATTACTTGATTAAGTTATTTTTTGTGTGTGTAGTTCGAAAGCAATGCACCCACAACAGTTGGAAGATTTGGAGGAATATCAAATGCGTGAGGGTTGGTGTTTTAAGCGCACTCCCAACTTGGCACTTTTTTTTTTTTGCACTGAACAGAATCTGAATTCATTCTTGTGTACGAGGAATGTTTCACATACTAAACATTGCGTTTCTTCGCCACTCTTTACCAACAAAAAAGTATGTTTACTTTTTATATGCTCTAGTGTACGTCATATCAACGAGCTGTGGAAAATTTATTCAGAAAATGAAGCAAAAATATTTCAAGCCAATGATTTATGACCCTTTCAGCCTCCTGTGAAATATTTTACATGACTGATTATGAAACAACTTCAGCTGAAAGAAACGTAGGAGTTCGAATTGACGTTTATGCCTGCTTTTCAATAGAAGCCTGAACAGAAGTCCTATGTTGACGTCACTGTTGAGACATGCATGTAAATCATAAACATAACATAAAACTTTGCGCATCAGCTAAAGAAATGCAGTGAAGTTGTTTCGCTTTTTAATAAGTGCCGCTTTCTTACCGACGAATGACAGATGACGGTAATCCGTTCATTTATTTGAAGCAGTACTTTCTAATGCGGAGACGCGAGTTGCGAGGCTCGGCGACAGGGGTGAGAGTGTTATTGGAGTCCCTTCTCGCGCGGTAATTCATCGCCCCACGCAGAGGCCGTCTCGATCGACGCCATTCAAGAGGACCTAGATTATGATAAGGTGTCTCGGAACGACGTCTTCTAGAGAAGGAGCAAAATCGTTTAGCACAGACAGCTCCTATCGACTTATTTTTCCCGACTAATGCTAATTAATAACGTCGCTAAGCTCTTGAGTGCGTAATGAAAGGCGTCATTCAGGAACAGTGGCTTGATGTCTTAATTATATAGAGGCCGATGATACGAGCTTACTTTCTTCCTAATTAAACCCAGGAAAAGGTTACTTTATTAGCTAATCCTATCGATTGAAGATGAAACTGCCGGCAAGTTCACACAATCTCCTGACAAGAACAATTTTGTTTTTCTCGAACTAGCTCCTCACTAGTCTTTTTCCTATCGCGTATTTCTTTCACGTACGTATTTGGCCCTTTATTGCAGTATAAACGTTTTTCATCGCGTCATTTGGTCTTCTTTGCATGATTAATACGTGCTCTCAAACAAACTTCCTAACGAGATAATGCGTCCTAGTGGCTTGGTAACAATAAAGCATCTGAGCCATGTTACATCATCATACTCGGGCTGTTTGTGTACAACTACCCACTCTCCACCGTGAAGGTAAAAAGGTGATCTTGATGAGGCATCCTGCTTGGCACAATTGATTATAATAATGCAAATTGTTATGGGGCAGTCACCTTTCATTGAAGCAGTAACTTCAGAGTGACCATAAAGCAGAAATCTTTCTAACAGAAATTGGCCACATAAACTCTACTAATGTCAATCAGAAAAAGAGCCTCCTTGAGTTGAAGATAAAAATTGTCGTGCCAACGTAAAAACATGATGAAGGATTCGCCACAGTGTTAATAATTAAAAAAAACGAATACTTGTTTGAAGGCTACCGTTTCCATTGGCATTGCACATCGTCATTCGCACACCGGCAAAATCTTGCTGACTGTTAGCTACTAGCAGTCGTTTACTGTTAGCCCCTATGTAAACGTTCTAATAAACCTAACATTCTAATAGGCCTAATGAACCGTAGTATAGTTTTCTTATCTGTTCATCAACCCCAGAGCTCTGTCTCTCAGCCTTAATCAAATAATAGCTTTGTGCAGTGTAACATCACTTTTTCAAGAATTTTCGCTTTCAATATTATCGTAATGTGTGAGTATTTAAGATTTCAACATAATTTTCATACAGATGATAGTTTGGTAGCGATGCATAGTATCGGTAAATTATCGACGCACTCTGGCTCCAGGGCTACGTAACAACAACCATTCGCCTTCTTTTTAAATAACTGCTATTTTTTTCTAGACTCCTAAATGTTGTCTTCACCGATATATTACCAAGCTTTTTTTTTCAACCTTTGGTTAACTCTGTAACACACAGTTGTACCTTGATAAAAAATGTCAGAGAACACTTCATCTCCCTTCCTTCACTCTTCTTGGGAAGTTTATTTAAAACAAACAAAGTAATGATGTTTTCATTAGTTCGTACACCATATAGTTTTTAATAAATTATTATAAACTTCGATTACATACGTAACTCAGAGTAATTTTGAGAAAACATGTAAACGCGCAATAACTTCCTTTCTCATGAAACTTTGACAAGTTTTTATTCTTTTTGAAGACATTATAATCAACTAATTAATTATTAAACAGTTGGGCTGTGAAGTTGAAGTTCTGTTAACATTTTTTCAAGTCTGATTGCACCTAATCATAAATATTGATTGGTCAAAAATTCATCGGAAAAAATTTAGCAATAAAGAGATTCATTTGATTACCAAGATCTCGGCATACCTCTTTAACGCATTATTTCCATCGTATGCGCCATATTCGATTGTCTCTGCTCACTTAACGCAGACTGTCTTTGCTCGGAATACAAAGACGATATAAATTTAAAAAGAAAAAGAAGTTCACCGTTTCTCTTGTTTTTTTTGTTTTTTTATTGAGAATAATGGAGGCACTACTGATAAAGAAACACGACAAAACTGCCCCTTCAAACCCAGCAATTCGTGGTCTCCAAAATGTAATCAAATATTGATTTACTAGCATACATACCTAAATCCTGGAGAATGGCGCAGTTTGTTGCTGTTTTTATATTTTTATTTTCATTTTATTTTATTTTTTGCGTGGGATCACTCAGGTGCTAGTTCAGCACCTCGAAGGAGTACTGGAGAAAAAAAAAGGCGCCGTTTTTTAAGATCGGTATTTGCGTAGAAGTTTCAAAAGTCGGCTGACTCTCACATTGACTAACATTTCGGTCTTAAGTAAAACTTTGCATACTCCTTCGAAGGAAGGTTCGTGAATAGCCAGTAGAACAGTTTTTTTTTCTTACGTTTGTGGCGGCTTGAATTACAGCGTCACCTTGAGGTTTGCTCAAGGTGACGCTGTAAGGTGGGATTACTTGAAGGTGGGATTACTTGAAGGTGGGATTACTTGAAGCACACGGCAACGTCCCAACAGTGTTCGAAAGCCTCCCTGCATGCGTACCTGAAGACATTCATATTTCAATGGCTTCCCTCGAACTCTTAGGGGGCATGCGACATCATGCTTTCAATGCAAAAAAAAAACATCCACGAGAACATCACGTCCAAACTGAAAAATTCTCCCCTTTCTTTCGTCGTTTCTTTTCTCACATTTCATTGTCTGTTGTAACACATGTTTTCATACGGTGCAGTCAATCTTTGTTATAGTACTTCAGCTTTTAGCTGAATAAAAAAAGAAAGACGCTTGACTGCATTTATTTGTGGAATGGAATGAAATGAAAAAAAAATTGCCCGCAGCTTCCCTCGGGGGAACACTGAGGAGGATGCGGAGCATATAATTGGTTAACGGGGTGTTAAAGTGCGACTTACTTGGGTCGATGGCTAAATTGGTTAACGTGGTTGTGGAATGGGGTGTTAAATTGCGACTTACTTGGGTCGATGGCTAAATTGGTTAAAGTGGTTGTAGGAGGGGGTGTTAAATGAGTGAACACGTACACACGTATGCGAAAGGACGGCGCTGGTCGAAGGGACGTCGATCATTGTGTTTGTGGATTCGTTGGAATTCATTTCACCGCGACCTTGGACGTCGACGCGCCGTACAAACCAACCGACGAGCGGCAACTGAGCGAGCGAGCGCCGACCTTGAGTATATACAGCGCGACGGCGCATGCACTGTCAGCTGTTGAATGTTCTCGAAGGAGAAGCGCGCGCGCGGCACAGATGGCGACGGCGCATGCGCTGTCAGCTGTCGAATGTTCTCGAAGGAGAAGCGCGCGCGGCACAGATGGTGGGCGACGGCGCGACGGCGCATGCGCGCGCGTCAGCTGTCGAATGTTCGAGAAGTGGTGCGGACGGCGCGGACGGCGCGGACGGCGCACTACAAGGCGCGAGTATAAGATGCTTCCGCATCTAAAAAACTTTATTTCAGCCTAGATAACCTACGCCCCATATCTCTCACGTCGTGCGTGGGCAAAGTGGCTGAGCACGTCGTCCTCAACAGGGTTGGTCGGTACCTCGAAGATAACGACTACATCCCGCACCACATGATTGGCTTCCGACCAGGGTTATCCACTCAAGACGCCATGTTACTCCTAAAGCATCAAATTCTAGATGGTGGAAACACTCGGGACACTCGTGCAATACTCGGTCTCGATTTAGAAAAGGCCTTTGATACCATAACGCACTCGTCAATCTTGAAAGCGATCGCAGCCCTCGGCCTAGGTCATCGATTTTACTACTTTATCCGCTCTTTTCTCACTCGGCGCAGAGCCGTCCTCCGCGTAGGAGACCTAGTGTCGGAAGAAGTGGAGCTCGGACAGCGGGGCACTCCTCAGGGATCCGTCCTCTCACCCACGCTCTTCAACCTCGTGATGATCGGGCTTTCCGAACGACTTTCAAAAATAGACGGGCTAAATCACACTATCTATGCGGATGATGTAACCATATGGTGCTCCACAGGGTCGGATGGCTTCATTGAGTCCGCCCTGCAAGAGGCTATCGACACCACCGAGTCTTACCTCGACCACACCGGTCTCAGGTGCTCACCTGCGAAGTCGGAGCTGTTGATATATTTGCCCAAACGCCGGGGTGCCAAGCCCAAAGGGTGGAAACCTCCGGCGGAACGCAATATCACCCTCCACACCAGAGATGGTCGTACTATACCCAGGGTAGACACCATCAAGGTCCTCGGCATGATCATCGAGTCCCGCGGAACCAACACCCAAACAGTACACAAGCTCAGGACTAAGACCGAGAATGCCATACGACTCGTACGTAGAGTAGCCAACAGGCACCATGGCCTCAAAGAAGACAACCTGCTGCGTCTCGTACACGCGTTTGTTTTGTGCCATTTTACGTACGTTGCCGCTATACACAAGTGGCTACGTGCTGAGCGCGATCAACTCAATGCGCTTATTCGCAAGGTGGTCAAACGAGCCCTTGGCCTCCCTATCACCACTCCAACGTACAAACTCCTCGAGCTTGGCGTACATAACACGCTAGAAGAGATCGCCGAAGCTCAGGAACGTGTGCAATTGACCCGACTCACTACAACCAAGGCGGGCCGCCATATTCTGCGCGAGCTCGGCTTCTTCTCCTCGAGGGCCAGGGACCCCCAAGCGTTGACTCTGATTCCCCGTGAAATCCGCGACCTTATTACGATCGCTCCCATACCACGAAATGTACACCCCGAATACAACAGAGGCAGGCGCCTTGCGCGGGCGACCGCCATTCTCAAGCGCATAGACATGGAAGCGGACAACGTCTCGTTCGTGGACGCCGCTGCCTATCGCAACAACCAAGCCTTCGCCGCGGTCGCGGTATCATCCGCGCAGCAGACTCTTACCTCAGCCACAATCCTCACCCGAAACCCCGAAGTAGCGGAGCAAGTAGCTATAGCTATAGCTATGCTCGACAGCAAACGGGAATTCATCTACAGCGACTCCAGGCCGGCCATCAAAGCCTTCGAACGCGGAGTCATCTCCGACCAGGCGTTACGTATCCTGCGCAATGCGGACCCGAGTGCACTGAAGCACCACACTGTCATCTGGTTCCCCGCCCATCTCGGCCAGGTGCCGGGTGCCCTACCCAACCTCAACGAGATCGCCCATGATGCAGCGCGCGCACTTACCGACCGCACTGCCACAGGGCAACCTCATCTTGCTGGGTTGGATACCAATCGGGATGCACCAATTACGTACAATGAAATTACAAAGCACTTTTACTTGGAACGCCGCATTTTTCCACCCCCACATCCGAAACTTAACCGACCGCAGGCATTAACCCTACGCCTATTACAGACACACACGTACCCAAACCTTGCCACGCTTCACGTTTATTATCCCGATGCATACCCCAGCGACACATGCCCATCATGTGGACACACAGCGACACTCGAACATATGCTCTGGGAGTGTAGAACAACTCCTCCCGACTCTACCTCAAGCAAGTGGGAGAGGTCCCTCAGGAGCTCACTTCTCGCCGACCAGCGATGGGCCGTCCAGCAGGCCCACGAAGCGGCCGCCAGGTACTCTCTGTCGGTCCCTACGTGGGAGACGCCCGCTACGCGCTAAGCGCGTCCTGCAGGACCGAAATAAAGTTTTTCCATTCCATTCCATTCAGTCCTGCAGGACGCGTTTAGCGCGTAGCGGGCGTCTCCCACGTAGGAACCGACAGGGAGTACCTGGCGGCCGCGATTCATGAGGAAAATTGTCCTTGACACGCCAGAAAAGACTTTCGCAGTAACAGAAACTAGCTATGCCTACAGAGAAAATTTGTTAAATTAACAACATATCTTGTAGCTTTTGTATCGACATCTGCTGTCGCTTACGACTGGCTGACAACCCTTAAACACTATTGCTGCTACGCCTAAAAAAAAAAACACTAGTGAATCTTGATTACCTGTTCAACACCGGTAACACCTGAACTGACTCTCTATTGTATCCCTCATAAGCACAGAATGTACCGTGAGCAAATTAAATGAGTTGTTTAAAGCACAAATGGTATCAATTTCACTGTTTAGCGCATGCCCGCGTTCGCGCTAGTGGTAACTCGGATCTGATTTAGAGGGGATTATACGTAGCAAATTGGTGAGAAGCCATTTTAATGGATTATGATGCTCACAGTATCAATCTAACGTGAATCAAGGAAACTAAAGAAAAAGCGGGCAGGGAAGACGGACATGTAAGGAAGAGTGATGGAGCTCCTCTAGCGTGAAATCTGCTCGAGAGAGATGGCTTTGATGAGGCACTAGTAATGCCGTATACGTGAAAGCGGCCATGCAGGGAGGAGTGTTTGCCCTTCACTGAGGTCGTCGGAATGCGGCATGTTCTAAGGTACTTCTTCTGTTCTTAAGCTTTGTTATTGTTCTTCGTCATCTTCTCTAAATGCATGGTTTCAGTTCACCGCGGCATGCAGGAGGGGGTGTTTCCGCTTGAACTACACGTCATCGGCTATTCTTCTGGATAAGTATATAACCTTCTTCACGTTCAATGGTTTGCTGGGGAAGTCGTGTGACTTACCCGATTTCCTTGGCTCGTACTCGTTGCGATGAATCGGGACTATACGGCGCACACGGACGTCAGTAGACGCGCACAAGCCGAGACTCTAATGTGGTTTGCAGCTAAATGAATAAAGACGATATCCAGATCAACTGCAGCGAATCAAACATGACAGCTCCGGGCAAGTTTTTACAAGTTTGTAGTTTTAACATCGAGATGGTGGAGTAAATTTTCGGACGCACGAGATAGGAATAAGCGCCATCCCGTGCCTCTTCTTTTTCCCTTGCGCGTTAGTCTTGAGCACAACTCGATCGCAAAGTTCACATGGCGACTTCACATAGGATTTAACTAGAAGGGTGACCTTTCGTTTGCGAAGTGACAAGCTTGCTATGCTTGTTTCATGCATGGCGGGCAGGAGAACGCTGCGGTTTTCAGGAAGAGACAGAGACAATGTGTGTCAGAAGTGTACTACAACGCTGTTGTTTCTTCAACAAGTTGCGCTTCTGCTGAGCACTCAATGAGAACAATATACGGAGCATCGCACACGCATGACCTGTTTGCGACAGGAGCCGCAGACGCTGTGAACAGTGGTGAGGCGAACGTAAGGACTCAGAGAACTGAAAGCAAAAACAAATAAAGAAACAAATTAGAAAAATTAGATTGATGTTGGTAAACTTTCACGCTGAGATGGCCACAGTTAACAACGCACCGCGTGGCACAGCCTCAGAGGCTCAACAGAAACGAGAAGGCACGAAGCATGAAGGGGTGGCGTCAAAAACTATAATAAAATAGGAACACTCGGTGAACAGAGCAAGCAACAGGCTCATAAGCGTCTTGAAATAGACGTAAATAATAAAAACGTGAAGTAAAAGATAATATAAAAGTAGAAACATAATAAAAAGGTAGGAACTATAGAACAAAGTTTAAGCTCTCTATGAGTGAAAGAAGAAAAAGAAACGTTAAAAAGAAAAAAAAGCCAACAGTGTCAAGTGAAACATACTGTCTGCCTCACGTTTCGTCCGGGGCAATTGACGGTAAATCCCATGAGGAATGAAAAGCTATATCAGAAAAGCAAAGCGAACGAGTGATAATACATTAAACGAGAAAAAAAAAGAAGATGCTGCAGAGCTGAACAAATGGCAGAGATAAAGAGAGAGGAGATAAAAGAAAGATGGGGATCCCGAATACGGCCTGTTATAACAAGAAACAGTCAAGGGAGGCGTTCTAAATCTATAAAAGCAAATCTAGAAAAACAGTCTCCGCAGGGGTCTGTGGATGGCAAAGACTGGCTCTTCCAAGGGCGGGTCTGAAAGGTCGAAGGTTACCGGAAGGCTCCTTAACTTCATTCAATGCCCCGTTGGGTATCTTTTGCTCACTCTAGTTTTTACTATTTTCTTTTCCTACCTTTCTTCTGCTCTTTACAATTCTCTCGAAAAACCAACTGCCACACTTCTGATGGCCACAAGAGCCCTCTCTATTCTATAGCACTCCCGCACTAGCACGTCATACCGTAGTTACATCTTCATGTTCTCAGCACGCAGTATCAAAGCTGTTCCCTTTAGGTTTTGTGTACCTTTACTGTTTTTATGTCAGTGTTTGTTTCCATCTTACCTAGTCGCGTGTGTACACAACAGTGGCGTAGACAGTCTAGCCATTGCACGTGCGTTATACATTTTTTTCCCGGTTTCTATCTAGGACCCTAAGCAACAGGCCGCCAATCATTTCGCGGGCTTTTCGCTGCGTAGTGATCAAGAGAAAATGGCGGAGATAGGCTCCCGTAGTCCCCAGCGTATTCAATAGTTTTTTTTTTCTTTTAACTGCGACGTGGCCTTTTACATTGTTGCATACATCAGGTGGGATGCTGTTGAGACTTGCGAGGTTTCTACTTTAGCATTATATAAGTTCGCGCCAATATATAGATGAATGATTTTACCACGTCACATGCCGAATGTGATTTTCGTTTTTGTTATTCGCCTAGGTAATAAACAGAAATAAACAAAACCCAAACAAATTCATAGAAATAAACAAAACCCAGTATACGGTTGTCAAGCTAATCTTCAAGGCTTTGCACTTCTTTGCTTTAGCTTTCTTTCTTTTTTTGTCATTCGCAGCCCATCGCGAGACCACATGCCAAGCTCACGCTCGTATTGCACGAGTGTTTACGGCGACGAAAACCGAGCGTTTTGCAAGCGGATTCACTGGTTTCACTGAGTGATTTTTCAGCTTCCGCAGCGTTGCATCGAAGGAAATCAGTGGCATGTTTATCGTCGTAGTAGGCGGTGACGCAGTTCACGTGAATATAAGGTAGAGTGAATGAAGATAATGATTGATGATTGATATGTGGGGTTTAACGTCTCAAAACCACTACATGATTATGAGAGACGCCGTAGTGGAGGGCTCCGGAAATTTCGACCACCTGGGGTTCTTTAACGTGCACCCAAATCTGAGCACACGGGCCTCAACATTTGAGTGAATGAAGATAAATGAAACGTTTCGGATGATGATGATGATTGCCATGATAATATTTATGACACTCAAAATTCCCAAATGCGCGCACTTCAAACAGGGTCAGACAGTTCCAACCTGGCCAGATGTCCCTCATAGATAAACATCACATCCACGTAATCAATATTCACACACGCCTTTAATTAGAGCTTCCATGTCAAGCAATCTCTGCTGCGCGAAGAAAACAATATCTTTTCTTTATGTTTATCAGTTTTTTACGAGATAAATATGCTTATACAGAACGCGTAAAAATCACAGCAATGAAGCCAAAAAGCCACATAATATAGGACCTGGAAGGAGTTCGGGCAAGTCACCTGAGTTATGGCAGCTGTTACATTTTCATGGGCTTTATCAGTATAGTGACCGGAAACCACCGCAAATTCCATCCTGCCACACGGCATTATGCATTACGCAGTCACATGAACACCGTTTATGCGGAACAAAACACAGTTGAGTCAAATAACAACGCTTAAATGCCAGGTTTAGCATTCTGGTGCAATAGGTTTAGTGACAAGTTTGACCGCTTATTCCGCCTACTGCTTTACTTAACTACAACTCATTTTCTCATCCAATTTTAAATTTATTGATGACTATAAGGTATTAAGTTGTCGCCATCTGAGAAATTTTCAAGTCAACATCATTAATTATTTCTTAATTATCGCTGCTTCATTTATATTGTAACAATGATGCTTCCTTCATTGTTGTAACAGACTTGTGTTGAAACATGCTGATTCAATTTTTTTACTTATTCATTAGGTTATTTATTGGTACTACCATACAGGCCCCGCAGAAGCATTAAGTATGCAATGCTCCAATGATTTCATTTTATGCAATGAATAATCGACTCCTGCGATAATAGATTATCCAAAAATAGGTAAAATAATTAGATGAATACGTAAATATATCCAACAAGCATAAAATTGTTACTGAATCATAAGACTACAGAACGGCGCGATACGGGACGGGTTAGGAAACACTGCTCAGCATACGGCCCCTTGTTTCCCGAATAATCTCGCGGCGAGCTGTCATGCAGTGTTATCCGATAGATCACATTAAAATACCGCGGGCTTCCAAACAATCACGCAAAAGAGGAGGAGGGAAAGCACTTTTATCTTGCAAGTGAGTGGTTTTCAGAATAAGGGAAGGTGACGAAAGCATTGAGAAAGCGAAACTGACAACCGCCCATTAGGAAAGTGAACCCACAAGAGAATCTAAGGCGACTACAATCACTTGCTCGCCTTATAACTCTCCTACGATGAAATACGCCGGGTTTCTCAAGCGCGCGCCTGTATTCGATCGCCCCAATCAATCAATCAATCAATCAATCAAGCAGTTTATTATCATGTCATAAAGTATGTTACAGGGAGTAAAATATACAGAAGAGGGTCCCAAAGTACAAGACTGCAACGGGACCCCCGATTATTGCCCCAAACTTGCAACGTCGTTTGCCATCCAGGACCCACGATGCGCTGAAACTTTACTGTGTCGCATGAGGTTGAGCGTGCTTTTACAAATGCGTACTCTCGTCTCCTTGGAAAGGCGAGCACTTCGGCGTGCAACATCTGCGCCTGCGAGCAAACGCTCGAGCACATTCTATGTCATTGCCCAGCATAGTAGTCTGAACGGCGTATTATGGAAGCCAAGCTCTGTAAACTGGATGCAAGGCCACTTACAGAAAAGAAGATCCTGGGAACTTGGTCGACGGTATCTCGTACGCGCAAAGCAAGGAAAGCCCTCTCATACTTCTTAAGAACCAGCAGACTTCACGAGCGCTTGTGAAAGAACAGTGTGAGACCATGGTGTGTAGTTTCGAGCTGACTATTCATCCTTCTCTTTCTTGCTCCTCTTATTTTCTATCTCTTTAATTTTTATTATTGCCCCTTTCCCCCACCCCAAGTGTAGGGTAGCCAACCAAGCCAAGCTTGGTTAACCTATTTATTTTTCTGTCTTTTTCTCTCAATAAGACAGCATCTGAATTAGCCCTGTCGGACCTGGCTGTTCCAGATCCAAATTACCACACACCACTTCCCCTAGCCCCTCGGTATCGAAACCAAGACTGCTCATTCTGGGGAGAGTATAATCTCTCCACGATTCCCGCAGCGCTTGACATCAAAACTGAGGAACATTTCTAGAGCTTGGAAAGAGGAAGGAGAGGCCTGACAGATGTCTTCGATCAAGCATAGACGCGCAAGGTGAGGCGGGTAAGCGCCATTTTCAGGGCGACATACCTTAGTTGTTTCAGTGAGTGTAACACTGACAAATGAGGCGTTGGTTGACGTTTAGCGTACTCCAGTTAGTAGCAGAAATAGAGAAGCCATGTTTGTCATTTCTCAGACACTGACCACCTAATTAGGAACCATGTTCATAAATCGTAAGTATTCGCACTTTGGCTTAAATATTTTTTATCTTCAGAGGCACCAGCAATTACAAAAACACGCAGGAAAAGTCTACAAGCAACAAAAAAACTAACAGGGCTGAAAAGGTTCTTTCTGGTCAGGGGAACGAAATCGGGACCAAGTATTTTTCGCGGTGCTCGTTCTACCATGTGAGCTCACCGGTAAGCTAACATTGACAGCGCAAAGACAAATTCGTCGTCTCAAGTCCTATGAATTGCGCATTAATTCACCCTCAAACTGCCTATTGCTAGTTTTCTGCATAGCTCATTTGGTAGAGCCACGTGAAAGGGGTTGGCCTCGGGCTTAAACCTAGTTGCAGGACTAAATTTTTTCGCAGCTAAGAAGCTATCTACCAGACAGATTAGTATAAATTTTCGTTGGGACTTCGTTTTATAAACCGGTGGTTGTCACTATCACTGTCTTTCTCACCGCTCCCTTATGTCCGCGTTTGAACACTCTCAGTGTTTCAACGCAAACTCGGACCAAGTAGCCAAGCTCTCTGTCTGTGAAATCTTTCCTGTCCCCTTTTGACGGTATAACATGAAGTACTACTACTTTCTTTTTTTTTGGCCACGCTGTGGTTTCCAATCACTGTTGTTGCCACTGTCGAAGCGAGGAGAAATTTCCGAAATGGCAAACGTGAGGAAACTTCAAATCCAGGGATTATCTTCTGTGGACGGCTTTTTTCTTGCATACTTACCGTAACAGCTACTGAAAATTCGCAGGAGTTGTAAATGCGTCGCTTGAAAAGAGGACATGTTTGACACTGTGAAATCTAAATAGACACCAGCAGACAAACCCACATTGGCGTTTCCTTGAAACTGCTCTACTGCGATTGGTCAGATGGACTCTGTATATGTGAATCAAGGAAGATATGAAACAAAGGTTCGATTCGTAGTCATACACATCCTTACGAAAACAACCCCTTATGAGGCTCAGACATGTATCCGAGACGTTAGTTACAGTGTATTAAGAAATATGTAGATATGTGAGTAGGAAGAGGTAAGATCAAACACACACACACACACACAAAATTTATATATATATATATATATATATATATATATATATATATATATATATATATATATATATTCTGAGCATTTCTTTATTACCTGATAGATAGTATGAATGTGGTCGATTGTTGAGTAGCCTGTTTGAAATCCTACTTGTTTCTTTGGTTGATTGAATTCTAATGTTTTCTTTACTCGATTACCTTTGTAAATAGCTTGTACACTACAGAGAGCAAGCTGATCGGCCTGTAATTCTTCAAATCCTTGTCATCTCCTTTCTTATGTATTAATATGATGTTAGCGTTCTTCCAAGACTCTGGTACTCTTCCCGTCAGGAGACACCTCGTAAACAGGGTGGCTAGTTTTTCTAACACAATCTGTCCTCCATCTTTCAGCAGATCTGATGTTACCTGATCCTCACAGCAGCTTTGCCTCTTTGTATGCTCTCCAAAGCTTTTCTGACTTCTTCTATCATTACTGCTCGGGTGTCATCTGGGTTACTGCTAGTTCTTATAGTATTAAGGTCGTGGTTGTCTCGGCTACTGTACAGATCTCTGTAAAACTCCTCCGCTATTTTAACTATCCTATGCATATTGGTAGTTATTTTGCCTTACTTGTCCCTTAGTGCATACATCCAATTTTCGCCTATCCCAAGTTTCCTCTTCACTGCTTTGACGCTTCCTCCGTTTTTCAGAGCGTGTTCAATTCTCTCCATGTTATACCTTCTTACATCGCATACCTTACGCCTATTAATCAACTTCGAAAGCTCTGCCAATTCTATTTTGTCTGTTGTACTTGAGACTTGCATGATTTGACGCTTCTTAATGAGATTCTTACGTTTCACACACACACACTCACACACACACATAAACACACACACACACACACACACACACATATATATATATATATATATATATATATATATATATATATATATATATATTATATATATATAGTGAGCGGGAGTAATAATTCAATGGGCCAGTTAGTCTTCGTGAAGGTATGGGATATGGCACAACCGGAGCGTTGTCAACAAGGATAAATATATTTATTTCCCAACAGTTTCAGGAGGGGTCCTCCCTTCATCAAGGGATGAGTTCTACTCATCCCCTGATGAAGGAAGCACCCCTCCCAAAACTGTTGGGAAATAAATATATTTATCCTTGTTGACAACGCTCCCGTTGTGCCATATCCTATATATATATATATATATATATATATATATATATATATATATATATATATATATATAAGCAAACAGAGTACGATGCAAGTTGGTTTTTCACAGTATATTTTCGTTTCGGACGTTACGGCTGGTGGACCAGCCTTTGTCAAATTCTGAGGCATTGGTTTTGACAAAGGCTGGTCCACCAGAAGAAACGTCAGAAATAGTACTGTGCAAAACCAACGTGCGTCGTACTCTATTTTTCCTATTCCATCTACCGGAGCCAGCGTTGCTTTCTTGCTGCAACATATATATATATATATATATATATATATATATATATATATATATATATATATATATATATATATATATATATATATATATATATATATATATATATATATATATATATATGTCAATTTGTGTTCCATTCAGAACTACACACGCAATGAGGTACATCCACGCACACGCCCACGTTCTGCGACAACTGCGGCCCAGTAATTACCATGCCGAGGCATTTTGGCGTGCTCTTGTGTATGTGCAAACATATCTAAACCGGACTGCGCTCACTCTGTGAAGAACCGCCGACGTATGTGATTCGTAGCATGGTGCCACTGCCGCGAACACAACTCCGCTCACAGCCCCATTTCTTCCGTGCTATACTGATCGTCTGTGATAACGAAGTACTCCCGCACTTCCTTGAACAGCCAGGCGTAACAAACATAATTAGGCGGCGGATGAAGCACGATGGCGAGAGCTCTACGTAACCGGCCAAGTATACAACGAAGTGACTTTGAATAGGGGGAATGGAGGAAATAAGCGCGGTTCCGTTACTGCCTCTCTGAAAGGAGGGCACCTCCACAGTTATGCACAGGGAATGGGGGAATGGGAATTAAAGAGATAGAAGGAAGGGGTAAGAGGAGGGTAGTGAAAAGCATTCGATCACTCACACTGTATTACGTGGTGGCGGTGTTTATCCAGAGCGAAAAGAGAGTACGCCTAACGGATCCCGGAAGATTGACAAAGACGACGGCTCCGACGCGACAGATTCACCTTCTTCGACGCCCACGTTCCCATTCCAACACGGCGACTGCCCGATTGGATTGCACGCCACGCTTTCATTTTTTTTGCAGCATTCATTTTTCAGCGTATACACGGAGTAATTGTGTTGCCTTGAAATGGTCGTGTGGGCAACATGTCAGCGCCAGGCGCTGCCCGCCAAAGTTGTCCCCTAAGGGGCAGTGATCGTCGTCTTCTGATCAAAAGAAAGTTCTTTGTCTGCCTGCCTGCTAGTCGGGCCGTCATGTTCGGTGGATATGTACGTCATAAAGCATATAAAGAAGCAAATGACAGAGATTTTCTATGAAAAAAAACAGTACTGCTACGCTCGAAGCACTCACCTATCGATTATGTCAGTGCCTTAGTATAGCACGCATGGCTAGTTTCATCACAATCTTGCAAGGGCCGCCTACCAGCTGCATCCATTACTATTGTGTGGATATGCAATACCTTAACGATGTAGAGAAAACAGGGAGGGCACAAGCTGGAAACAGCCACATAAATGTTCCGAATGCCTGCTGATTTTATCGGGACGGGGAATATATAGATAAATTCTAATCAAGACGACAGGGTACCCAGCACTTGCGAACAATATGCAGTGTCAGTCATGCTGATCTAAACATTGCGGAGTCCACCATCCTGGTTCGTAATGGCGTCCCTTTAAGCTAGTCGTGCACAGACCTAAGCGCAGCTCTCTGGGTCGATCAGAGTTCGCAAATTGTGAACACTGGCAGCATGGCGGAATTCCACCGATGTTTAGTATAGCACCCGGGTCATAACAGTGCGCGTTTGCCATACTCTAAATGAGCGTGGTGTCGGAAGTTTGAGACGCCGTCGCATCATGCGGTGGTGTCCCGTTACGTCAGCAGATCGCGTCACGCATCACGTGGACGAGAAAGCGGCACAAGAGTCTCGTTTAGAGTCCTTCAGAGTCTTTATTGCTTTTGCACAACCTGCATAGAAACAGAACGTGAGCTGTTCACAAGAATGGTCTTTACAGCTATGTTGTGCGCGCTGTGGCGGCAACACTGTTCAGCGGAAGTATGGCACAATTCTCGTAGAGACGCCTATCCCACACTCCAAAAAATACGACTCATTGTTTGGATTCACTTTGATGACCAGCTGCACGCAGACGGCGAAGAGGCTTTTTTTCGAATATGACACACAGGTGTCTTCATAGTAAGGGAGGGACAGCAGGAGTTTCCACTTGTTCCGTATAGGCCAAGTGCCCACTCTAGTAGGCTTGCATGTATAACGTTCTATGAAATGCGAACAACTCAATTTATTTTAAGTTTTCTTCAACTTGTAACATTCGCCAACTTGTAACATTCGCGAACTTGTAAAATTAGCCATGCTCTCGAAGACAAATTGTGGGCCGTCCAGCGGGTCAAGGACGCCGCCAGAGCTCAAGGGCTCGTGGCCCATACGAACCAGGCATATCTGCCCAAATCCCTGAATAATTCACCGGACTTTTTTTTTTGTCTAATAAAGATGCATCTCTCTCTCTCGGGAGTGGAGGCTCCCGCAGTACTTTGCCAGCGGAAGTTAAGCCAGCTTTTGTCCTTGTAAGATCTCAGAAACAAGCTATTTTGTCGTGGTGCCCACTTAGACATCAAGTGGCTTGATTTGTTAGTCTTAGGGCTACGGTAAATTTAAACTGAAAGACAGTTGTTTCTGATGATATATTCCGCAGATACAAGTATCGGCGACTTGCCATGCATTGAAATTTGCCTTAAATGTGAGGCCTAAGAAAACTAGTAAAACAATGACGCACTTTAAGCACTATCTGGTCCAAAATTGTTGCCACGTTAAACTTGTTGGGCGTGCGAGGATAACGCACCATCTCGAACGCCAACAGTTCATCATACCTCTAGTAAGATGGTTGCCGCAGCCGCCATCTTACGGTTGGCACGACTTCACTGGTGGTGCGAAAATTTCCACTCCAGCAATTTTTTTTCTCCGGCAATTTTGTTTTTCTTTGTATGTTCATCTGTCTGCCTGTCCATCCGTCCGTCCGTTCTTTGTTTTGTTCATCTCATAGAGTTTCGCAATATACACTAGAGGGAACTCTGGCGAAACTCTGGCCTATGGGAGCTGCAATGCACAGCGCTTCAGCGAGCATGTGAATGATGGGTAGTACACACATTTGTCTAAACTTCGTACTTCTGGCCTGCTCTTGGCACCGTGTGTGTTCGTGTGGCTTGAAACTGTTTTCTCACGAAACAAAAATCAGCAAATGTTCAGCGATTGCGCTTCACCACCCTATTTTTTTTTTTCAAATTACCTTTCTAAATCGGGTCATGAAGTTCAAAAGGGTTGAATCTTTCTTTCTAAACAAAACCGAAACGCAGCAATAAACGAAGCCTCAAGTACGATTTGCCACTCACAAGTACGAAGACTAGGCAAATGTGTGTACTACCCATCATTCCTATGGTCGCTGAACGATCGCAGCACCAGAGTGCCCTCTAGTTAATTTTGAGAAACTCTATGGTTCATCTGTCCCGTCCATCCCGTCCGTCCTTCCTTTGTGTCTGTCAATCCGTCCGTCCGTCCTTCCGTCCTTCCGTCCGTCCATTTGTCCGCCTGCCCGCCTGCCCACCTGCCCGCCCGCCTGCCTGCCTGCCTGCCTGCCTGCCTGCCTGCCTGCCTGCCTGCCTGCCTGCCTGCCTGCCTGCCTGCACGTCGATTTGTTTTGTAGCTCACGCTAAGTGTATCCAGAGGCAGCCGAGCTAAGCCACTGATAATTTTTTCCGAGAATGTGAGCAGTATCTTGTGTCTCGTTTCAATTTGAGGCTCACGTGACAATTTTTGTGTCATACTTTACGTCACTGTTTGTCCTATCGTAACGTTTATGGTCACTTTTCGGGACTAAACCACACTATCCTTCTGAAACTCCCATTTCCTATTCGCCAATGCTTCTCAGTAAAGGCTACTTCGATGGAAGTTAGAACATTCCCAAACACTCATCTTGACAGGGAGTATTAGGAAACCAGCAGATGGATGAGCAGGAATGCAAGCAAACAGTTCACAGAACGTGCTGGCTTTCCCGGAGTAGAACAACTCCCCCGGAGTTTTTTTTTTTTTGCGCGCATTTAGTCAGTACCAGATTCGGCTGATCCCGAATGAGTTCAAGTTTGTTTTTACTCTTTTTTGCTCTATCGCTTCCTACCGGAAGTATGTGGAGTGACAGTCCGTCTAGGAGCGACTTCTCGTCTGTATGAGCGAACTTGCTCAAACTTGCCGTGGGCGTGCAGATGGAAGGTTAGACCTTCTCCATTTTCTTCATATACTACGTAAATCCAATCGTACGGTTTTTTTCCTGTTTTTGTTTCCTTTTCACCTTTTCGTTTATATACCTTCTAAAAATTTTCGTCACTTGAAGTTTCATGTTGCTCTCCAATTTTCGTGCTTGAGTTTGAAACTGGCCGAAAACCATTCACTTCACTGAGTACAAGATGCTTTACAGCAGAGCCGTTAAACTTCCTTGTAAGTCACGTGAACAATCAAAAACTATCATCATCATGAAAAAAAGAAAAACATACCCTTCTCGTTTTACTCTTCGTAATGACCTAATCATTGTAATCAAAGAGCCATTACCCGTGAGAAATATATACCATGCCTCAGTAAGTATTACCTCCATTCTTGTCTTTTTACTACAGCTTTTTCATTGCCGACCTTCGTTCCTCCAGTATAATATAGACATATTACTGGTGCGTACTTTTTGTTCTTTCGTTATCGACTAAACTATTAGCTTCATCGCGATGCCGTGTGTGGGCCACCGTTTCACTCGCGGGTCGAAATAATTGGCTCATCGATTTGAAATGGGCCATCAATTGATCCCGAGACGAAATACTTTTCTTTTTTTTCTATGTCTGTGATTCAGTTCGCGTAAGCTTGAGGAGGCCCCAAAATTACAGGGCACGAAAAGAAGTTTCCGCCGCAGCACTCGCCTTTCGCTACGGCCGGGCTCATTAGGGCGATGTTAGAGTATATCTTGCGCTACTAAACCACCACGCACAGCTCTCTCACTGTCAAAGCCTTCGCCGGCAGCCGTCTAGAAACCCGCTGCTGTTCCTTTCGCCCTAGCCACATAATGGGCCGAATTTGAGAACAAACTTCTTTCACCTTCTGTGTCAGCGAGAAATGACTTCCATAAAAAAACGCTGTAGACGAGTTTAGACTTTTGAAGCTGTGATACTCAAATACGAGAAATCTCAACAAAAATTAAATAAATAAGAAATAGAGCCACTCTTAACTTTTTTTTGAAGAACCGTTATCCCTACGGGGAAACATCTTCAATGTGGGTTTTTAACGATGCGGTACGTATGGCGTACTGAAATACCATCGCGCCTTGTGTAGTTTATATTTGAAATGCTTTTTACGACCTCTGCGCGCTCCTTTCATATTGGCTTGCGTGTGCGGCAAACTCAATGTATTGTTTCAGTTGTATTGCCGAATAGTTGATATATCGGGCATCGTAGTTGAACAAATCTAAGGATCGTTCAAAGAGAGCCGGTAGTAAAATACGAACAACGGTTCGGCATGTTTTGAAGAATTGTGGAAGTTTTTTGGGACGTACCATTTGTATGATCCACGATAAATAACAGGAAAGTCCGGGGCCTGACAGTAGCTTCAAGAGACGAGAACTCACTGCTGAACAAAGACAGTCGCTGCGGCCACCGTTTCTGTCAAGGCGGACACGCCTTTGTCAGGTCTCGTAACGAGGGTGCGCTAACGACATACAGCACGGTGCACGAAAAAAAAAATGACCGCGTATTTTCTTCTATGCTGCAAATGTCGTCGACAGACGACGGTCTTGTGTCTGGAGATGCTGTGTGAGATAAGAACGCCATCTGGCAGTAATACCGGCAAACGAAAGGTTGGGTGAAACGCAGAGCCGCTGGTAGGTGGCAGCCCCGTATTGTCTCAGCGAAGGGTGTACGAAATACCCGCTTTTTCATGCATAGCATCGTACTGTCAGCGCAGCGTTAAAAACATTTAGACCATTACGGTTACGTATCTATACAATTTCTCAATAAAGAAACACACACCATAATATAAACCTATTGATGTTGCGCCTCAAATATGAGTAGTTTGCTTTTTCGTAGGCGGTGCTCACAATTAAAGCGCAGCCACCAGATGAAGATGACTGGGTGCTGAGCAAGGACTTAAGTTTTTGCCGAGAGGCAGTGAAAGGTGTGACCAACTGACAGACATAGAAAGACAAAAACTCCTGCGTTAAAATATCACCCCCACCAAAAAAAATATTGACTTTAAGAAGCATGATGTCTTTGCTTATGGGCAAACTGAGAACAAGCGGATTGTCGTGGGTTCGTGCCTGAAAAGCCATTTTTTACTGTGAAATGTGATATGGGATCACAACAACGGTGCCGTAGTTGTCCGCCACTATTACCGCAGTCACCTGTGTCCGTAGCTGCTAACGCAAGAAGTATGAAAAAAAAATCTAAATCAAAAATATCCAGGGTTGATCGGAGTTTTAACCTGGGTCCTTCACGTGGCATATTAGAATGACACCAATGAACCATGAATGTGCTCGAAATTTATGCGTACAAAAACCCTCGAAAAGTATTAAGTCGAAAAAAACCGCGTTAACATACACCCTATATCATGAGGAATAAGCTAGAACATAAGCAGGCGTGACTAACTGCGATACATGGAACCAGACGTCCTAAAACATGAAGCACTAGATGAAGTACTAGTAGGTCACTGAACTATTTCAGCCATCACAAGTGACTCAGCCATCATAATAGTCATCAGCAATCGATTCAAATACTGCAGTAGCTGGTACCTCGTAAACGTAATTGTATTAGTAGCCCCAAGAGAGTTTGCAATGGGTTATAGAAATGGTGCTTCCAGATAGCGCTGTGCAATTACCGCGCCTTCGGCGTAGGCCTAATGTTTCTGTTTTTAAAGAATATAGTATTTCTTGGGAAACTTCTACGCAAAAAAATGGCCTGTTTTTAAGTCTGTCAAACTGTCTCTTTGTGTTTGGAAAATATATTGTCACCGTCGACAATCACATTTCAAAAGAACATTTTCTTGTTAGACATGCATTTACGATGATGACAAAACAGATATCATTTACATGAACGCAGATATGAGATGACGTACAAACAACTGGTACATTCCATTTTGACACAAACATAGACACAAAAACGTGTCACACAAAAACCGATACACGTATGCATATTGCAAGGTAAACAAGATTCACAAATCAAACGTACATTTGAAGTGTTTACATGTTGGCATGTCATATCTGCCGACGCATCGATAGATCAGCCTACCAATACCAAAGCGGCTGAAAGACAAGTTTCACTCGTCCGTCACAGACCGACACTCTTGAGAGCAAGACCAGTGCCGAAGGAATTATTCTTCACCAAGGAAGAAGAGCTCCTCCGACAAAACAGACAGCAGCTCCGAGTACAATTGCTCTACAGGATCGGAAAGAGAACGCGGCGGTGGCAGCCCCCTGCAGCCGCCTGGCAGCGGTTGCCCCAGAGGCAGAAAGAACCGGCAACAATGAAAAGACAGTCGAGAACAACGCCCATGAGTAACGAAGTGACTTACTCCGAGGCTGCGAAATGCAGTATGCACAGCTTTCCGGAAAACAGGAGCAGTGACTCAATGCCTTATTAAAACATGCTGATTTGTTTCCTGAAGGGAGCAGTTTGGGAATATTGTTGACTACAATTCTCCCCCTCTCGAGGCGATAGAGAGTGGTGAGCACAACCGATTCTAGGCGCCCCATGAAGTCTCGGAGGTGTCCAGGCAGATTTAGAATAGCGTTAGCAGGCGTTCCGGGCATTGTGGGCGCCATGTGAGTTTTAAAATAGCGTTTGCCCCCCCCCCCCCCCCAGAAAAAATCTAAGAACAACCCACTCCGTGCTAACCCTAATGCATGGAAGCTACACTATATCCTCGACACCAGTGCTTTGCGAGCCCTGCGGGCCGCACGCGCCGCCCGCTATTCAGGATTTTCTGCGGGTGGCTCCGGCGGCTCGCGTTACGACGCATGCGCAGTGGCAGCAACTGCGTTGCGGTGCGCTATTCTAAAGCTCCATATTGTCAACCCAAGCGGCGATTTTTTTTCGCATTTCATTCCGTTCACCTTTCATTCAAAAAAGCCAACAATATCTTCAGCGTCCACCAATATTGCTCTGGTTTCTGCGTTCACACTTGTGCGTAGTATTGCTTAAAAAGAAGATGGTGCACGCATATTTGAGGCAAAATATCAGCACGTCAATATACCGTGGCGTGATTGTATACACTGTAAAATTCATACATAAGTAATAATGAGGCACGTAGCTTTCAATACGCTAAGCTATGCACGAAAAAGGCTCGCAGCGCGCATTGAGGCACTTTAACGTATAGCGCCTCCAGAATCCAATTCACCGGCTTTCTCGCGCAGAACATCAAATAAGTGTTTCATTCACTCTCTCCAGACGGAAGACCATCGTCGTTCGACGACATTTGCAGTGAAAGATGCAGATACGGGGCCAATTTTTCAAAACCATTTTTTTGTGTTCTACAATGACCCTTTTTTAGTGTTTTCTTATTCCATGCCAGTAGGGGATTCCACACTTACTTAGCAGGGCAACACTTGCTTAGCAGGGCAACACTTGCTTAGCAGGGCAACACTTTAGCCGCTACGAGATACAAAAACGGTAATGCGTGAAACGATGAAATGCAAGCTTGAAATAAAATCGTGAAAAGGGGTAATGTTAAAATGGCATGTGACCTTAATAAAAGATCGCACTGCTGCATTAGAAAACAGTTGACCACCGGAAGACTCATGATGGTAAGCCCATTACTTATTCCGATACAGAGCACAGGGGAGCGCTAATGGCCGGCACATCTTTTGCGGACAAGTTTATATATACACTCGCCAATTCCGTTCCCGTAGGCGGTGCTGCTGGCTTTCACTTCCCTCGAAGCAAGTCCATGAATGCGTAACATTTCCTTTTGACGTTTGTACACACACGGGACGGCTTTCAGCTCTCCAATGGGAGAGTACCAAGTACTCTAAATTGTTAACCACTTCTTTATAAACACATAAAAGCCTAACTGAGGAACAACGCCGGAAAGGCTGGGCGAAAAGACGTTGGGCTCTTACGAACACGTCCCTCCCCTCCGAAGTCCGTGATCTAAACTGGCTTAGGGAATGGGCGGCTTTACCAACGGCCGACTGCCTTGCGGTTTGGGGCGTCGCGCCCTCCGCCGCATGTCCGCAATGCGGCCGCGTCGAAACGCTGAACCATGTATTTCATGAATGTTTAGTAGCGCGCACCTTTTGGCGCATGGTTACCAGTATGTTCTAAACACGTATGCAGTGGAAGTCTAGCCACAGGGATAACTTCGTCTAACTCTTAATGGCTATCGGAGCCTTTGTCTTATGGAAGCGGATGGCACTGGCCCACTTGAGGGAACGCCCACAGAGAGCCATGTTTTCTCTGCTACATCGGCTAAGAAACGTTATGCTTATGCATCTCAACGCAGAACTAGTCATGCTGGGAGAGGAGGCTTTCCTGCGACGCTGGTCTACGCGATTCATTATTGTAAAAACAACAGAGTGTCCATGCCTTTCCTCCCCTATTGAGGAGGTGGGGTAGAGCTTGAACCTTTGTGAAATTGCTGTGTGTATTTCCTTTTCTTTTATAGAAACATGTCCTTTTTGTGCAATATTGTTCTTGAGCAGGAGAGCAAACTGTCCTCACAGGTGAACGCAAAAACATCACCCTACACTTTGAATGACCCCCGCCCCCCTTGTTTGTCCATATAGCCGTACTGTTTATTTAGGTTTAATCATCTCGATGGTCATGAATGTCCTGTCTTTGTTGTACAATTTTTGTATTGTACATCACTGCATACGCAAATCAGTTCTTTTCGCTGTATATAACAGCTTGCATTGTACATATGAATTAATCACCATTGTCCAATTTACTGTGTGCACATAAGCTATGCAAGATGTATTCTGAGATAAAATTCTCTTGAACCATTCGTTCTTGCTTCCGTCCGTCCATGCGTCCGTCTGTGTGACCGTCCATGCGTCCATCCGCCTGTCCATGCGTGCGTCTGTTCGTGCGTCCGTCACTGCGTTCGTCCATGCATTCGCCCCTGCGTCCGTTTATGTTTCCATAAATGCATCTGTCTGTGTGTCCGTTCGTCCATCTATTAAACACTCCAAGTACCATTATCTCGCAACTTTTCATCATATATTCCCCACATAGAAGCACCACCATCCAGCGGACATTCCAAGGATAAACGAGAGGTGGCACATGCATACTTTCTTACGGCTTGCGCTTAGGGGTCTACTTCCCACATTTAACCACCTCGAGTTCATGGTATAGTTTTTGTATTTATGGCACTGCGGCTCAACGCTCGCTAAACCTTTTTAAAACCAAGGAGGTTACGCCAAGCGAGTATAACATAGTAACCTTTTCCTGTCAGATAGTGCTCAATGTACATGCAAATGGCTGCTAGTGGGAAATGAGAATTTGGCTTTTACTTTCTTACGGCTTGCGCTTCGTATCTACTTCCCACCTTCAACCACCTTGGTTTCATATATATATATATACTAGTTCGTTCTATTCATGGCACTGCGGCTCAAGGCTCGCTAAACCTTTCTAGAACTAAGGAGATTACACCCAGCGAGTATAACATGGCAACCCTTTCTTGTCAGATAGAGCTCAATGTACATGCCAATGGCTGCTAATGGGGATCGCAATGTGCGCGTTAACTAAAAGCCGAATTCTCCTGTCTCTCATTGTCTCTCCTGTCTCTCATTGTACATGTACATGGAGCACTATCTTTTAATGTTCAACAACGCACAGAAGAAATCTCTCACCGGCCCCACCTTGGAGGTCAAAATGTTATACTTGTTACACACTACAATGGCTACAAGGGACGAACGGTGCCGCTATAAGGAGCTTCGCCCCCAGAAGTTGTAGGTCCGTGTGCTCAGATTTGGGTGCACGTTAAAGAACCCCAAGTGTCCAAAATTTCCGGAGCCCTCCACTACGGCGTCTCTTATAATCATGTATGACAGATGATTGATTTGTGGGGTTTGACGTCCCAAAACCACCATACGGTTATAGGAGGGACGCCGTAGTGGAAGGCTCCGGAAATTTCGACCACCTGGGGTTCTTTAACGTGCACCCAAATCTGAGCACACGGGCCTACAATATTTCAGCCTCCATCGGAAATGCAGCCGCCGCAGCTGGGATTCGATCCCGCGACCTGCGGGTAATTATGTGTGGTAGTATTGGGACGTTAAACCTCACCTATCAGTCAAAGCACCAAGGTATTAAGAGTATAGTTTCCCCTCAAGGTTTTGGCGCTTTGTAACTCCCCCAGCAAGCTCTCCGAGGCCACCTGAAATTACTCAACAACGTGTTGATGATTTCAATTCTTTTTTTGCTTCTGTGTTTACTCATGATAATGGCATTTTGCCCGAGTTTTCTACGTCACCATTGCAGTGGCCGATCGATGATGTGGTAATTAGCGAAGAGGGTGTCCTAAATCTTTTACTTAATATAAATACAAGAAAAACCCCCGGCCCTGATGGTATACCAAACGAATTTCTGTACAGATACGCTGAATGGGCGGCTCGCTTCCTTACAAAAATATTTCAGTCGTCCCTGCGCAGTGGCTCTTTCCCACTAGCGTGGAAGCAGGCTAAAATTACCCCTGTTCACAAAAGTGGCTCCTCTCGAGACGAGCGCAACTACCGTCCTATTTCGCTTATCAGTACATGTTCAAAGATACTCGAGCACATTATTAACAAACACTTGATGTCCTATCTTGATACGCACAATCTATTATCTTCGAAGCAGCATGGCTTCCGCCGAGGCTTATCTACAACAACTCAGTTAATCGGATTTGTTCATGATCTTTCAAAAACAATCAATTTGCGTGGTCAAACTGATGTGGTATATTTGGATTTCGCAAAGGCATTTGATAAAGTGTCGCACTCAAAGCTCCTGTTTAAAATTGACAAAACGTTTCAAAATAATCACTTGACAAAATGGTTTTCATCCTATCTCAGTTGCCGTCAGCAGTTTGTTCAAATAAACAATAAACAGTCTAGAGCAGTTGCAGTGAATTCTGGAGTTCCCCAGGGGAGCGTGCTGGGTCCCCTTTTATTTTTGTTATATATAAATGACCTACCAAACCGCGTTACGGTCCCGATAAGGTTGTTTGCCGATGACTGTGTTGTTTATAGTAGAATCGAGACTGAACATGACCAAGTTAATCTAAACAACAATCTTCAAAAAATAAAGGATTGGTGCGAAGAATGGCAAATGAGTTTGAACACAGAAAAAACAGTCTTTATGACTATAACTAGAAAGAAAGCACCTCTAGATTACAACTACCAGATTGGCAATGCTTTCCTCAAGCGTGTACAAAACTATAAATATCTTGGGTTATGGTTCACGCCCGACCTCCGGTGGAACACTCATATTGATAATGTATGCTCCAGGGCTACCAAGGCATTGTATAGCCTTAGACGTAACCTTTATACCGCCCCATCTGATATAAAGTGTCTTGCTTACAAAACTCTTGTCAGACCTATTATCGAATATTCTAAAATTGTCTGGGACCCTTACACAAAGACAAACTGCAATAAAATAACAAAAATACAGCGACTTGGTGCGAGATTTATTTTTAATAAATATAGCCGACATCATTCTCCTACTGAACTCTGTAAAAAAGCTGGACTGGATAGTCCTGAACTTAGGACGAGGATTGAGCGTCTGAAATTCCTCTTCCAGTTAATTCATAATCAATTTAAACTAAACTATTCAGATTACTTCCAGGTCAACACACAAGAACACTCCAGACATCGCCATAATATGTATATACCACCCCTAGTCCCACGTAACGATTGCTTTAAGTTCAGTTACTTTCCACGTGCTATTGAAGATTGGAATATGCTGCCAGAGTCTATAATTGGTTGTTCCTCGCTTACATCATTTGAACAGAATCTAAAACGTTTATTTTCCGAATAACAGTGACATATGTTTTTTTTGCGTGTGTGTGTACTTTTTGTTGGTTGCATGATCCTGCAGTAGTTGTCTTTCAAATCTTCAGCGCGGTGCAAAAGTGCCGCCTCAAATGCGTCATGTGCTGTTCTGCGCGTATGTATTGCATCGCATGTGTGTTCCATTTATGTATGTTATGTATAACTTCGAGTTGCTGGTCACAATAATACCGAGAAATTATCTCGAGACCTGTACGGTACTTCTGTTTTGCAAATAATTGTTTGTACTTCCACCCTGTAACGGCCCACTTCTGGGCTAACAGTATAAATAAATGAAATGAAAATGAAATGAAATGAAATTAACCAGAGGGCACTTAGGCACTGCAACCATTCAGCGACCATGAAAATGATAGGTATAGTAAACAAATTTTTCTAGTCTTCGTGCTTGCGGGCCGTGAAACGTACTTGCCGTTCTGTTTATTGGTTATTACGGTTTAGTTATGAAGGAAGAAGCAATCCGTTTTGAACTTTGTGACCCCATTGGAAATGCTAAGCCTAAAAAAATAAGGTGATCAAGCACTATCACCGAACAATTGCTGATGTTTTCTTTTTCGTGAGAAAAAAGCTTCAAGCCACACGAACACAAACGGAGCCAAAAGCAGGCCAGAAGTACGAAGATTAGACGAATACGTGTACTTTCCATCATTCCCACGATCGCTGAAGCGCCGTGCGTTGCAGCTGCCATAGACACTAGCGCCAGAGTTTCCTCTAGCATTTATTAGGAAACTCTATGATTAAGAGGTGTAGTCCGCGCTCTCGTTATATACGCGCCAAGTACATGTGACTTCGTTGACGCAAGCGCTAGCATGCGCACTGCAGCGCCAAATAGCCATACAACAGCTTAAGAAAATAACTTTTCTTACGCTAATAATAAATCTTTAGAGACGCGTAACGGACTTCGAGACTGTGTGCGCGAATCTTTGAGGCTGAAAGTGCCTCCGTAGTCCTCCGCGTTTAGATTGCTGATGAAATTTGCACCATCGTTTTTTTTTCAAATGCGTCAATTTGAGTTTGTCGCTATCGTGCATCAAACATTTTATGCAAGGAGAACAAGCACCGAAAAAAGGCAAGAATGATCTCGGCGAAGCAGTGAGGCATTACAACGTCAGCATGCGGGACTCCTGAGGGCTCTCATTTGTGCGGAAATGACCGTAAATATCTCTCTCTCAAAAAAAAACATTCCGAACACCTCCATGGTGACAAAATGATAAAATAAGGCTATGGTTCTTAACTTCTGGAACCATCATCCATCGCGCCAACGTTCTTCTTATGTTACTTTCGCCGTCTTGCTGCCGCGGTGGTCTAGTGGCAATGGTACTCGGCTGCTAACCGTAACCATATGCGCGGACACTAAGCACTACACCACACCACGCTAGGGCACCGGCTGAAAGGAAACACGCTTGTGTAGGCACCGATGGGTCGTTTGCACTCGGCGCGAGCGTTCCTACAGTTACTCCAAAAAAAAAAGGTACTCTACTCCACAAGGAGAAAGTGCCCATCCTTGCCTTGCCGTGTCCAATCTTTTGCTCGCATTTTGTCTTTAGGAGGAGCAAAGAGCCCTTTTCGGGGGTAACTGCGCAGTTCCTACAACAAACTCTTTTAGTGTAGGCTCAGCGTCACGGTCTAAATGAGAAGTGGGCCCGCTAAGACATAGGGCATGCCATGCGCTGACACGTTGTAAGACGTAATAAGTACGGTGAGGACTCAACCACACACGCGTTACAACGCGCTAGCGCGCGACGTGCCTTCTTCCTAGACATCATTTTCTTCAGAACCACGGGCGCCTGCTGCGTTACGTCAGACAGCGAGAAGTGTGCTATTGGCCGATAACCAGCATAAATGAAGCACTCTGTTTGTATTAGATGCATTTTTCGCCGCAGGTGCAGGGGGGCGCCACTTGCCGACAATGTGCTTCATAGTTGTCTACGTTTCCCAGAGAGCCACACTGGTGCGCAGGTTTCCCAACAGGAGAGAGCATCCGCGTTTAATTACGCGCGCTAAAGGTCATGACGTGCGCTGGCGTAACTTTTTTCTCCAATGTCATCCCTCGCGGTGTAGTTTCCGGCGTGTTCGCCGGAAGGAAATGAGCGAAAAAACACTTGAAGCTCGCAAGAAGCACCTGTAAGTTCCCTCGGGCGCTACGGACTCGAAAATGTTAGCTACAATCGATTTGAGAGGCAATCATCTCCGATAATGAGGTCATTTGATGATTAACACGGAAAGCGTTTCATTGCCGGTCTTTCAGGGAGCCATCACCGAAAATACATTTCAAGTCTATCAAGTACAAGCGGAGGCACAAGGATTTATCGCAGTTATGACGGGCTGTACATGTCCTGAACATTTCGCGCCACAAGGCACTATCTACATAACGTACGGGTGGGGGGGAGGGATATACGTTTGCACTACAGCGGGTCATACCCTTGAACACTTTCAACATGTTCACGAACACGCTTGCGTAATTTACAGCGTCTCTCATATTCATATGGTGGTTTTGGGACGTTAAATCCCACGTATCAATTAATTGTGCTTGCGTAACTATGGTGTTTAATGCAAGCGCCACTAAGCGCGGCGCCTGTACATGGCGGCTCCCCGCGGCCGCAGCCGTAACTATGCCGTGCACCATGCACAGATAAGCCACTTGGCAAGTTTTTGTGCACAAGGCGAAGTTAAAATGAGGTCAGTGGTATCCATTGAGGTGATTTGGGCGAGCCATTTGGTCGCTGACCTAAACAATTGTTTGTAAACTTCAAGTGACGTGGTAAGCTACAATGTCTGGCATTCATGTTTGCAGGAGCCACAACTACCAACCGGCAGCATTTTTGTACACCACTTTGGGAGGCAATCAACTCTAATAATGAGGTCATTGGATGATAAAACGTTTCATTACCCGCCTTTAAGGAACGCATCACCGCAAATACATTTCCAAGCTATCAAATACAAGGGGAGGTACAAGGATTTATTGCAGTCATGACGGGCTGTATATGTCCTTTATATTTGGTGCCATTGTGTGCTAGAAGGCTACGTAGCTACATAGCGTGGGGGAATTTGGAGAGAATCTACGCACAAAAAGTGTTGCCAGTTGTTCTCTACAGTTGTCTTTCTAAACTGTCCATCATAGTGTCAAAAATACACGCCAGTGTTTCAGCTATGCCTGGGCTGTCTTGTCGTTTCCAATTTCCTAGCCGTTCCCATGAAAAAATCC
>WOVY01015365.1:202500-301138 GCA_013436015.1 Rhipicephalus annulatus
ACTACAAAAGTTCATTGATTATCGTTAGGCATCTTTAGGCGTAGTTGACTAGATAAAACGAAATAGTAATTCGCGCATATAGAGCAGACACCTATACAGCCAATCTGTAGAGTCAGCAATCCTGCAATCAAGCAGCATTTTTCTGAAGGTAAACAAGAGTGGTCCCAGAATCGTCGCCGCCATGTCTGAGTGAAAACATTCATTCACTCATCCAAGAAATACTATCATCTTAATCGCAGCACAAGGAAATATTTACTTCTGAGCCAAGATTAAGTTCGTGACCTTCTATGAACCATGCCGCCTAAAAAAGTTCTCCGACCTCTTTAAAGCATGTGTGTTTTCTTATCTGCAACATCATTGAAGAAGATTAGGATATCTATATTAAAACAGCCGAAACAACAAACTCTGTCAGCTCACTACAAGGCTGCCGTGTAAGCTGTGTTTTATGTTCAATTTCAAAACAACAAAACTACTTGACTTTATACTAATCTTGATATTAGGTCGAAAGTCTTTCATATCTCCCAGTAGCATCTGTCTATTCATGGCCTGGAAAGGTACCAGCCGGGACCTCTCCCACACGCACTCTCTCGGCAATCAGGTGACTTCTTGGCGAATGTCAAAAAAGGTCACTTTAGTCAGGCGGATGACCCGAAGTTTTCGCTGAACACACTTTGGAAATTACAAAGCGTATTAAATGTTTTTAGCGCAAGCTAAATGTAAGAACACTGTACTGTTCTGAGCTCTATAGGTCGTGAAACACTAACCACTGAGACTCCAACAAAACAAAACAGTAAAGGGTTTTGAATGTTACGTAATAAAATTGTGAAACTTAACTGGTGGGCGTGCGAGAGCTAAGTTATGACGTTAAATCTGAAATTCTCAAGTGACGATTAGAGAGCAGAGCAAGCGATTGAATCGAATCGAGGCAATCGCTATCAATTGCACCCGACTAAACTAAACGGAGAACGAGCCGATTCCAATGATTCGAATGAGGATAAATTGTCTACTGCGTAGCAATGACATAAGAGAAAATGAAGAGGGCAGCATTTGGCTTTCTTTCCTGCAGAGGGGATTAGATTCAGCATTGTCTCTATGTTCCCGCGTAATGCAGCGTATATTTGTCTTCGTTCGCACACGAAACAGCCATCGCTGAGGAATAAAGCAATAAAAGAAGTTGACAGGAAATTTTCGTGGCGCTTTTCGTGCGCTTTCGAGAACGAAAGAACACAAAGGGTTAGCCAACACTTTGAGATTTAAAAAGTAACATTGCAAAATAATAATATTAGTAATAATAATACTTAAGCTATCGCTATAGCGCGCTCCGTTAAGCGATGGGTCGGATGGTTTCATCTCTGCTTCAGCCATGTTCGTTGGCCCTGCTCGCACGGGTTTTCCCGCAGGGAGAACATCCGATGCACGGAGGAATTTCATTTGCTGTGTTTAGAAATATTTATTCCAACGAACAGTGAACATCAATTCCAGTCCAACAGAAGATTAGGACTTTATTTTGAACATAGGCTTTCTTCGGAATATTGCTTTTATTCGGGGCATGTTCTTTGTTTGTGACGTCCCTGCATGCCAACCGGCACCGGTTTTTGCATACAACGCTCCCGTTAAGTTATGCGAGTACAACCGATGTTTACTTGAAAATGTTAAAAAATATGCAAACTCTTTTCTGATTAGATTCTTACTACACTTTACCTCAGAAAAAGAACTCACCAGCCATTACGATTGTCCTTAATGCGAATTCGCTTTGATTCTTCGCAAGGCAGTGACAAGACCATAAGTCAATTTTCGCAAAGTATAGCGGCATCCCCTACGGCATTGTTTCCAAAAAAAAGGTATTATGCCATACTGTTTTACAAGTTTTAACACGAGTTTCTAGCCGACATGACACCTGCATAGGGCCTTTTTGCAATTGCACTACGAGCCTTAGCATGGCTCTTGGGAAGAATCCTCGAGTGCTACGCAGAGGGTGCGGGTTCATATGCCACCATATCTCGGAAATGTTTTTCTGATGCAGTATTCTCGTGTACACAGCTAGTTTTTCATGTCGATTGGTTACGCCAGCCTTAAGAGCTGCGCACTCGAACGAGCATCGTGCCCTGATGATGGCTTTCGTAGCAGCGCGAAGTTTGATCATCATGAGCCCTCGCAGCTCAAGTGTAAACCAGCGTATGTCTAAGTTTCAACCAAACAGATCCAAACCAACTCATAATCAGTTGTCAATCCCAGAAGCGCGAGGCATCGAACTGGGCGTCGTGTCGGTATAGCGTCACAAATGATTCACGAAACTAATTCATCCGAGATGTGCCAAGTTGGCGCTGTGGCCGCAATGGGACGTAATGTATATCAGATTTCACGCACTCCGACATAGGGAGAACGCTTTCTGCACACGTTCGACTGAGACGCTACGTATATGCATACGCATATTCATGCATATATTAGACCATTCAATCTCGAATATGCACAATCTAGCTGACCAAGAAGTCATAATTCGCTGTTCGTTTATCGATGCGTGATATAAAATGGTATTACGCGTACAATGCACTGGCTAACAAAAAGAAATGCTTCAAGTTCACCCCATGAGTCGATTAACTTATTCTCCATATACTGATCTTGAGAAACATGCTACGAACCGAAAGAAACAGGCAAACTAACAAGCAAGCAAGCAAACGAACAAACACAAAATGAGTTTCAACTCGTTCCATTCACGCAGCCGGGAAATTGGCTTTCGGTGGTTGCGAAATGCATTGCAATGAATCCGAGTCGAGTGTGAGAGTGAGACCGAGAGAAAGACTCGAAGAACAAGAGAGAGAAAGGCAGGCTTTGAATGTAATCAAATGTTTTAAAAAATGGGATAGTAAACTGGAAGTTCCCCCGTGACATGTGTTATTTGCATTTTAACTCGTTTAACGTTGCTCTTCTTGCACGTGTTCCGGCTGGCGAATAGTGGCAGTGATGCTATTACAGTACTCTGAACTCGTTTCCTTCACCGTGGACTGCCTTGTGGTTCTGACATAGTGAGAATGAACATCGTCGTGGACGTGTCGATTGTTCTTTATTGTTGTTGTTTTTTTTACAGTAAAAGCTGTTATGAGATCAGAACACAGATTACACGCACTGCCTTAGTTTCGCCACCGCCAGTATTGAAAGAGAAAAACTTAGTAAATAAAAAACACTATTGACACAATGGGATTTGAACACGGGCCCACTGCGTGTCAGCCCAGGATTCTACCACTGAGCCATGCAGTGTTTGGAAGTCGTTTCTAAACTGGCTTCAGGCAGGCTTGATGCCAGGAAAGAAATCGCGGTATTATGAGCAATAACGCATTTTAGAAGAGCAAACTTTGGAACAACCAAATGTCAGAAAATGTTAATTTTGTACCGAGTTGGTCGTCCAATGTTCCAACCCATTACAAAAGCTTGTTTTTGATCACCTAATAACTTCGGCGCATGCCCACTTCAGGTATTACTCATCGTCGTCAGCCACTGCATGAACTATTGGCACAAATTTCCTTGCAAGTGTTGAGTGAATACCACTCTTCTAAATAGAATGACGAAGGATAGCATAGTGAATGTTCCCCTACATCACAAAATTTATGAATATTTATGGCATAGTGGGTACCTTGCACTGTGCTTGTACGATTCCAAGGAGTGTTTAGAAAAGGCTCTGAAAGACCGCTCTTCTAGCTTGGGATGTGCGTTATGCGTAGGTGTGGCTTTTTTTTTGCATGAATCTTTAGAATATCAAAGATGACGCTGAATCGAATATATCGTGCTACAAGAGGGCTACTTATGCACTCGTATAAGACTACACGATAGTTACTGCAATATATTTTTTTCTTTTTTTTTGGCCGATGTGGTAATAATAATAATAAAAACAATAATTAAATTATCTAGAGTTTTCGTTCGAACACCACCATATGGTTATGAGGGACGCCATAGTGCAGGGATCCTGTAGTTTCGACCCTATTGTGTTTTGAACCTGCACTGAGATCGCATGGTGCACGTGTTGCTATCACTTCTCTTCCATCGAAATTCCACCGCCCCGACTGTGATTGAACTCGCGACCTTCGGGTCAGAAGGAAAGTACCATCACGACTCATTAGTCGATTTAGTGATTCATCCTAGCGCCCTTCTGAAAGCTTTCGTGCCCTCCCGTGCATACCACCGAGATCAGTCTAATTGTGGTCATGCGATTATGCCATGTGTTGATGTCACGTGGAGTAGGGTTTTAGGACCTCAGAATCACGGCCTGACGACGTTGCAAATATTGACGATCTGTGTCGTCGCTGTCCTATATGTCGACATCACCACACAACGCTTATTCGCGGTTCCTGTTGACACCAACGGTCACTTGATGAGGCATCTACGGTTTTGGCCTTAATACGTCCGGTGAATTCAGACAGCCGCTCCCGGACGATTTCGGAGCACTGACGCTCTTGGTGTGCGATAAGGGCGCGTTCACACCTGACGCAACATCACGTTTATCTCTAAGCTGCGGCCGTAAATCGTTCGGCTTCCTTCATAGGCATCGTTTTCAACACTGACTTCACGTGTATCACCACAGGGCGTTACGTAGGACTGCAGACAACCGCCAACCCATCCGAGACAGGCAAACTGAATCAGTGTATACAAAGCTTGCAGCCACCATGCCTCGCAATCGCTCTCACCCTCACCACCATCAGACACGCACTCCGAGGGTATCGTGCTTCAGCCGTCGAGAACTCTATAGGCCTCCACAATTTGCCCTGAAAATTGCGCGTGATAAACGCGCCAAAGTTAACAAAAAATGTACTTCGAACTTGAATATATGAAAACTACGGCCACCATCACAGAAAGACATCACAGAATGACATCCGTAATGACCGTCGTCGTGACAACGTGGATGACATTGCAATTGGTTCTGTTGCGGGCTTTAGGCGGGGAACGTATCACGTGAATGTCTTTTTCGCGGTTTATTGCAGAACATGTCGGGTGACTAATTGTTACAGGATTGTAGTCAGGTGATTAACTATTGTTACGTTATTTCAAACAGATGGTGACGTGGTGTGTGCTGTTACGTTGATTTTATAACGTCACTAGTTACGTGCTTTGACGGTTTGTTCAGTCACGTAAGCACACTCACCCAATGTAGTTTTTTCACTCCACGCCATACAAATCGGCACATGTGTTCTGAAAGCGAAGCATGGGTTGAAAAGGCCGAAGTGGGCGCATGCCTGTACATAATGATTTAGTTTTTCTTTTGTTTATTCAAGGCAAAATTATTGGGAATCACCTCCGTGGACACGACAAAAAGCTCAGTAATCGCCTGTCTAAGTCTTACCACCCTGGCAGCAAAGCCGAAGAAACACATCTGGAACCACTGTTACCACAGAGTACAATGGTGCGTTTTCGGCTACATGATTTCCAAGATTACACATAATTATGAGTAGAGTACACAAAAAATAGAAACACAGCTGCCATTAGAGTGACCACAATACAGCAAATACATAAATATAGTCAACTTCAGGCAACAAAAAGTAATAAAAAGTGATGACTCCTGTTCTCATTACTTAGCACAAAGATAATCTTAGAGAGCTCTGCTCTTGAAAGCTTAGTTACAAGTGATTACAGCGCGTGCACCGAATGATTATTCGAAAAACATTTTCACTTACCAGTTTTGCTGCTAGCAGTGCTCGCAAAGGTTGTCTTAACGAGAGTGAACAAGAGGCCTCGCTGCGTACCTGTAGGTTGCTGACCGCTCACACCATCATGGTAGAACACGGCACAGCACCTTCACTGTGCAAGCACGCAAATGCACGAAACGACTAACTCAAGTTCTTTTGCCACTCACTTGTTACATGGCAGCGGAAGCAAAACATATAGCGACAATGCGTACTGTGACTCCAAAAGGCAAGGAAACGCGATACAACACGACTACAATGCTGCAAACCACTGCACTCAAGTTAGCGGTGACTTTTCGCAAGGCCGTAAGGTATACTGGCGTGCAAGAACATTCATTTTCTCAGAAATAGAACCAGTCGCTCATGGGCGTCGCTAAGAACATACTAACGTGTGGCCACGTAGGAAAAGAAAATGTCTGCATATACATACGGTGACGTCGCAGCTAAGCGAGTCTTTAATTTCTTTAGCAATCTCTTTGGTCTGTTATTGGCACATATTTTATTTTCACCATAGGCTCCTTTTTTTATTGATATGATATAATGGGAGGTGTTGACGCGCAAGTACGGCACCTGCTGCTGATAACCCTTGAGTGAGTTGATTGATATGTAGGGTTTAATGTCCCAAATCCAGCATATGAATATGAGAGACGCCGTATAGAGGGCTCCGGAAATTTCGACCATCTGGGGTTCTTTAACGTGCACCCAAATCGGAGCACACGGGCCTACAGCATTTCCGCCTCCATCGGAAATGCTGCCGCCGCAGGCGGGATTCAATCACGCAACCTATGGGTCAGCAGCCAAGCACCTTAGCCAAGAAACCACCTCTGCGGGGCAGCCCTTGAGTGAAAGTTGAACTCATATCCTAAAGGAAAACATAAAGGGCAGTGGATGGAAAATAGAACACCAGAGCACACATATGCCGAAACACACTCAGAGGCAGATATTAAACTACACTAACACAATTATAAGTAAATGTTGGAAAGTCAACGAATACAGTCTCTGATAATGCCCCTCGTTAATATTGGATCCCACCAGCACGAAACAGCTGAGCACACGTCTGGTTCTTATGGAGATGTATTCGATCATGTGTACATAACAGTCGACACGCCATGCATTTCTGCACGCACATATGATAGATGCCTTATAATACCGAGTACAAAAAGAACGATGTGTTAAACAGATGAAATTTTGTTGGTTTTTTAGTACTTGCCAGCCATTCCGCTGCCTTAAATACGCTTTAAAGCTTTTAAAGCGTACGATCTGTAAAGACCAGTTGGCCATAAGCCCAAAGAGAGAGAAAGAGAAGGGAAGGCCGGGAGATCAACCAGATATTAGATGGGCCCAAAAGTTTCTTTATACTAAACGGTCTGACTCATCCTTTCTGCCCCCATCTCTCCTCATTGTCGTTCAGGATAATGGCACGACCTAATATATTGGGGAGCGAATACCACACTGTTTTGATCTCAAAGTTTAAAGGGGCCCAGCAACACCTTTTGGTAGAGTAGAGGTTTCCGAGAACACGGGGGTTAAATAATATAGAGCAGCCCGTGGCCTGTCATTCATAATAAATTACCAAAATTCCGCTAACATTGCTCTTCCTTCTCTCAATAAATGATGAAGAAAGCACAAACGTCACTCGTAAAAGGCCTTCTAACAGCCATTGACTGATTTGTACATGGTGGGGTTGGTCATTACAGGGATTAGCGCAAGAGGATCGAACTTGCCCATGAGTGCGCATGCGCGATCGCACTGAAAAAGGCGTGTATTCTAAGAAAAAAAAGTGGTCTAGGGCACGAGGTGCGCGTGACGTATTCTATTCGCCCATGCCATCCCCCCCCCCCCTATTGCTTAGCTTCCAGCGCTTTCGTCGCAACGAGATAAAAAAGAATGTAGGTGAAGCGTGCGACAAGAATTGTGCAGGAGGACGAAGAGGAGGAGGAAACAACTTTAATGACGCCGAAAGTGGGTCACGTGAGAGAGGGGGATGGGGTCAGGGAAGAAGAACACAATGAGCTCTTAGGCCGCTCTAGGTGGCCGAAAGTCTGTGCGCTTCGGCGACCCCTACGGCCCAGCGTACGATCGGGAGTTGGTCGTCCGGTCGGGAGCTGCGCAAAGCAGCCTCCCATCGCTCCTGTCGCTCAGCCCCCACAAAGGGGGGATTTGGCTTGTTTGGACAAGTTTCATATGTATGATGAAAGTCGGCTCGGGGACTCGAGCAGAGACGACTATGAGGTAAAGTGTCATGCGGGTGAAATGTAGAATGTATGAAGGGGGAAATCAAGGTGCCCGTTTGGAGTCGGCGCCAAACGGTTTGCTCAGTCTGAGACAGTGATTTATGAGCTGGTGGGTAGATCACGCGGGAAAGTAAAGTAATCTCATGGTAGGGGAATTGGTACTCTCGCGCACTGCGAAGGGAGAGCAGACCTTCCGCTGCCCGGTTGACGAGTGCTCGGGCTTGCTCATGGACGTCTGTATTCCCGGGATGGCCACAATACGCGGCATTCCATAAAGTGGTGCTTATTCGTTGAGGGGGAGGGAGGAATCGTAGGATACAGTGTGCAGGTGCATGAATTCGACGCATAGCAAAATGACGAATGGTTGTTTTTGAGTCTAGGAAGATATACTCCGCCTCTGTGTGAGCAATATCTAACGCAATCGCTGCTTCTTCCGCGTCGGTTGGTTGAGCCACTCGGTCGAAAGTGGCGCTACAAAGTGATTTCTGGGCATTGTCTAATACTGCCACCGCAAAGGCAGGATGATGGGAGTATTCTGCGGCATCGACATAAGCGACCGTAGTCAAAGATGCGTAGTGCTTATGAGGTGATCTAGCTCTGGCTATGCTTCGGTCCTGATTATAGATGGAGTAGGTATTTTTAGGTATGGCGGTATCAAGAAACTGTCGCTAATGTGTTCAGGGGGTGATTTTGTAGAGGTGGTGCATCCTGTGAGGTCGATTTTGAGGCGCTGAAGGAGCGGCCTTCTTGTTTCGGATTGCGAAAGTCGGGCATAGTGGCTTATGAGGTGCACTTCGATTAGTTCATCAATTGTGTTGTGCACCCCTAACTAGAGATGATTGCTCGTAGCGGCACTTTTAGGCAGGTGCAGGGCAGTTTTATATGCTGTACGAATGATGCGAACTCTCTGATCGCTCTTTAGAGATGAAAGGGAAAGATAACGGAGGGAATAAGTGATTTTACACAGGCAGAGTGCTTCGACGTGTGTCCGCTTCACGCATGCCTCTATGGCGATTAGAAACCCTCTTTATGAGGGCAGACATATTCTGCACCGAGCGCCATATAGTACCTATGGCTATGGAATTGGAACCGTTATTCAAAATGTGGAGGCTTAGAACTTTTATACTGTTTACATGAGGGATGAGTTGAATATCCAAATATACGGATATTTCTGGAGGAAAAGGGTCCCTGGGACGAATGAGAAGGAGTTCAGATTAAGGAGGTGAGCAGCTGAGGCCAATGCTCCGCGCGTATTCTTGTACCGTTAGTGCTGCTCTCTGGAGGGTGTATTTGATTGTGCTACAGTTGCCCGTGGTGGTCTAAAGCATGATGTCTTCAGCGTACATTGAGTGTCGTAAAGCCGGAATTGGAGCTAATTTTTGCGCAAGGGGGATCAGAGTCATATTAAAAAGGAATGGAGAGAGGACGGCTCCTTGCGTAGTGTCCCTACTTTTGAGGGTGAAGGTCGGAGATTTAACTGATCCTAGGTGTATCTCGACGGTTCTGTTCGCTAAAAAGGCCGCAACATATTTGTAGATGCGGGAACCCCGGTTCAGCACACTGAGGTTATTTATAATAGCCAGATGTCGGATATTGTCGAATGCTTTACTCAAGTCAAGTGTTAATATTGCTTTTTTAAGACGTGAGAAGTTGCGATTGAGTACCTCCTCTTTGAGCTGAAGTATCACATCTTGGGTTTGCACTATGTCCTGTTCGTGCTTCTTCGTTAGGTGGATTAGTCGCGTTAAAAGTTTGCCAGTTTTAGCCTTCAATTTTGGTGCTTCTAATAAGTTACGTAGAAAATACCAAGTTTTCTAAAAGTGAAGGCTTCCATCGAGCTGATTACAAAACTGCGTTCATTGTTGAGAGACAAGATTATTAGCGTGCTCTGTGATAAGGTCGAGAGTCATCGACATGGGACGCTGCAATGTGCGGCTGCGCTTTTACCTAAGCCCGCGTCTTTCTATACTCTGGTAAGCCTCCCTTAGTGCATCAAACGGCTATCCAGCAGCTCGTTTGCGTGCTCAGTCGGTGCTTGTTGGTCGCTAATTCCACATCTTTTTGTTGCTCTGCGACCCATGTATCGTAGTGTGAAAGGTAGGTGGCCTGTTTCAGTGCACGAAGTTTTCTAAATTGATCCCAGTCTACAATAGCTTTGAGCTGGTTCAGCGGTCTAAGATTACCAGCCTGAAGCTTGACGTCAATTGTACAGTGATCACTGCCTAGGGCGAGGCCAGTGTTCTCCCGTGGTAGCTGAGTGATGTTCTTAACAAGCGTTCAATCTGGGCACGTGTCCCTGCTAACACTGTTTCCTATTCGGGTAGATTGCGTGGTATCCGTCGCAAGGGACAGCTGGTGTTTTTTTATGAAGTTGCAGAGTTGTCGTCCTTTAACGGAAGAGGCCCTATATCTCCATTCAACATGTGTGGCATTAAAATCCCCTACTATGACTTTAGGCACGGTGCCTGCGATAGAGAGAACTCATGCGTGCGCGTGCAACAGGTCAGCTGCTTTTTTTGGGGGGGAAGGGGGTAGCTGTATATACATAAATAATATCAATAAAGTAGAAAATCGAGAATTACGTCGCTGAAGCTCAAGGAAGAAGCAGTCAGAATATATATCGGAGAGATCATGGGTAACATTAACATGTGCAATGTTACGATGAACATAAGTGTTGACCCATAGAGTGGGAGAAGTTTGTGGCTGTATAGCATGATAGCCTGTTAAATTGCATTGTTTGTTTGGTTCCTGTACGCGATGACATCTGGCACTAACGTCGCCTGCTGCAGGTGGAGGAATAAGTTATTTTTTTGCGCTGTAGACCTCTACCATTCTATTGCCTAATTCTGAATGATTGAGGGAATGAGGGCTTATCGGAGGGACGTCAAGCCATCAGTAGGTGGGAGAAGGTAATGAAGAAGGCTCGTGGGCGAGAAGTTTAGTCGTTAGGTCTGTAATTACCTGTTCCAGATGAGTAAACTGTTTCGCAATTTGTGTTCCGAGATCTACTCTTTGTTCTAGTTTATTAATATCCTCCTCAAGAGCTTGAGCTGATGCGTCGAATCGTGCGTGATTTCTAAAGGACGCTTTTTCTCGGGTGGATGGTCCTTAGCTAGGGATTGATTTGGGTCTGAATGATCGCCTGCGTCAGCGGGAAGAGAGTCACGAATTGCTACTGGTTCTTGGCACTTAATGGGGTCCCTTACGGAAACGCCATACATGGCCCATATATAAGTTATATCTGGCCATATATAAGCATATATGGCAGCATATGTGGCCACATATAACCATATATGGCAGCATATGTGGCCACGTATAAGCATATATGGTTGTATATCTGGCGGAGTCGGTTCATATATGGGGCTATATACGGCCATATATGACGCGGTTGGCCCATATAAGGAGTCAAATCCGGCCAAATAAGGCACGGCCACACCATATATAACATATCAAGTGGATCCTTATATGTGGAAGTGCTCTCTTATTTGGGATGAACCACGTATATATTTAGCACCGTGATCACACTTTTATGCGAATTGTAATATATAACAATTTGTACACAAAGCTTACCTGCTTATTTTTCATAACAATAGGAGCAATAAATATATATGTTGTTTCTGCCATGCAAAAAAACCGAAATTTTAGGTCAGCTTTGTGTACGTGATAGTAGCAACTCAGTTGAATGCATATATGCATGCATTCGTGTAATTTAACTCGTACATTTTTCATGGCATTTAGGTTTGAAAGTTGCAATTAATACGACGTAAATAATGTATACAAGAGCAGACATGTTTTACGAGGAAGGAATCGTGTCAAGTCACAAAACGCATTGAAGCTTCCGAACCTCGCTATTACTATAGAGCAATCCTATATAGTATTATGTAAAGACAAAATGCATGCAACTTATATTGTTCTCATTAATGCATTGTTTAAAGTGGCAGAAAGAAATAGTAAATTCAATGCACTTTTAGCTTCCACATCGGTGAACAAAATTTCTGATTATTTGAAAGTTTTGATGGCTATATGCTCCCTTCATATAACAAGATTTCTTTTAATCCTGTTGACCCCTCATCTGCGATTGCTTTCAGCAGCCATTTACTACAATTGCATGTGCAGTACAATGTTTAAGGGAGTATTTTCAAAAACAAAAAGAACTTACGTGAATGCAACTTGCAGGCACTATTATGATTACATTCAAGATGGAAGTTGTACTAATTTATTGCAAAAATACATCTTGCATTTCCTTTGGCTACGTATAATGTTCCTGGCTGTGCACATAGTAAATTTATCGAAAATTTTATGATTGCACAAGTGAACAAATAATTTAGTGTATTGTTTGCAAGCGTCAAATAAATCTCACGTCATAGACATGTACGTTAAGAAAGGTGCAACTGACTCACACGTGATACATATTTAATGGACTATGTATGAAATGCTGAAGCTTTATAGCAACATTTAACGTAGGCTGCCGAATTCACAAAACTTCTATTTTGTGTCGGTGTGTCATTACTTGGTCGAGGTCACTAAAGCGCACGGGCCATCATCAGGATTAGCCTAAACATTGCCTTGTAAATACAATTAGTATGACACATTTTTTGCGGGCTGGCGTGATACCTAAGCCAAACTCTACATTATGTAAACAGCCCCTTGCTGTGCAAGCGCGAAACGATTCAAACTGCTTGCGAACATATCCTTTCAACACCAACACGGTAGCGCACTTACTTATAAGATATGTATGCCGGTACATACCCACCAAACTGCGCAAGTGCACACTCGCGTACAGAGATGCATGGGCCTCCGGACACTGGCATTTCATTCAATGTGGCTAGATATTTTCGGCCATGTCAGAATGATATGAGTGTATTATTATTATTATTATTATTATTATGTTGTTGTTGTTGTTGTTGTTGTATTTCGCAAAACGTCCAACAGCAAATCCATATGCTGTCATACTGTGTCGTTATGTAAGTTTTATGAGATCAGTTATCTTGGTGTTCTTTTTGATAGCATGCTGAATTTTTTCTACTTGCATTAAATGTGCTGCCATGCGAGACCTTAATTCTCTTCCTGTTGGCTCAACATCTCGCGAGAATCCGGTTCTCCTACAGCCTTCTACAAATTGTACACCGCGATATGTCGTGGTCAACTTCAGTACATATGCATATTTGATTTGGAATGACCTTGCTAAATCCAGCAGTAGCGCCACTGAGTGAGTCCAGAAAAATTTCATAAGCATTTACCCTCAACGTTTCACTGGAATCCTTTCAACACTGCTACAATATTATATTTGCCATCAGTTAACGGCCGGCAAAATCGCGCTGAGCTGTTATTTCTTTACAAGCTAGTTCAGGGTGAGATATTCTGCCCTTCTCGATTGTAATAATTTTGAAACTCCGCGTAAGTTATCGAGAGAGAATCGACCGTTGCATGTACCTGCCAGCTTCTTTCAACACTCTATCCTTTACAGAATACCGAGTCTATCTAACGTCAACTTTCTGAATTCGTTATGTTTTTCATATAGTCTACAGTCATTTTTTTTTGTCAGTGAGGGCTGCCCTGTCCTAACGTAGCTTTGCACATGCACAGATTCTTCCCTTTTCTGTTTTTCAGGAAGCCTTCGGCACGGTTATGTATATTCCACATTATTTTTCAGTCCCATTCGATGAATATCTACTCTTTTATTTGTTGTTTCCATTGTGCGTTGATTTCTTTTCGACTGCTCGTTTTGCTCTTTTTATTGATTTGCATTTCTGTGGACAGTCTGTAATGTATTGTTTGTTTTTGTTTTCTTTTCGCGCGCGCCAGCATGAAAGACCCTATGGTTGTTCTTGGGTAGGTTAAAAAATGATTGATTGATTATTGGTTGATTGAATATTATTATTATCATTATAAATGCTTGCGAAATGAGATGAAAATTCGGCTGAAACGCGTCTTCCTAGCCAGCGTACACGAAGCAGCGATTTCAGCTCCACGGAATGCCTGTCTCAAAGGTCTTGCACGTTTGCACGTGCAGCTTTCTGGGCCCGCGGGAGGAAGTTGAAGTCCATTGTGCGAAAAAACTCGCCTGACTGCTAGGTTGCAAGGGGTGCGCACAGTAAAAAAAATACAAAAAAGGGCGCCCGCCGGATGAGTGGACAATTCGGAGAAAGTTGTTCGAAGAAGCGCGGCGCGTAGGCACCATGTAGCCCTGCCATGGCATACAACATTCTGTCGACACAGCAGGAAAGAGAGTGCCGCGGCCCATTTCAAGTAACGACGAAGAAAATAGTTTGCACAAACATTCAGTCGTATGGTAATAATATTGCGTCAATAATTGTTAAAAAAATAAAACGTCGTTCGCCAATGGGCTCAGGAAAGCTTAGTTCTAGTGAAAAGTGCGTAAATCATTGATCTCAAGAAGAATGTAGTGTCCATTGCAATATTCATTGTCAAGCCTGCATGCACTGTATCCGTCCGCGTCATTGTTGTTTTTTTTTTGCTCGCCGGAGTCATGGGTGCCGTGCTGATCGAGTTTGTTAATTTTCATTCCTTTCGCTCTTATTTCGTGTTCAACTACTGCTCCAATTTACACAAGATAATCGCGCAGCTCTCAGGAATCTACTTCGCTGTACGTGGCGAAATTGTGGACGAACGTGGAAGTGTTTTTGTGTGCGTGTGCGTCTGTACGCTGCTGGATTGGCGATCGTCAACTTTTCGTACGAGAAAAAAATAGATACCCATGTTTGCGGGCAAGCGTTCCTTCAAAACTTCTTCCTAAAGCAGTACGAATGAACGTGGTGGCTTTAAGGTGTGAATAGGTTATCAGGATTAACAGGCTCCTTGAAAGACAAGTCTCGGTTAAATGTTAAGGTAAGTTCATCATTTTCATTACCTTCGCACGTTGTTCATAAATATTATGATAACTCGAAAACATACCACATTCCATGTTTGCTGAATAAATAACTTTATGCTAATCGTGATTAGGCCATTAGGCTGTTTTGTTTCAGCGATACGACAACACTTTCTTTTTTTTTCACTTGATCCAGACAGTGCTCTATTTAATCAAAAAATCTACGCCAGGAAAATGTTGGTTTCGTGCCATTGTACTTTTCATAAATATATTGATGTGAATATACTTGTGTTGTATTTTTCTCATTTTAACGCTTGAGGAAAAACCAAGGATAAATTACAACTTGCGCAATTACAAATGAAAAAGAGTTGCATATCTCCAACTCCAAGGGTGTCATGAGATTTATGAGCACACGTTTGAATTTTTCTTGCGTTTGAATTTATCTTTCTTCGTCTACATTCCACTTGTTTTTATATTTACATGTGTTTTGATAAGGACACGCAGTTAAAATTTTGTTGCTAGTTTGATTCTTCAAAACAGGGTGCTATGTCACGGATCCAAATGGAAAAACTTAAGAATAGCCCGTCATTTCGTTCCCGCCTGCCCCGCCACGGTGGTCTAGTGGCTAAGGTACTCGGCTGCTGACCCGCAGGTCGCGGGTTCGGATCCCGGCTGTGGCGGCTGCATTTCCGATGGAGGCGGAAATGTTGTAGGCCCGTGTACTCAGATTTGGGTGCACGTTAAAGAACCCCAGGTGGTCAAAATTTCCGGAGCCCTCCACTACGGCGTCTCTCATAATCATATGGTGGTTTTGGGACGTTAAACCCTACAAATCAATCAATCAAATCAATTTCGTTCCCGCCATCTACAATCAGGGTGATATAAGTGTAAACTTGACTGGAATGCGTACATCACAGGCGACATTATCGTTACTGATGCCGCAACATCGCGTGGTTATCTTGAGGAACTGCGCATACCCGCATACATAATTACACAAAATAATGTGATGTCACGTTTTCATCCGTGAGCACTGTAGATAGTTTTATGCAAGCCGACAAATAAACTGGTATGATGCATTAGGGCTTGCTACTGTGTGAAAAACCTGGGGGACCGTTAAGCTTCGTTTTTCACAGTTGAACGTGATAGCAGTATCGATCCTGCTTCTTGTGCGTAATTCAATCACTTAGTGTGTACTCTTTATTGCATGATGCTACTTGAACAATTTTAATTGTGGAACAGTACTGTGTAATTGAGAACGTTGAAAGTTTCTCAATGAAGGTTTCGCACATGGCTGCATTTTGTGTAAAAAAGGGGTAACATAGTTTAAAGAACAAGAAATATTATGCAATTACTGAGTTGCGCGAAAAAATTGAAATACAAAAGGAAGACACCTAGACGCAGCACACACTGACAACTGAAACATTGTTGGAGAAAACAGACATACGTATATATGCGGTTACGAGAACACGTTCGGTGAACGAAAAGGATTAGATGAGCAGACAGATTGTATAAATGATGCGCTTCCAGGAAAGCTACCTCAGTAGCAAGCAACATAAGTGAGAGTTACGTGACACATGAATCCCCAGCTTTGTTTATGAAATACGCCTCTCCGATTTCCCGCGCTATACCTTGTCACTGAATCTAGTTTTAACTACCGTATTCCAAACAAGGGCGCGCAGCCACACTCTCTACAATATGATGATTGGTTTGAGAATGGTTGTTAATTCCTTTAGAGAAGCTTTGTGATCTACAATTATATAAATAAATTCTAAATAATACTTCCCACACGACAGCGCAGTGCCGTCCACCACACGATGTCCACACTGTGAAAGAAAATGATCAGATGTCTGCTCATCTAATTATTTTTTTTCCACCTCACGTGTTGTCGTAACCGCATACATATGTCTATTTTCTCCAATTAAGTTTCAGTTGTTAGTGTGCGCTGTGTCCAGGTGTCTTCCTTTCGCACTTCAAATTTTTTCGCGCAACTAAGTTAAGATGAAGTACCAACTCGCCCAGCAGAACGTGCTTCTCAATATAATGTGTGTAAAATGTTTCAGAACTTTATGCACCCACTACGCAGTTGTGAAGGAATACGTGCAGTAACCAGTGTGCCTTTTGTAATGGTTGGCTGTCTTTAGACCGCGAAGTCACGTTGGTAATAACGTGTTGTGATGCTTGATGACAATGCACGCTTGTATCATGCAATATAGCTGCGATAATAAATGTTGTGTTGTGAAACCTGTAAGCAGGATACATGTATTTGTTAAGCATGACAGTTATTTTCCTTGCAATTACAACAAGAGGAAGTTATTTATGCTTTATTTCCAAGCAGATGCATAGCTGTGTGGTAAAGCACTTGCACGCCATGCAAATTGCCTGCATGATTTCGATCATCACTCAAACCCCAAAATTTATAATATTTGTTTTATTTGCATTCTCTCAATTTTCGATCATTGACAAGACGATTTTTCACGGAGAGCCACCGATGCCTGCACCGGAATTTCTGCAGAATGAGCTCTTTACCACTGTTACGTTAATGATGCATTATTGGCAAAATGGAAAGCGGATTACGTTTACAAAGTACATTTTTAGTGTTTCGTTGTCAAGAAATACTGTTGAATGCCTCCGTTCCCACGCGCACAGAGACCTATAGACACCAGTTTTAGCAGTCGTTCTATAGGTCATTAGTCACAATACTTGTACATAACAAGCTTGCATACCAATCACTTTCGACCGAACTCCTTAAAAGTTGATTATCAACTCATTTAAGTTATTCAATGCACACGCAGTTCATACGGTCAATAGCAAGTCAATATTTCGTCTTGACTGACTATGGACGCTCCATTGACACACGAGAAAAGTTTTAAACATAACACACTGTGAAAGATATCTTTACGAAACTCGAATTGGGTTCTTTTATGCTATTTATTTTTGTCAAGTCGGAATCAATAAAGCGGAATATTTACTTGCACCGTACTATGTCTCAGACCGTGTTGACCATAGGTTCAAGATAAGAATAATCGCATGCAAGACTGACGTGTTTCAAAATGATTTTTTTACCAAAAAAAATTACAAGATGGAAGCAGCTGCCTTCTAGCATGGCCTCTACACTCCCAAATATTTGTTTTATTTCATGTTAGAATTGTTCCGATTTATATGTTAGAACATGTTCCGATTTATATATGAATTTCTCTTGCAGATTGTGATTCAGGTGACTTAGATTATTTGTTTGGCTGACTATGTATTTTTTGTATTGTATTTTTCGTAAATGCTCCCCCAATGTAATGCCAATTGGTGCTGTGGGTAATGAAAACAATAGATAAATAAAAAAGCATCGATAAGTAAGCAATAAATTTAAGCACAAAGAATGTATCTCTTCAGGAAAAGTGGACTAACAGTGACATGTGCCCATTACAAACTTTAAATATGATGCCAAGTTACATTCTAGCAAATATTTGTTGAGAATAACTTGAGATATATTGTGGATAACTTAATTGAACAAGAATGTTCAGGGGGTATGTACTGCCTTTGTTTTGGAGATGATAGTGACTGCATGCAGACCTTTCAACAAACAGGTACATTTCTAGCTGAAGAATGATTTGAGCAGCTATATTTTTGCCGGTGACACAGGCTGAACTAATATAGATGAATCATTTGAATGGCTTTATATAAAGGTATCCATATAAGGCCATATATGAAAGCATCCATATAAGACCTTATATGGATGCTTCTATATATAGCCATATATGGCCATATACAGCAACAACCATATATGGGAATATAAGGCCCATATATGGCTATATCAGGATCTGGACATATCAGGTTATATACGGCCCATATATGGGGATTCCATATATGGGCCAGATATGCCCAATTCCTGATGTAGCCATATATGGGGATTTTTATATAAGTCCATATATAGGATTTTCGTAAGGGGTTGGCAAATTTGGTGTGTGTGAGAGCATTTAAACGTTCAAGGAATAATGAGATTTGTTCTTTCAGGTCCTGATCTTCTTTGGTGAGATGGTCTATAGTGGACTTATAGTAGAAACCTCTAGAATCTGAGCGACTTCTGGAGCCACGGGAGACGCCACTTACACAGCTCACCTTTTGTGGGTCTTGGTTCACCGTTGGCGTCACTTGGGGTGCGTTCTCTTTCAGGCTCCTACTTCTGGTTTGTCCATCGGTTGCCGAATTCAATAGAGGAAATGAAGTCTGGTCGAAGTGAATGTCCGGCTTCTCCAAAGGTGATGTGGTGAGGGATTTCTTCCCCACTGGGTCTTACCACGTTGGTATCGACGGCAGCAAAGTCTTTCACCGGTCTTGTGAGCTCCACCACAGGCAATTCAAGTGGGGGAGCACTGCTGGTCGTCCGGGTGTTGCTGTGCGCAGTCGAGGCAATAGGAGCGAATAGATTCTGGGCAGACGTCTCTTCGATGCAGTAAGACGGTAAGTTGGCCCAGTTGGTTAGCATTCATTGTAAACTTATTTACAGTGCAACACCAGAAAGCACAGGACAGGAAAGGAGCAAACGAGAAAGAAAAGACGGTGCTGTAAATAGTTTTTTTTCTCTTTTGCTCCTTTCCTGTCCTGTGTTTTCTGGTGTTGCGCAGTAAATATGTTCACGATTGGTCTCTTGGATGCCCGTTTGTCGGCATTTCATACAAGCCTCTACTTTGGGCCTGAAGGAGTAGTCTCCAAAGACTGAGCCGAAAAATTTACTGACTCTGGAAGGGTGTTGGACATGAAGTGGATCAGCACTGACTTCGATGTACAGCCCATATCCTGAGCCTGCACAAGGGGGAGCAGCGGATTAGATCGCTGTAGTACCTGCAGGATCTCCCGAAGCGATTCTCTATTATAAACTGGATAAATAATACCTTGAATGGCTCGAACCGGGGGTGCGATGCAGGCATTGACTGGAATCGCCTTGCCGCGGAGAGTGATCTGCTTTATCTTTGCATACCTGGCCGCTCTCTCATGGCACAAAGTGGACATAGTGATGCATTCTTCACCAGACTGGTGCGTGTGAGGTCACCTTTGGTGCTGGACTCCCCAAAGCTGCTACTGTCCAGCAATGCGGCCCGCAATTCCTGCTCTGTGAACGCTGTCATGTTGATGCTAGCGTTTGGGCGATAAACAACTTTGAAATAATCCGTCTGTAACAGTGGTATCGGGCCCCGTCTGAGGCGTGCTGCGAACGCTTTGGTGCCTGTTTTCTTCGCTGACGTCTTGACGGAGTCTTGGTGGACGAGTTGTGGCTGGGCAGCAACGCTGGCGTTTTCCGCTTGGGAAAGCGCGTTGGTCTTGGATTTCTGTGTATGGTGCTTCTGTCATGCATTGAGTACTTCTTTCGACTCATTCGGATTAAACGCAGAGGGCTGAAGCTCTGTGCCTCTGACTGTGTACATCATGGTGGCAGTGGACTGCAGTGGAACGCCCGTTACTCTCGTCAACGCTGCCCGCTTTAGGGTTAGCGGAGCCGGCACCCGCTATTCACTTAGCAAGGCGAATTAAAAAAGATTGGAGATCCTTCGAAGCTCTAACACTCACAGGTAGTACCGCCGATGAAACTGTCCACTTCAGCACTGAGGTTCACGTACAAAACGGGTACAGAACATTCACAGAGCTTGTTGAAGGTGGAGCCCATGCAAGGCACATCTGCCTTGTTCGACCCCTAGCGGCAACAAATATGCAACTCCGCTCGTACTGCACTGATCCTTTAAATCTATGTGGTGTTTACTTCGTGAACCAATAAGCTCTCTTAGTGAATCCATCTCGTGGTTACTTGAAAAAGTGTTTCAGGAGCCCTCTAACAATATTATCAAGGGTCTGACGTCCCAAACTAATCGTATTATTAGGATACCCTCTGTAGGGAAGGGCTCCGGGAAGATCGACCAACTGGTGCTCTGTAATTCGCACTGAGATCCTACAGTACTTATTTATTTATTCAAAATATCTTACAGGCCCCACCGGGCATTGTGTATGAGGAGCATCAAAATGATGTTTCTCTTCGAAATTCTCTAGCCTCTAGCATCTCGCCTGCGTCGAAATGCGACTGCCGTCACCGTAAACGAACCCACGACATTCAAGTGAGCAGCTCCATGGCGTAACTTTTATATCACCACGGCACGCATATACTTTTGGGACCAAGTTGTGACCAAGTTGCAGTCAAAGGGTTCTTTTTCTTTTTTCGCAGAGTATGAGCATGATGTTCGAATTCATGATGGTCAACTACATCATAGTAAAATTGTGAACCCGTTTTTCATTAAACACATATATTGCGGGACGCACGATCTTCTGTAAGGAAGTTAACGTTTTTTTGTGTGTTTAGAAAAAGTTGTTAACAATTTAGAGTACGATGTACTCTACTATGGGAGAGCAGAAAGCCGTCCCGTGTATACACGGGACGGCTTTCTGATTGATTGATTCAATTTGATTCGATTGATTTGATTCGATTTCTGTACTATAGTACATAAATCAAACGTGCCTTTTAGGGGTGAAGCTTCATATAGCAGCTCCCGTTCGTCCCTTGTACTCGTAGTTGTAGTGTGTAACCAGTCTTACATTTTGACCTCCAAGGTGGTGCCGGTGGGAAATGTCTTCTGTGCGTTGTTGAACAATAAAAATTCTCAGGGTGCACGTTAATTAAAAGCCGAATTCTCCTGTCTCTCATTCCTCCTTAGCAGCCACTGGCATGTACATTGAGCACTATCTGACAAAAAGGGGTTGCTACGTTATACTCGCTTGGCGTAACCTCTTTGGTTTTAGAAAGGTTCAGCGAACGTTGGGCCGCAGTGCCATGAATACAGTGAACTAGTATATACCATGAACTCGAGCTGGTGAAAGGTGGGAAGTAGACACGAAGCGCAAGCCGTAAGAAAGTGTGTGTGTGTCTCCTCTCGTTGAGTCCTTGGAATGCCCGCTGTATGGCGGTGCTTCTATATGAGTAATATATGATGAAAAGATGCGAGATCGTGGTACTGGAACTGTTGAATAGGTGGATGAACGGACACACCGACAGATGCATGGACGGACTTACGGATGGCTGCACGGACGGATGGACGCATGGACAGACTCAGGGACGGACGCACCGATGGAGGTACGGACGCACGAATAGACACACGTACGGACGGGCGGACGGACGTACGGGCAGCCGCACAGACGCACGCATGGATTAACAAAAGAAAGAACGAATGGACGGACAGATGCTTCGCCCCACTCTCCATCGTTCACTCCGTGGATATGCTACAATTTTTTTACAGAGAAACAAGCGTGAGGTGTATATAAGTGGTAGCAAAGTCCTAAAGGACTATTTCTTTAAAGTGTAGAGATACGTGTACACGTATAGATATTGATTCTCATGTAGGCTGTGTCTGGGGGGGCAAGCACCTTATACCACGGATCGTGCGTCCGCCTTGTTACGTAGTAGTAGTAGTAGTAGTAGTAGTAGTAGTAGTAGTAGTAGTAGTGATACTAGTAGTAGCAGGTAGCCACCTCTCGTTTAGTCCTCGGAATGGTCGCTGCATGAGTATATGAAGAAAAGATTCGAGATGATGTTACTCCTAGTTTTCACTAGATGCACGGACGCACAGATGGACGAATGGACACGCAGACGTAAACACAGAAGGACAGACCGACACACAGGTGGCCGGACAGAGAGACAGGCAGAAAAACGAACGCGCGGACGGACAGACAGATATACAGGCAGACAGATACGACGGACGAACCGACCGACAGACAAACAGACAGAAGCATGGACGGACTGACTGACGGGCGCATGGCTGGACGATGGAAAGAAAGACGCATGGATGGGTGAACGAACGGATGGACGCAAGGACGCACGCATGGACTGATGGACGCACGGGTTGACGATGGACAGGGAGACGCATGGACGGACGGACGAACGGATGGACGCTTGGATGGACACACGTATGGACGCCCGGACGGATGAACGAACGGACTAACGCATGTACGCACGCATGGACTGATGGGCACACGGATGGAAGGATGCACGGATGGACTGATGGGTGCTTCACTGCGCTCATCATCATTCACTTTGTGGATAAGCCGTGATATTTGTCTTTTCTTCAAGGACCGCTACTACTACTACAGCCGACGCAACTTTCGCAGCTGTAGGGAGCACGCTCAGCCCATCACGTGATTACCGAAAGAATGCAAAGGAGGCAAATTTTCCATTTCCTCATCGCTTGAGCATATGGCACAGAGATATACACAATTCTATCTCTTCTGTCCACTTTCATTCCCCTTTTCTTTTCCCCTACAAAGAAAGTGCACCATGTCGCCTAAGAGGCAGACAGAAATAAGATGTATTTTTTCTTCTTTTCAAGAATCACTCCCACATATAATTAACCACGGAAACAAACATGCGGTCTCTGTGTTTATCAAGGCTTTGGCCTATCGAAGTGCCTTGTGTTGTACCTCTTGATTTTTGAGCGCAATGTTCAAGAAATTGGCATTTCTTTGTTTGTAATTGGTGATTTTTCCTAAAGAGTATTAGGCAGACATAGAAGAATTTCAGGGGCAGCGCTTAGTTCTGCAGTGGGTGCTATCTCAGGCTATATATGCTGACAAAACTTTAAAAAATGCTTGTGCAACTGTCGGGACTCTTCGAGGTAGTGTCACCACCAGTAAAATGAATGACATCTGACTTCTAAGCATTTTCACGTCCTCAACGCCGAACAGACGTTACCCACTTTTTCTAACCCCCCCCCCCCCAAGACCCTCGCGACGTTTGTTGGCATCAGGCTCTTGTTCCGCCATCCACGAGACGGCATTCAGCTCTCCCATATTAGAGTACTAAGTACTCTAAATTGTCAACTCCTTTTTCTAAACACACAGACCCTCGCTATAAGCGAGAAGAGGTCCGTGGCACGGCTTCCAGCTTTCCCATAGTAAAGTACTAAGTACTCTAAATCGTTCACCATTTTTCTAATTAGCGTATTTCAAAAGGGCGGACACCCTGACAATCATTTCTTAAAATGTTCAAGGGTTTCATAACCCAGTAAAGCAAGTAGAGGTTATCAGCGTAGCCCGCGAAAAACATTGTTATATTCTGTGTTTACAAGTAGCAAATGTTTTAGGGGCGAAGCTTCTTAAAGCGGCCTCCGTTCGCCCCTCATAGTCGTAGTCATAGTGTGTAACAAGTGTTACATTTTTACCTGCAAGGTGGTGCCGTTGGGAGATTTTTCCTGTGCTTTGTTGAACAACGAAAAGTTCGCGGTGTGCGCGTTAACTAAAAGCCGAATGCTCCTGTCTCCTATTCCCCATCAGCAGTCATTAGCATGTTTTAGTAGGAAAAGTTTGTAGAAGTAGAAATGTTAAAAGCCGACTTAAAAGCAATAAAAATAATGCTCAATGTACATGCCAATGGCTGCTAATGAGAAACGAGAGACAGAAGCATTCGGCGTTTAGTTAACACGCACGCTGCGATCCCCATTAGCAGCCATTGGCCTGTACGTTAAGCACTATCCGAGAAAAAAGGGTTGCTACGTTGTACTCACTGGGTGTAACTTCCTTAGTTTTAGAAAGGTTTAGCGAGCGTTGAGCCGCAGTGCCATGAATACAATGAACTAGTATATACCGTGAATGATGAACTCGAGGTGGTTAAAGGTGGGAAGTAGATACGAAGCGCAAGCCGTAAGAAAGTAAAAGCCGAATTCACCTGTCTCTCATTTTCCCATTAGCAGCCATTGGCATGTACATTGAGCACTATCTGACAGGAAAAGGTTGCTACGTTAAACTCGCTGGGCGTAACCTCCTTAGTTTTAGAAATGTTGAGCGAGCGTTGGCCCGCAGTGCCATGAATACAGTGAACTAGTATATACCATGAACTCGAGGTGGTTAAAGGTGGGAAGTGGACCCGAAGCGCAAGCCGTAAGAAAGCTGGCGTGTGCCACCTCTCATTTAGTCCTTAAAATGTCCGCTGGATGGCGGTGCATATGCGGAATATATGATCAAAAGATGCGAGATGGTGGTTCTTGGAGTGTTGAATAGATGGACGAAGGGACACACAGACAGATGCATGGATGGACGCATGAACGGACGCAGGGGCGGATGCATGGACGAACGCAGGGACGGACGCACGAACAGAAGCATGCACGAACGGATGGATGGACGCATGGACGGTCACTATGAATAAGAAGCATAATAAGCTTGGGGCTTCTTATGCCGTGGGTCGTGCGACCGCCTTGTTATGTAGTAGTAGTAGTAGTAGTAGTAGTAGTAGTAGTAGTAGTAGTAGTAGTAGAAGTAGTAGTAGTAGTAGTAGTAGTAGTGATACTAGTAGTAGCAGGAAGTCACCTCTCGTTTAGTCCTTGGAATGGTCACTGGATGAGTATATAAAGAAAAGATGCCAGATGGTTGTACTTCAAGTGCTCACTAGATGGACGGACGCACAGATGGACGGATGGACACACAGACGTAGAAACAGAAGAACAGACAGACGCACAGGCGGCCGCACGGAGAGACAGGCAGACATACGAACCACGGACGGACAGACAGACACATGACGGACAGACAGACACATGACAAACGGACCGACTGACAAATAGACAGACGCACGGATGGACTGACTGACGGACGCACGGCTGGACGATGGACAGAGAGACGCATGAACGGACGGATGAACGGATGGACGCATGGACGCACGCACAGACTGATAGACGCACGGGTGGTCGACGGACAGAGAGACGCATGGACGAACGGATGGACGCTTGGACAGACACACGTATGGACGTACGGGCAGACGGAAGAACGGATGAACACACGGACGCACGCATGAACCGACGGGCGCGCGGATATAAGGACGCACGGACGGACTGATGGATGCTTCACTCCACTCATCATCATTCACTTTGTGGATATGCCCTGATTCTCATCATTTCTTCAAGGACCGCTACTACTACTGCTGCAGACGCAACTTTCGCAGCCGTATGGAGCATGGCTCAGCACATCACGTGATTACTGAAATAATCCAAAGGGGGCGAATTTTCGATACCCTCATCGCTTAAGCATATCGCACAGAGATATACACAATTCTATCTTTTCTGTCCACTTTCATTCCCCTTTACTTTTCTTCTACGAAGCACTGCACCATGTCGCCTAAGAGGCAGACAGAAATTAGGTGCCTTCTTTCTTCTTTTCAAGAATCACTCCCACATATGTTTAACCAGGGAAACAAACATGCGGTCTCGTTGTTTATCAAGGGCTGTGGCCTATCGAAGCGCCTTGTGTTGCACCTCTTGATGTTTGAGCGCAATGTTCAAGAAATTTCCATTTCATTGTTTGTAATTGGTGATTTTTCTTAAAGAATAGTAAGCAGACCTAGAAGAATTTTAGGGACAGCGCTTCGTTCTGCAGTTGGTGCTATTTCAGTTTATATATGCTGACAAAACCTTGGGAGACTGCTTGTGCAACTGTGGGGATTTCTCTAGGTAGTGTCACCACCAGTAGGGACTCTTCTCGGTAGTGTCCCATAACAATTCCTGTCTCGTTTGCTCCCAAGCCGACACTTCCAACTTTTTTCCACAAAGGCCGTATAATACTAGCTCCCAAGAAAGACCCAATGTCCACGCGACCAGAGGATTGGCGCCCTATTACCCAGCTCAATGTAGATTACAAGCTCTTGGCTAACATTTTGGTGCGCCGAATCAGTCCATTTCTCGCAACATTAATCGCTCCCCACCAGGTCTGTTCTGTTCCGGGCCGAGAAATACACACCCATACGTGGTTAACGCTTGACATCATTCAATACACCATTAGCCGATATGCGCAAGGACTGTTGGTTTCATTAGATCAAGAGAAAGCTTTTGATTTCATAGAACATGGTTACATACTAAATGTGTTACATGCATACAGATTCCCGGATAAGTTCATTGACCTTATCAACGCGATGTACACTAATTTAGAAAGTACTCTTTACCTATGATGCCGCAGTGACTTGGCACATGATGCCTTTTCTCGTGTGAAGTATAGAGAAGGCATCGAATTTCGAAAACAAGCTGTTCGTATGGCCCACGACGCAGTGCTGAGAGCACAGATTGTAGGGCAGTCCTTGAGTCGCTGAAAATTGACCATTGTTGCGGTGGTTCCCGATTGACCACACAAAGCGCAGCGCGCAAAGTAGCTAGTTCCGCTGCTGTAGATAGCGTGGAGTGGTCAGTCCTAAAGCTGATGGTAACACATCTTGCTGGGATAACTACTGCCCCTGACGAATACTGGTGGTTCGTGGAACCATCGGTGTATACATGTATGCTGTTTGAATATTTCTCGCGCAAAAGAAGAGACAGTTGTTTCAGCATGGGCGACGAAAGCTCAGATTTCTTCCGGATCCCTGGTACACTAACATGCACTGTGGGTCGAATAAGACACTAAGAAGGTATGGATGGTTTAGATGCAGGAGTGAAGCCCGAGGGAAGTTTATTGTTGTATTTCACAATCATTTTAGTGAACGATGCTTGGCGATTCTCTGAAGGCAACAGTTCAAGGTGATGGCAGAGAGCACGTGCGAAGTGTCTGATGTGCGTTCTCAGGACTTCTAGAACAATGTGAGTTTGTATCGGATAGTCACCAGCAATTGCAATTGTTGATTCCGTTGACGTACATCTGGGCAGACCGAGACACACTCTCAGCGCTTGGGCTTGTACTGCCTGTAGAACACGAACATAGGTCTTGCAGGTATTGCTAAGCACGGGCAAGCTATATCTGAGGAAACCGAGAAACAGGGCCTTGTAGAACTTCATCATTGCGTCTACTGACATCCCCCACGTCTTTCCTGCCAGGAACTTGAGCAGTTGGGAAATAGCGGTCAGGCGCTTCTTTATATAGGTCACATGCGGACTCCAACAGACGTCCCTATCAATAATGCTGCCCAGAAACTGGTGGGTTTTGGCGCAAGAAGTCTGTCGCCCGCAGATTGGGATGACATAAGGGGTCATTGCTTTGCGAGTGAAGGCCACCAGCACGCATTTTAGATGCGGAGCATCTAATAATCGAGGCTTGTAGTGCGGCGCCGTCCGCAAGCTTCCTCCTCCTTCTTCCACCATCTGTGCATCCCTTCCTCCTCTACACACCGCGCGCGCTTCACTCCTCCACGATCTGTGCACCCTTCCTCCTCTACACACCGCGTGCGCTTCTTCTCTTCACGAACATTCGCTAGCTGTATAATGTAGCGTGCATGCGCCGTCACGCTTCGAGAACATCGGCAGCTGACGCGCGCGCATGCGCCGTCGCGCTTCGAGAACATCGGCAGCTGACGCGCGTGCATGCGCCGTTGCGCTTCTCCCCTTTCTCGAACATTCGACAGCTGACGCGCGCATGCACCGTCACCCACCATCTGTGCCGCGCGCGCTTCTCCCCTTCGAGAACATTCTACAATTCTCCTGATTCTCCAGTGGACGCGCATGCGCCGTCGCGCTTCGAGAACATTCAACAGCTGACAGTGCATGCGCCGTCGCGCTGTATATATACTCAAGGTCGGCGCTCGCTCGCTCAGTTGTCGCTCGTCGGTTGGTTTGTACGGCGCGTCGACGTCCAAGGTCGCGGTGAAATGAATTCCAACGAATCCACAAACACAATGATCGACGTCCCTTCGACCAGCGCCGCCCTTTCGCATACGTGTGTACGTGTTCACTCATTTAGCACCCCCTCCTACAACCACGTTAACCAATTTAGCCATCTACCCAAGTAAGTCGCAATTTAACACCCCATTTCACAACCACGTTAACCAATTTAGCCATCGACCCAAGTAAGTCGCACTTTAACACCACGTTAACCAATTATATGCTCCGCATCCTCCTCAGTGTTCCCCCGAGGGAAGCTGCGGGCAATTTTTTTCTGGTGATATGCTGGGACCTTGTTTGAACAAGTAGTTGGCAATCATAGTTGCTGCTTTTTGAAGCCGGGAATGTATCTGAGGACGTGACTGCCGATGTCCAGTCACAGATGTCGTCTGCGTATATTGAGATTTGAATGGTGTTTGGCAAGTATTCAGCAAGGCCAATTAGTGCAAGATTGAATAGCGTCGGGCTATGAACTCCGCCTTGAGGAACACCCCTTGAATTATAGCGTCGCGTAGTTGGGCCATCTTCTGTTAACACAAAGAATGATCTTGCAGCCAGGTAACTCGAAATCCACAGAATGACTCGACCACCAAGGCCAACCACCGCAAGAGCACCCGAAATGGCTTCATGTAGTACATTATCATAAGCACCTTTCACATCTAGAAACAAAGCTGCAGATAGTCGCTTACGGGATCTTTCGTGCTGAACGTACGAAACTAGATCAACGACATTGTCAATAGAAGAGCGTTCGCGTCGGAAACCAGCCATTGAATGCGGATAAATTTTGTAGTATTCAAGATACCACTCCAGGCGGCCTATTATCATCCGTTCCATTATCTTCCCTACGCAGCTGTCCAGTGCTATTGGGCGGTATGAGGTGAGTTCGTGTGGGTATTTGCCCTGCTTCAAAATGGGTAACAAGCGGCTTGCTTTCCAGTCATCAGGAACATTGCCATCCTGCTCCGAGATGTTGTAGAGGCTCAACAGTTCTCTCCTTGCACCTTCCCCAAGGTTGCACAAGTTGGGTACGGAATACTATCTGGGCCCGGAGAAGCTGAACACCTGCAGAGAGCTAGTGCCACCTCGAGCTCCTCCATTGTAAAAAGGAGGTCCATGTGGTAGTCACGGAAACGGGGGACGTCACCTCTCACTGGAGAATCTGAACGAGTGGCTTGGTTGGCGATCTGCGCACAGAAATCTTCTGCGACATCGATGTCTTGCCTCCTGTGAAATAGCGCGAGCGCTTTGAATGGAAAGCGCTGTTCCGTAGGGTTACGCAGACCCTGCACCGTTTTCCAAATGTGTGAGAGTGGCTTGCGAGGGTCTAGTGACTGGCATAACGTTGACCATCGTTCCGACGCTAATCTATCCATGCGACGCCGAATCTTTTTTTGCATCCTCCTGGCTACCCTAAGATCTTGAATCGATTTTGTACGCCGATACCGACGCTCCGCCCGGCGTCGTAGTGCTCGGAGTCGCTCCAACTCTATATCAAAGTCGCTTCGTGTGGAAGATATCGTCACCGTGCGAGTGGCGTTTTGCATTGTGCTCCTAATTGTTTCCCCTATGCCAAATTGTAGGCCATCGCTGCAAGCATCTTCCATGTCAGATTTGAAGTTGGTACATTTTACTGCTCGAATGGGTGTCCGTGGACCATAACTAGACAAGCCTTTGATGTTAAGGTAGATTGGAATTTGATCACTTCCTCGTGTCTCAACATCTGGAAACCACTCGAAGTATCTCGCGAGGGAGTTGGAGACAAAGGCAAGGTCAAGACAGCTGCCGTATGCCACCCCTCGAGGAAAAGTGGGGCTGCCGTCGTTCAGGAGAGTAAGGCCATAGTTGTAGGCGCTGTTTGCTAACCTGCGTCCTTTTGCATTTGTCCGCGTAATTCCCCATGCGTGATTGTGCGCATTGAAATCACCTATGAGGACCCATGGTGCAAGACACACTCTCAAAATATCCGCTAATCTCCTGGAATCGAGATTATTCGACGGCGATATATAAACGCCTATAAGAGCAAACATGAGTTTGTTCTTTTTCACAGTGATGCAGACATACTGATTGTCATCGTGAGGTGCAATTGGTTGCAAAACATACGTCAGTTCACGACGAACAAAGACGATGATTTTGCTGCACGCACCGTAGGTTGAAGACATGACAGCTTCGTACCCCGATAGTCTTATTGGTTTCGACAAATTGGGTTCACAAATGACGATGATTGGAAACACGTTGGTAAACACAAACTGACGAAAATCTGAAAGGCGTGATTTTAGTCCTGTGGCGTGAAGGTCGGAGATTTACCTGATCCTAGGTGTATCCCGACGGTTCTGTTCGCTAAAAAGGCCGCAACATATTTGTAGATGCGGGAACCCACGTTGAGCGCACTGAGGTTCTTTAGAACAGCCGCATGTCGGATATTGTCGAATGCTTTACTCAAGTCAAGTGTTAGTATTGCTTTTTTTAGGATGTGAGAAGTTGCGATTTAGTATCTCCTCTTTGAGCAGAAGCATCACATCTTGGGTGGAGAGCCTTGCCCTGAATCCAAACATAGTGGGAGGGAAGAGGTGATTTGTCTCCATGAATCTGTTAAAACGATTGAGGATGACGTGCTCCATAGGCTTGCCTGCACAGGAAGTGAGGGATATAGGGTACAAGTTAGGTCGGTCGAGTGGTCTGTCTGGCTTTGTGATGAATGTCACCTTGGCATGTTTCCACTGGGGAAGCAATGTGCCTTATTCCCAGTGCTGGTTAAAATACTCAGTGAGAACCTTAACTGTGCCTGCGTCTAGGTTGCGTAGCGATCTATTGGTGACGTGGTCAGGTCTTGGAGCTGAGGTGGTGCGCAGCTAATGTAATGCAGCGCAAACCTCTGCCTCCGTTATGGGACGGTCTAAATCTTGGTTGTGGAGGCCCCCATACTCCAACATGGACACGGTCGCATGCTGCGGAAAGTAGGTCTGAATTAGGGTTTGCACAATGTCCTGTCCATGCTTCTTCATAGGTGTATTAGTCGCGTTATAAGTTTGCCAGTTTCACCCTTCGATTTTGATGCTTCTAATAAGTTACGTAGAAAAAACCAGGTTTTCTAAAAGTGAAGGCTTCCATCGAGATGATTACAAAACTGCGTCCATTGTTGAGAGGCAAGATTATTGGCGTGCTCTGTGATGAGGTCGAGATTCATCGACATGCAGCGCTGCAATGTGCAGCTACACTTTTACCTAAGCCCGCGTCTTTCTGTACTCTGGTAAGCCTCCCCAAGTGCATCAAACGGCTATCCAGCAGCTCGTTTGCGTGCTCAGTTGGTGCTTGTTTGGTCGCTAATTCCTCATCTTTTCGTAGCTCTGCGACCCGTGGATTGTAGTCTGAAATGGAGATGGCCTGTTTCAGTGCGCGAAGTTTTCTAAATTGATCCCAGTCTAGAATAGCTTTGAGCTGGTTCCGCTGTCTAAGAATACCACCCTGAACTTGACGTCAATTATATAGTGATCACTGCCTAGGGCGAGGCCAGTGTTCTCCCGTGGTAGCTGGGTGATGTTCTTAACAAGCGTTAAATCTGGGCACGTGTCCCTGCTAACACTGTTTTCTATCCGGGTAGCTTGCGTGGCATGCGTCACAAGGGACAGCTGGTGTTATTTTATGAAGTTGCAGAGTTGTCATCCTTTAACGGAAAAGGCCCTATATCTCCATTCAACATGTGTGGCATTAAAATCCCCTGCTATGACTATAGGTATGGTGCTGCGATAGAGAGAGCTCATGCAAGCGCGTGCAACAGGTCAGCTGCTTTTTTGGGGGGAGGGATAGCTGTATATAGATAAATAATATCAATAAAGTAGAAAATCGAAAAATACGTCGCTGGAGCTCAAGGAAGAAGCAGTCAGAATATATATCAGAGAGATCATGGGTAACATGTGCAATGTCACGATGAACATATGTGTTGACCCATAGAGTGGGAGAAGTTTGCGGCTGTATAGTGTGATAGCCTGTTAAATTGCATTGTTTGTTTGGTTCCTGTACGGTGATGACATCTGGCACTGGCGTCGCCTGCTGCAGGTGGAAGAATAAGTTATCCTTTTTGCGCTGTAGGCCTCTACCATTCTATTGCCTAATTCTGAATAATTTAGGGAATGAGGGCTTATCGGAGGGACGTCAAGCCAACAGTAGGTGGGAGAAGGTAATGAAGAAGGCTCGTGGGCGAGAAGTTTAGTCGTTAGGTCTGTAATTACCTGTTCCAGATGAGTAAACTGTTTCGCAATTTGTGTTCCGAGATCTACTCTTTGTTCTAGTTTATTAATATCCTCCTCAAGAGCTTGAGCTGATGCGTCGAATCGTGCGTGATTTCTAAAGGACGCTTTTTCTTGTGGTGGATGGTCATCAGCTAGAGATTGATTTAGGTCTGAACGATCGCCTGCGTCAGCGGGAAGAGAGTCACGAATCACTGGTTCTTGGCACTTATGGGCTTGGAAAATTTGGTGTGCGAGAGAGCACTTAAACGTTCGAGGAATAATGAGATTTGTTCTTTCAGGTCCTGATCTTCTTTGGTGAGATGATCTATAGAGGACAGATAGTAGAGACCTCTGGAATCTGAGCGACTTCTGGAGCCATGGGAGACACCACTTACACAGCTCACCTTTTGTGGGTCTTGGTTCACCGTTGGCGTCACTTGGGGTGTGTTCTCTTTCAGGCTCCTATTTCTGGTTTGTCAATCGGTTGCCGAATTCAACAGAGGAAAATGAAGTCTGGTCGAAGTGAATGTCCGGCGTCTCCTAGGGTGATGTGGTGAGGGATTTTTTCCCCACTGGGTCTTGCCCCGTTGGTATCGACGGCGGCAAAGTCACCGGTCTTGTGAGCTCCGCCACAGGCAATGCAAGTGGGGGAGCACTGCTGGTCAGCCGGGTGTTGCTGTGCGCAGTCGAGGCAATGGGAGCGAGTAGGTTCTGGGCAGACGTCTCTTCGATGCAGTAAGACGGTAAGTTGGGCCAGTTGGTTAGGATTCGTCGTGAACTTATTTACAGTGCAACACCAGAAAATACAGGACAGGAAAGGAGCAAAAGAGAAAGAAAAGACAGGGCTGTAAATAGTTATTTTCTTTCTCTTTGCTCCTTCCCTGTCCTGTGATTTCTGGTGTTGCGCAGTAAATATGTTCGCGATTGGTTTCTTTGACGCCCCGTCCATGGGCAATTCGTACAAGCCTCTACTTTGGGCCTGCAGGAGTAGACTCCAAAGACTGAGCCGAAAAAATTTACCGACTCTGGAAGGGTGTCGCACATGAAGTGGATCAGCACTGACTTTGATGTGCAGCCCATATCCCGAGCCTGCATTATGGGGAGCAGCGGATTGGATCGCCGTAGTTCCTGCAGGAATTCCTGAAGCGATTCTGTATTATGAGCTCGATAAATAATACCTTGGATGGCTCGATCCAGGGGTGCAATGCAGGCGTTGACTGCAATCGCCTTGCCGCGGAGAGTGATCGGCCTTATCTTTGCCCACTTGGCCGCTCTCTCATAGCACACAGTGGACATTGTGATACATTCTTCACCAGACTGGTGCGTGTGAGGTCACCTTTGGTGCTGGACTCCCCAGGGCTGCTACTGTCCAGCAACACGGCCCGCTATTCTTGCTCTGTAAACGCTGCCACGTTGATGCCAGCGTTTGGGCGATAAACATCTTTGAAATAATCCGTCGGTAACTGTGGTATCGGGCCGCGTCTGAGGCGTGCCGCGAACGCTTTGGTGCCTGTTTTCTCCGCTGACGTCTTGACGGAGTCTTGGTGGACGAGTTGTGGCTGGGCAGCAGCGCTGGTGTTTTCCGCTTGGGAAAGCGCGTTGGTCTTGGATTTCTGTGTATGGTGCTTCTTTCGTGCATTGAGTAAATCTTTCCACTCATCCGGATTAAACACAGAGGGCTGAAGCTCTGTGCCTGTGACTGTGTACGTCATGGTGGCAGTAGACTGCGGCGGAACGCCCGTTTCTCTCGTCAACGCTACCCGCTTTAGGGTTAGCGGGGCCGGCATCCGCTATTCACTCAGCAAGGCCAATTAAAAAAGATTGGAGATCCGTCGAAGCTCAAACACTCACAGGTAGTACCTACGATCAAACTGTCTACTTCAGCACCGAGGTTCACGTACAAAACGGGTATAGAACACTCACAGAGCTTGTTGAAGGTGGAGCCCATAAAGGCACATCTGCCTGGTTCAATCCCTAGCGGCAAGAATTATGCAACTCCGCTCGTACTGGACTCATCCTTTAAATCTCTGTGGCGTTTACTTCGTGAAGCAATAAGCTCTCTTTGTGAATCCATTTCACGGTTACTTGAAAAAGTGTTTAAGGAGCCCTCTAACAATATTATCAGGGGTCTGACGTCCGAAACTAATCGTATTGATAGGATATCCGCTGTAGGGAAGGACTCCGGAAAGATCAACCAACTGGTGCTCTGTAATTTGCACTGAGATTCTACAGTACCTATTTATTTATTAAAAATATCTTACCGGCCCCACAGGGCACTGTGTATGAGGAGCATCAAAATATTGTTTCTCTTCAAAACTCTCTAGCCTCTGGCATCTCGCCTGCGTCGAAATGCGACTGCCGTGACCGTAAACGAACCCACGACCTTCGAGTCAGCAGCTCAATGGCGTAACTTTTATATCACCATGGCGCGCATAGACTTTTGTGACCAAGTTGCGAAAACTTGCAGTCAAATTGTTCTTTTTCTTTTTTCACAGAGTATGAGCTTGATGTTTGAATTCATGATGGTCAACTACATCACAGTAAAATTGTGAACCCGTTTTTCAGTAAACACATATATTGCGGGACGCACGACACTCTGTAAGGAAGTTAACGTGTCTTTTAGGGGTGAAGCTTCATATAGCGGCTCCTGTTCGTCCCTCATAGTCGTAGTAGTAGTGTATACCCAGTCTTACAATTTGACCTCCAAGGTGGTGCCGGTGGGAGATTTCTTCTGTGCATTGTTGAACAATAAAAAATTCGCAGGGTGCGCGTTAACGAAAGCCGAATTCTCCTGTCTCTCATTCCTTTTAGCAGCCATTGGCATGTACATTGAGCCCCATCTGACAAGAAAGGGTTGCTACGTTATACTCGCTTGGCGTAATCTCCTTAGTTTTAGAAAGTTTTAGCGAGCGTTGGGCCGCAGTGCCATGAATACAGTGAACTAGTATATGAACTCGAGGTCGTTAAAGGTGAGAAGTAGACACGAAGCGCAAGCCGTAAGAAAGTGTGCGTGTGCCTCCTCTAGTTCAGTCCTTGGAATGTCCGCTGAATGGCGGTGCTTCTATATGAGGAATATATGAGGGAAAGATGCGAGATGGTGGTACTTGGAGTATTGAATAGGTGGACAAACGGACACACAGACATATGCATGGACTGACGCACGGATGGCTGCACGGACGGCTGCATGGATGGATGGACGCATGGACGGACGCAGGAGCGGATGCATGGATGAATGCAGGGACGGACGCACAGATGGACGTGCGGACGCACGAACAGATGCACATACGGATGGGCGGAAAGACGCACGGGCAGCCACACAGACGCACGCAGGGACGGACGGAAGTAAGAATGAATAGATGGACGGATGCTTCGCCCCACTCTCTATCATTAACTCCGTGGATATGCTGCCATTTTTTTACAGAGAAACATGCGTGAGATGTATATAAGTGGTAGCAAAGTCCTAAAGGACTATTTCTTTCTTTAGAGTGTAGAGATACATGTACACGTATACATATTGATTCTCACGTAGGTTGTGTTAGGGGGGGGGGCGAAGCACCTTATACCACGGGTCGTGCGTCCACCTTGCTACGTAACAGTAGTAGTAGTAGCAGCAGCAGTAGTAGTAATAGTAGTAATAGTAGTAGTAGTAGTAGTAGTAATACTAGTAGTAGCAGGTAGCAACCTCTCGTTTAGTCCTTGGAATGGTCACTGGATGAGTATATGAAGAAAAGATGCGACATGGGGGTACTTCTAGTGTTCACTAGATGCACGGACGCACAGATGGACGGATGGACACACAGACGTAGAGACAGAAATACAGACAGACACACAGGTGGCCGGACGGAGAGACAGGCAGACAAATGAACGAACAGATGGACAGGCAGATATACAGGCATACAGACACGACCGACGAACCAACCGACAGACAAACAGACGCGTGGACGGACTGACTGACGGACGCATGGCTGGACAATGGACAGAGAGACGCATGGACGGATGGACTAACGGATGGACGCACGGACGCACGCATGGACTGATGGACGCACGGGTGGATGATGGACAGGGGGACGCATGGACGGACAGACGAACGGATGGACGCTTGGGCGGACACAGGTATGGACGCACGGATGGATGAATGAACGGACAAACGCATGGATGCACGCATGGACTGACGGGCGCACGGTTGGACTGATAGATGCGTCACTGCACTCATTATCATTCACTTTGTGGATAAGCCGTGATATTTGTCTTTTCTTCAAGGACCGTTACTACTACTGCGGCAGACGCAACTTTCGCAGCCGTAGGGAGCATGGCTGAGCACATCACGTGATTACCGAAAGAATGCAAAGGGGGCAAAAAAAAACTGCCCGCAGCTTCCCTCGGGGGAACACTGAGGAGGATGCGGAGCATATAATTGGTTAACGGGGTGTTAAAGTGCGACTTACTTGGGTCGATGGCTAAATTGGTTAACGTGGTTGTGAAATGGGGTCTTAAATTGCGACTTACTTGGGTCGATGGCTAAATTGGTTAACGTGGTTGTAGGAGGGGGTGTTAAATGAGTGAACACGTACACACGTATGCGAAAGGGCGGCGCTGGTCGAAGGGACGTCGATCATTGTGTTTGTGGATTCGTTGGAATTCATTTCACCGCGACCTTGGACGTCGACGCGCCGTACAAACCAACCGACGAGCGGCAACTGAGCGAGCGAGCGCTGACCTTGAGTATATATACAGCACGACGGCGCATGCACTGTCAGCTGTTGAATGTTCTCGAAGCGCGACGTCACATGCGCGTCCACTGGAGAATCAGGAGAATTGTAGATGTCGAACGCGGTGTGTAGAGGAGGAAGGGTGCACAGATGGTGGAGGAGTGAAGCGCGCGCGTTGTGTAGAGGAGGAAGGGATGCACAGATGGTGGAAGAGTGGGCGACGGCGCGACGGCGCATGCGCGCGCGTCAGCTGTCGAATGTTCGAGAAGCGGTGTGGACGGCGCGGACGGCGCGGACGGCGCACTACAAGGCGCGAGTATAAGATGCTCCGCATCTAATTTTCCATACCCTCATCGCTTAAGCATATGGCACAGAAATATACAAAATGCTATCTTTTCTGTCCACTCTCATTCCCCTTTTCTTTTCCCCTACAAAGCACTGCACTATGTCGCCTAAGAGGCAGACAGAAATTAGGTGCCTTCTTTCTTCTTTTCAAGAATCACTCCCACATATAATTAACCACCGAAACAAACATGCGGTCTCGGTGTTTATCAAGGCTTTGGCCTATCGAAGCGCCTTGTGTTGTACCTCTTGATTTTTGACCGCAATGTTCATGAAATTGGCAGTTCTTTGTTTGTAATTGGTGATTTTCCCTAAAGAGTATTAGGCAGACATAGAATAATTTTAGGGGCAGTGCTTAGTTTTGCAGTGGCTGCTATCTCAGGCTACATATGCTGACTAAACCTTGAAAAAATGCTTGTGCAGCTATGGGGACTCTTCGAGGTAATGTCACCCCGAAGAGCAAGATGAAAGCCATTCGACGTCCAAACGTTTTCACTTCCTCAACGCTGAACAGGCCCTCACAGGTTAACAGGTAGTCTCGGGACGGCATTCAGCTCTCCCATAGTAGAGTTCAAGTGCTCTAAATCGTTAACAACTTTTTATAAACACAGGCCCTCACTATAAGTGAGGTGAGGTCCGCGGGACGGCTTCCAGCTTTCCCATAGTAAAGTACTATGTATACTTTATCGTTCACCACGTTTTCTAAACCACGTATGTCAAAATGGCGGAAACACTTAAAATCAATTTTTTAAATGTTCAAGGGTTTCGTAACCCAGTAATGCAAGTAGAGGTCGTCAGCATAGCCCACGCAGAACATTGTTATATTCCGTGTTTAAAAGTAACAAATGTTTCTGGGGCGAAGCTTTTTAAAGCGGCTTCCGTTCACCCCTCGCAGTCGTAGTCGTAGTGTGTAACAAGTGTTACAATTTGACCTGCAAGGTGGTGCCGGTGGGAGATTTTTCCTGTGTTTTGTTGAACAACGAAAAGTTCGCGGCGTGCGCGTTAACTAAAAGCCGAATGCTCCTGTCTCCCATTCCCCGTTAGCAGCCATTAGCATGTTTTAGTAGGAAACGTTTGTAGAAGTAGCAATGTTAAAAGCCGACTACTGCTGCCTCTCATTCCCAGTAGCAGCCATTGTTTACCTCCAAGGTAGTACCTGGTGAGATTTCTCCTGTGCGTGATTAGGCAATAAAAATTCTTGTTGAAAACGCCGTTGATTGATGAAGTAAACCAATGAAAGGCGCCAAATGCTTTCTAAAAGCAACACGAAAGGACGCCGGATGTTTGTAAAGCAAAAGAAAAGGAAGACGCCAGCTGCTTAACGAAAGACGCCAGGTGTTTTTTAATCGGGCGAATAAACGGAAGAAAATTTCACGGTATTACTTTCAGGACCTTCGCCCAATTTCACATCATTCACCTCGTGGATGTGCCGTCAATTTTAGGGGCAAGCTCTTTATAGCAACACCAGTTCGTCCCTCGTAACCATTGTAGTATGTAACATGTATAATATTTTGACCTCCAAGGTGGTCACGGAGAAATATTTCTTCTATGCGTTGTTGAGCAATAAAATATAACGTTCAATGTACATGCCAATGGCTGCTAATGAGGAACGAGGGACAGGAGCATTCGGCTTTTAGTTAACGCGCACGCTGCAATCCCCATTAGCAGCCATTGGCCTGTACATTGAGAACTATCCGAGAAGAAAGGGTGGCTACGTTATACTCGCTGGGTGTAACTTCCTTAGCTTTAGAAAGGTTTAGCGAGCGTTGAGCCGCAGTGCCATGAATACAATGAACTAGTATATACCGTGAATGATGAACTCGAGGTGGTTAACGATGGGAAGTACATACGAAGCGCAAGCCGTAAGAAAGTAAAAACCAAATTCTCCTGGCTCTCATTTCCCATTAGCAGCCATTGGCATGTACATTGAGCACTATCTGACAGGAAAATGTAGCTACGTTAAACTCGCTGCGTGTAACCTCCTTGGTTTTAGAAAGGTTGAGCGAGCGTTGGCCCGCAGTGCCATGAATACAGTGAACTAGTATATACCATGAACTCGAGGTGGTTAAAGGTGGGAAGTATACCCGAAGCGCAAGCCGTAAGAAAGTGTGCATGTGCCACCTCTCGTTTAGTCCTTGGAATATCCACTAGATGGTGGTGCTTATATAAGGGAAATATATGATGAAAATATGCGAGATGGTGGTTCTTGGAGTGTTGAATAGATGGACGAATGGACACACAGACAGATGCATGGATGGACGCATGAACGGACGCAGGGGCGGATGCATGGACGAACGCAGGGATGGACGCACGAACAGACGCACGCACGAACGGACGGATGGACGCATGGATGGTCACTATGAATAAGAAGCATAATAAGCTTGGGACTTCTTATGCCGTGGGTCGTGCGACCGCCTTGTTATGTAGTAGTAGTAGTAGTTGTAGTAGTAGTAGTAGTAGTAGTAGTAGTAGTAGTAGTAGTAGTAAGAGTAGTAGTGATACTAGTAGTAGCAGGTAGTCACCTCTCATTTAGTCCTTGGAATGGTCGCTGGATAAGTATATGAAGAAAAGATGCCAGATGGTGGTACTTCTAGTGTTCACTAGATGGACGGACGCACAGATGGACGGATGGACACACAGACATAGAGACAGAAGGACTTACAGACGCACAGGCGGCTGGACGGAGAGACAGGCAGACATACGAACGCACGGACGGACGGATGGACGGAAACAGACGCATGCATGGACGGACAGATAGACACATGACGGACAAACAGACCGACTGAAAACAGACAGACGCACGGATGGACTGACTGACGGACGCACGGCTGGACGATGGACAGAGAGACGCATGGACGCACGGATGAACGGATGGACGCATGAACGCACGCACAGACTGATGGACGCACGGGTAGTCGACGGACAGAAAGACGCATGGACGAACGGACGAATGGATGGACGGATGGACGTTTGGACGGACACACGTATGGACGCACGGACAGAAGAAAGAACGGATGAACACACGGACGCACGCATGGACTGACGGGCGCACGGATGGAAGGATGCACGGGTGGACTGATGGATGCTTCACTGCGCTCACCATCATTCACTGTGGATAAGCCGTGATATTTGTCTTTTCTTCAAGGACCGCTACTACTACTGCAGCAGACGCAACTTTCGCAGCCGTAGGGAGCACGGCTCAGCACATCACGTGATTACCGAAAGAATGCAAAGAGGGCAAATTTTTCATACCCTCATCGCTTAAGCATATCGCACAGAAATATACACAGTTCTATCTTTTCTGTCACACTTTCATTCCCCTTTTCATTTCTCCTATGAAGCACTGCACCATGTCGCCTAAGAGGCAGACAAAAATTAGGTGCCTTCTTCTTCTATTCAAGAATCACTCCCACATATGATTAACCAGGGAAACAAACATGCGGTCTCGTTGTTTATCAAGGGCTGTGGCCTATCGAAGCGCCTTGTGTTGTACCTCTTGATTTTTGAGCGCAATGTTCAAGAAATTTCCATTTCATTGTTAGTAATTGGTGATTTTTCTTAAAGAATATAAAGCAGACCTAGAAGAATTTTAGGGACAGTGCTTTGTTCTGCAGTTGGTGCTATCTCAGGTTATATGTGCTGACAAAACCTTGAGAGACTGCTTGTGCAACTGTGGGGATTCTTCTAGGTAGTCTCACCACCAGTAGGGATTTTTCAAGGTAGTGTCACCACCTAAACGCTGTCACGCTGGGTTTTGACACTTTGTGTTTGCTGGCCACGCTGGTGCACAAATCTATCATCCTTTCGGGACGGCTTTAGCTCTCCCATAGTAGAGTACCTGGTACTCTAAATCGTTCCCCACTTTTTCTAACTCCTTCCCCCCACGACCTACGCTCCACAACAGCAGACCGTCGTTGAGGCGACGGCCCTAATAGTAGAGTACCGAGTACTCTGAATCGTTAACCACTTTTTCTAAACACAACAGCGCTAGGTAATCGGGACGGCAATATGCTCTCACATAGTAGAGTACTATGTACTCTCAATCGTTGAACACTTTTTCTAAACACACGTCGAAAAGCACTTCAGTATAAGCAAGGCGAGGTCGCGGGACGGCTTCCAGATCTCCATAGTAGAGTACTAAGTACTCTAAATCAATCACCACTTTTTCTAAACACAGTATTTCAATACGGCTGACACCCCGAAAATCCTTTCTTTTAATGTTCAAGGGTTTTGTAACCCAGTAAAGCAAGCCGAGGTTATCAGCATCGCCGGCGCAGAACATTATGATATTCTGTGTTTACAAGAAACAAATGTTTTTACCATTGGCCACATTCGTGCATTCAAACGCGCATTATTTTAGAGTGTTATTTTTTGTGACATCTCGCTTCAGTGGAGTTGAAATTATTATTAAATGCGAAAAGTTTCTTAGCGAACTTCGAGGACTTAGAGTCTGTCTATCTATCTATCTATCTGTCTATCTATCTATCCATCTATCTATCTATCTATCTATCTATCGTCACCATTGTCACACTGACTGTCAACATTGTCACTCGGCGTGTGAAAAGCCTGATGCCCTCCTTATAGGTCATCATCATGCGTGCTCTATTCCTGGAAGAGGAATCCACAGTCTCTCCTTTGTTACACGTGATATAGTTGCGTACATGTTAACAAGATCAGCTCGAGGACTCTTGATTTCACTTGACCAGGAAAAGTCATTCGATCGCCTCGAACAAAGCTTTATATTTAGCGTAATGGCAGCATTTGGCTTCTCCCAAAACTTCGTTGAGCTTCTCAGGAACGCATACCGAAATATACGCAGCACGTTGTTTCTTGATGGTTTAGAGAGTGGGCCATTTCCTGATACCATTGGTGTTCCCCCGGGTGTCCTTTATCCCCTGCACTTTTTGTACTCAGCCTCGAACCATTCTACAATCGGTAATCGCTGATCCATACGTTCGAGGCCTTCCTCTTCCAGGTAGTGGTACCATGACGTGGACCACAGTTTGTTATGATATCACGTTGTATTTGGAGAATGAGCACAGTTTATACCGTAGCCTACTACGTTTTGCTGCGTTAATTTTTTTTAAGATCTTGATATTTATTGATTGGTTCCACAGACCAAGTGCCTAAGTCCCTTTTTTGGTCTACAAAAAGTGACTCCATTCGCAATGTGGGGCTTGATTATACTTTCTATGGCATATCAGCCTCCTTGTGCGTTTCACTAGTCGAAGATGTAAAACGACACGTCTGGGAGGCACAACAGTATGACTTACCGATGCTCGAAACAAGGTATTTAGCACAGACAGTGTTTTGCGGCAGTGCATAGTACATATTGCCACCTACTTCTAGTAGTGGGTCGTATGCCAAGGTGACGGCTCACACCACAGAGAAGAAAGAAGTGCACGTGGGCCCCCGCTCTGAAAAACAAGCCCAACCGACGCGCTTGGTTAGAGCCCTGTTGCTCAGACGTCAGTAAACCTTGTCGACACCCCCTGGAGTGACGTGACAATTGGTGGAGGTGCTGGGTAGGCCCCTCACGGATGTTCCAGACCCCTCCTGGAAGCGGCACCACAAGCCCAGTGCGAGTCAACACTCCCGTTCATCGGACAAGCCGCAGGATCAGGGGATTGCCTCCCGAAGCTGACCCTACAGTTCACACCAGTATGATGAGCACGTCAGTTCAAACCACTTCAACAGGTATGGAAAACCCCCCGGTGACTCGGCACACCCTCGAAAGTCCACAGGTTCCGACACCGTTTCATGGCACCGAGCTCGAAGACGTCGAGGACTGGTTGGTCGACTTCGAGCGCATGGCTGCTTTGAACGACTGGAACGACGCGGCCAAACTACGACGTGTGTACTTCTATTTGGAGGATGGAGCACGTATTTGGTACATGAATCACGAGGAACAGATGACATCGTGGCCCGAATTCCGCCGCCGGCTGTTGGACACTTACAGAAGTGCTGATCGCCACGAACGAGCGGAACGAGCGATCCAGGCCCGCATCCAGATGCCCAATGAAACTGCCATGACCTATGTGGAAGATATGACACGCCTGTTCCGACGGGCTGATCAGAGTATGACAGAAGAAAAGAAGGTGCGTCACCTGATGCGGGGAGTCAAGGAGCAGCTTTTCGCTGGCCTTGTACGGAGCCCTCCGAACACGGTCGCCGAGTTTTTGTCTGAAGCTGTCACGATGGAAAAGATGCTTCAGCATCGATCCACCCTATATGAGCGGCAAGTGAACACGTCCACTGCTCAAGTTCTAACGAATACTGGGAGCAACACCGAGTGTCTGCGCGACCTTATCCGCTCCATAGTACGCGAGGAGCTGCAAAAGGCTGCCACACCACCACTACCTACGGTGAGTTCCATTGCAAGCATCGTCAAGGACGAGCTGCATCATGCCCTTCGTGACCCTGTGAGTCTGAATAACGCCACACCCGCCCCGGTTGACTACCACCGTGCGACCTATGCAGAAGCCTTGAAGCGCCCAGCTTCCTCTTCCCCGCTGTTTGTTCAGGCATCTCCTACGGTTTCACTTCAGTCGGCGCAGCCTCTACGGTACTACGAGAACACAAGCACGCCCCCACCCCTCGTTTACGCCAGCCCTGTGCATCTTGCGGAACAACCAGCACACTACATTGACGACAGACGTGCTTCTCCTCGGAAATCTGATGTTTGGCGCACTCCTGATCGCCGAACTTTGTACTTTCACTGCGGTGAAGCGGACCATTTGTACCGCCAGTGTCCATACCGGTGCCTCGGGCTGCGCGGATTTTCAGTATATTCAGCGCCTCCTCGGTATGGCCAGCGACCCCGGGACATTGAGGACTACCTGGCTCAACAGCGCATGCCACCACCTTCTGGACGGCAGTCGCGCTCACCGTCGCCGAGGCGCTTTTCATCTTCGCCACAGCGCCATGCTGGCGCATGGTCCTCCAGTCCCCGCCGGGAAAACTAACGCAAGCGACCCTTGGAGGCGAGGTCGCTGGCAGTCGACGTGCTGAAGACCTCCGATCGACGTTAACAGTAAAGGGTGTAGATTCGACTGAGCGATATGTGCGGCTTTCTCTGGATATACCGGTGCTGATGGACGGCTATGCAGTAGGTGCTTTAGTTGATACCGGGGCTGACTATTCCATACTAAGCGGGAAAATGACCAGACTACTAAAGAAGGTAATCACGCCCTGGCATGGCTCCGTGATTCGAACGGCTGATGGCCACACCGTCTCTCCGCTTGGAACCTGCACGATAGAGTTCGGGTCTGCGGTTATACTTTTGTAGGATGTTTCCTTGTGCTCCGTGAATGTTCACGTGACGTCATTCTTGGTGTTGACTTCCTGCAGGAATATGGAGCTGTCATTGATCTTCAAGAGAATCGCATCACCTTCTCAGCCGACCGAGCAATCGACAAGCAGGACGACCAACAACGTACTGACGTTCTTCGTGTTTCTGCTGAAAGTATACCGCTTCCTCCAAGAGCCAGTGTTATTGTCGACGTCACATGCTGCGGATTGCGAAATGGTGAAGCGATTGCAGAAAGTAATTTTGAACACCTGCTGACTCAAGGTGTTTGTGTGGCTAGGACTATCATACAGCTACGGGATGGCCGATCTCAACTGCTCGTTACAAATTTCAGCAATGAACACCGACACCTTTTCCGTGGCACTTCGTTAGCGTTTGCAGATGAATTAGGAACCGTTCCCATCTGCTTCTCGTCGGAAGCAGTGGAGGCCGACGATACGTCTCTAAACAATATCGATATTAATTGTAACCTCACACCAGAAAACCAGACAGCACTGCGAAAACTCTTGCTTGAATTCAAGTCATGCTTCGCTGCTTCCTCTAAGGTGCGCCAGACTTCGATCACTAGGCACAGAATGATCACTTACGACGACGCCCGCCCAGTACACCAACAGCCTTACCGTGTGTCAGCGAAGGAACGAGAAGCCATTCGTACGCAAGTTCGAGAAATGCTTGACGACGGCATCATCGAGCCTTCCAACAGTGCGTGGTCCTCTCCGGTCGTCCTAGCCAAAAAGAAAGACGGAACGCTACGTTTTTGCGTCGATTACCGGAAGCTGAACAGCGTGACTAAAAAGGACGTGTACCCGCTGCCACGCATCGACGACTCGTTAGACAAATTACGCCACGCCCACTATTTTTCCTTTTTGGATTTAAAAAGCGGGTACTGGCAGATTGAGGTTGACGAGCGAGACCGCGAGAAAACAGCATTTGTGACCCCTGATGGCCTGTATGAATTTCGAGTCCTTCCTTTTGGTTTGTGCTCAGCGCCCGCAACCTTCCAGCGAATGATGGACACTGTGCTTACTGGTCTGAAGTGGCAAACTTGTCTCGTATACATTGATGATGTCGTTTTTTCTGAAACCTTCGAGCAACACCTTCACCGCCTCAGGAGTGTGCTACAGGCTATTCAATCAGTAGATCTTACACTCAAACCGCAGAAGTGTCACTTCGGTTATGAAGAGCTCAAATTACTTGGCCATGTAGTCAACGCCAAAGGAGTCCGACCCGACCCCGACAAACTTGCCGCTGTAGCCGCATTTCCGCATCCTACAGACAAAAAGACTGTTCGGCGCTTTCTGGGCTTGTGCGCCTACTGTCGACGATTTATTAGAGGGTTTTCGAAGATAGCGGAACCCTTGACTTGCCTTACACGCGACGACACACCGTTTGTATGGGCTACTGAGCAACAGGCTGCTTTTGACGAGCTACGACAGCGGATGCAATCAAACCCTGTCCGTGCGCATTTTGACGATGATGCTGACACAGAGGTGCACACTGACGCAAGTAACATCGGCCTCGGTGCAGTGCTCGTCCAGCATCAACACGGCAAAGAACGAGTCATAGCCTATGCCAGCCGCTCACTGTCCCGTACCGAGGTGAATTACACGACCACAGAGAAAGAGTGTCTCGCAGTAGTGTGGGCGATCACCAAGTTTCGCCCGTACCTCTATGGTCGTCCATTTAAAGTGGTGACGGACCACCATGCCCTCTGCTGGTTGGTAAACATTCGTGATCCCTCTGGACGACTGGCCCGATGGAGCTTGCGTCTACAAGAATTAGATGTTACCATTGTATATAAGTCTGGACGGAAGCATGAAGATGCTGATACGCTGTCGCGTGCACCCATACCTTTAGTCAATCAAGAAGAAGAGGACGATGACGGTTTCCTGGGCGCCCTTAGATCATCTGACTTGAGCAGACGCCAGCGAGAGGATGAAGAGATTCGACCGCTCATCGACTATCTGGAGGGTCATAGCGCCGTTATACCTCGCCATGTATCTCGCGTCGTGACGTCTTTCTGCCTCCGAGATAATGTCCTGTACAAACAAAACGCCCGTTCTACGAGCCATCGCTTACCTCCTCGTCGTTCCGAAGGACATGCGGGACGAAGTCCTCTCCGCGTGTCATGACGAGCCAACATCTGGTCATCTAGGTTACTCGCGAACGCTCGCCAGAGTAAGTGAGGCGTACTACTGGCCCGGACTTTCGGAAAGCGTGAAGCAGTACGTTAAAAGCTGTCGTGAATGCCAGCGTCGAAAGTCGCCACCAAGCAAGCCGGCTAGATTACTTCAGCCAATTGATTCACCCCACAAGCCATTTGACCAAGTCGGCATGGATATTCTCGGCCCATTTCCTTTATCGTCCGACGGCAACAAATGGGTCATTGTTGCAACTGACTATTTGACCCGCTATGCTGAGACACAGGCGATACTTCAAGCCACGGCTTCTGAGGTAGCACAGTTCTTTATGTGCCACCATGTTCTCCGCCATGGTGCTCCATCTACAGTGATAACCGACAGAGGAACAGCGTTCTTTGCACAGCTTATTGATGAAGTTTTTCGACTAAGTAACACTAGGCATCGAACGACGACTGCTTACCATCCGCAGAGCAATGGCTTAACCGAGCGACTAAATAAGACAGTCACAAACATGATCTCCATGTACATCGACGTCCAGCACAAAACATGGGATCGCAATTTGCCTTAAGTGACGTTCGCTTATAACACTGCCGTTCAAGAAACAACCCGATTTACACAGTTTCGCCTTCTCTACGGCCGCGAAGTTCAGACGATGCTGGTGGCGATGCTTCCTTGTGAAGGCGCAGATCAATTAACAACTGAGCAGAAGAATTTGCAGAGCGTGCCAAGGAAACTCGCCAGCTCGCCCGGCTACACATTGGTCAGCAGCAACAGGTCGATGCACGACGTTACAATATGCATCACAATGACGTATCTTACAGACCGGGAGACCAAGTTTGGATTTGGACTCCTGTTCGACGCCGTGGCCTCTCCGAAAAGTTGCTCAGCAGGTACTTCGGCCCGTATAAAGTATTACGCCGCCTGAGTGACGTAAACTACGAAGTGGTTCCGGACGCTACGTCGTCACGATGGGTACAACGAAAACAACCGACCTCTGACATCGTTCACGTGGTGCGCATGAAGCCCTATTTTGCGCGTTCCTGAAAGACCACTTTTCCTGTGTTTTTTTATTTGTGCTCCGACAATTGCCTCATCATGTGAATTCGTCGCGTCTGACATTTGATTATTGGTGCCCTTTTTCATTGTTTAAACTACTTTGTTTTGTTTTTTTTTTCTCAATAACTTTACAGCATCGGGACGATGCTCTTTTTTTGTTGTTGAGGGGGAATATTGCCACCTACTTCTAGTAGTGGGTCGTATGCCAAGGTGAAGGCTCACACCACAGAGAAGAAAGAAGTTCACGTGGGCCCCGCTCTGAAAAACAAGCCCAACCGACGCGCTTGGTTAGAGCCCTATTGCTCAGACATCAGTAAACCTTGTCGACACCCCCTGGAGTGACGTGACAATATCTTATGTCGTACAGCCCCCATCACGAATTACTATGTCGTCGCAATCCCTCATTGGCTCATTTTTCTGGTCGGGTGGAACAGAGATGGTTTGCCAAGCAGCTCTTGGGCAACTGAGAAACTGCGGTAGATTCTCATTCCCATCCGTCTCTGTTTGCTGTCGGCTGCTTGCCCTACGAATCTTACTTCGCTTGTCGCTTGATGATAAGCGCCCCGCGCGTGATCTTGCCTGCTATTTCTTAGGCACCAAGATACGCTATCTACTTACAGATGCACGGCTTAATTCTTCACGGCAAACACTTAACGTGCCTGCATTTTATTTAACGGCAGTAGCATTTCATCGACACGCGCAGCATGTTTGTACCGGTGTGGACATTCTCGAAAGCCGCATTGTAGATACAACGGCGGCTCTTCTGCTTCCTCTGGTTCCTCCAGCCCGTCTAGCATAATCGAGACATGTCTCGTCAAGCGCAATAACGGCATCGTTTTTAGATGCGGAGCATCTAATACTCGAGGCTTGTAGTGCGGCGCCGTCCGCAAGCTTCCTCCTCCTTCCACCATCTGTGCATCCCTTCCTCTTCTCCACACCGCGCGCGCTTCTCTCGTCCACCATCTGTGCAACCTTCCTCCTCTACACACCACGTGTGCTTCTCCTCTTCACGAACATTCGCCAGCTGTATGATGATGCGCGCATGCGACGTCGCGCTTCGAGAACATCGGCAGCTGACGCGCGCGCATGCGCCGTTGCGCTTCTCCCCTTCGATAACCTTCGAGTACATTCTCCATCTTACGCGCGCATGCGCTGTCGCGCTTCGAGAACATAGGCAGCTGACGCGCGCGCATGCGCCGTTGCACTTCTTTCCCTTCTCGAACATTCGACAGCTGACGCGCGAATGCGCCGTCGCGCCGTCGCCCACCACCTGTGCCACGCGCGCTTCTCCCCTTCGAGAACAATCTACAATTCTCCAGATTCTCCAGCGGACGCGCATGCGCCGTCGCGCTTCACGAACATTCGACAGCTGACGCGCGCATGCGCCGTCGCGCTTCGAGAACATTCAACAGCTGACAGCGCATGCGCCGTCGCGCTGTATATATACTCAAGGTCGGCGCTCGCTTGCTCAGTTGCCGCTTGTCGGTTGGTTTGTACGGCGCGTCGACGTCCGAGGTCGTGGTGAAATGAATGCCGACGATTCCACAAATACAATGATCGACGTCCCTTCGACCAGCGCCGCCCTTTCGCATACGTTTCGTACGTGTTCACTCATTTAACACCCCCTCCTACAACCACGTTAACAAATTTAGCCATCGACCCAAGTAAGTCGCAATATAACGCTCCGCATCCTCCTCAGTGTTCCCTCGAGGGAAGCTGCGGGCAATCTTTTTCCTGGTCACCTCCGTGACTTTATGTGGCATCTTGGATGGAAAGTATTCCCAACATGGGACAGACTGAAAAAGTGGGGCGTGGTCCCATCTTCCACTTGTCCTAGCTGCCCGTTACAGGAGTCTAACCAGCATATGCTGCAGCAATGTGTCACTAAAAAGGTGTTTCGGAAGTCTGTTAACACTATAGTTTCCGTGGCCTAAGTGTTAGTTGCTTTGTAACATCTGGTCACTGTTCTCGTAGTCGCTTTGCAGGCGTTTTAATAGCTGCGGGAGCTTTTTGTTTGTGGCGTAATAAGTGCGAGGCTGTTGCGGCAGGTCATCGTCGTTGTGCTCTCTGATTCCGGAACGCTTATACTCTGAACTCTTATCATTTCTGTCGGAGGAATTGTTCCTTCTTGGGGAGGAAGAATTTCTGCTTCAATGGTAGTGCCGCTTTCAGTCCGTAGTTTACAGAAGTGTTCGATTAATCTTCCACCTGGCCTGGCTCATGTAGCCAGGTCAACTGTCAATGTGTGATTAGTGCATGTAATATGTATGTGTTTACTATTTCTATGTGTTTGTGTGCCCCGTATTAGTGTGAGTTCTTAAATATATGCACTACATTCTAACACCATAAGTTATATATATTTTTTGCAAATATACCTGTTGTACATATTTCTTAACATCTTCAGCAAGTCTTGTAAAATCTGTACATATATCATCATGTACATTGTCCACATTTTGATTAGTGTATATATGTAGTGTGTGCAGGTATTAGTACCATCGACTATGGGCACTCTACGGACATGGACACTTTTGTTTATATGTGTAATGTATGTTGTGCTTTGTCATTTGTTTGTTACTGTGCTTATTGTACGGACGATCGTTCCATAGGTTTGTTGCGTCCCTTGATAGAATAAACGTTTTCTAAGCAGTAAAGCTTTTTGTGTTAGCAGCATTACTTGCAGTGCAGATGTGACGCTAGGATTTTTTTATACTCTTCCATAGTAGAGTACCGAGTACTCTAAATCGTTAACCACTTTTTCTAAACACACAAGCTACCGTTCTTTCTAAACAAACGTTTTTCACGTCCTAAACGCAGAACAGCAAAGCTACCGTTCGAGCCTTGTTGTTAATACCAACCACCGGTACGGCTTTATGCTCTCCCATAATAGAGTACCTATAGTGCTCTAAATCGTTCACCACTTTTCTAAACACACAAACGTTTTGCGTTTTTGATTTTTCATGTGAGACGGCTCAGTGTGCTCCCATAGTTGAGTACGAAGTGCTCGATATCGGTAAACATTTTTTCTACGCCCCCCCCCCCTCTAAAAAAGTCCTGCGGGATGGCCTAGTGCTTTCCCATATTAGAGTACCAAGTACTCTAAATCGTTGACCAGCTTTTCCTAAACAACTTTAAATGTGTGAAGCCCATGGGACGGTTTTATGCTCTCCCTTATTAGAGTATAAAGTACTATAAACTGTTAAATATTTGAAGGGCGAAGCTCCTTATGCCTAGGGTTTGTCCCTTCTAGCTCGTTGTGGTCAGTGACCGCCTCGTTTGATGACTCTTTCATCAGGTGCGGACGGGTGGACAGACAGACTACCGCTTCGCCCCACTCATCATCATTCTCTCCGTGGATTTGCTGTGATTTTTTTCAGCACCTCACACTTCAGCCCCTAACCACGCCTACGCATCACAACGCGTCAGCGCGGAGCTCTCTTGCTCTCATTGAGGGAGAGGACATGAATATTCATGTAGCTGTGCACGCTCTCACTTTACAAGAACGCGTCTCCCGCTCTCCATGCCATGCGCTGACGCATTGTAATTCGTACGTATTGTTCGGGGTCTAAACACGTTATGCCTATCCAAGTTGAAGAAAACCCAGCCTTGAATTAAAACTGCTCCTCCAAGCTGTCTGATAGGCCTCGTGATAACAATGGGACAACGTTCTTTGTCTGGCACGTTTGATTTGATCTTAATAAATGTTGAAGAGATTCAAGCTTTGCTGAGTGGAGATGAATTCTGCAACGCCGAGGGTATATTATAGCCCGGCTGTCACGGATAGTCGTACTGTTTGTCGGCAATGGCGCGCTTAAACCGAGTGTCCCCGCCTGTCGGATAATTAAATGGCTGTACCTTGTAGGGCACTGGGGATTCGAAGAACGAAAACGAGACACTTCGCCCCGAAGAATGGACAGAACAAAGCTTTACGGCCGAGAACAGAAACCGATCTATAACAATTTCAAGCGAACAATGCTATAAACGCTTCCAGATGTCCAGCTCCATTAGGTGGGCAGATATAAATGACTCTTCGTAAGAGAGCGCCTCTAGGGATGGCGCGACGTGCGCACAGTCTCCCTAACGGTCGTTTCTGCTCTTCGTAAAAGAGCCCGGCTTTTATGAACAGTTTTTAGAACTACTGTTTATAGGTACGCTGGGCCTATTTTAAATGCGAAGTATTTCTTAGAGAACTTCGGTGAGTTTGAGCATATCTATCTATCTATCTATCTATCTATCTATCTATCTATCTATCTATCTATCTATCTATCTATCTATCTATCTATCCATCTATTTATCTATCTATCTATATATCTGTCTATCTATCTATCTATCTATCTATCTAACCACCTACGACTTTTAGCTCTCCTGGCCGTTTGAATAATGCTATGCATACGAAACTTGGAATGGCATAACATGACTGCATGACGAGAATATCTGACTAGTCATAACATGAAAATCATGAAACGTATGTCATAAATGTCATGCTTTACATTTCATCGTCTTGCTGCTCTTGTGGTGGTTTCGTTCACATGACAAGTTGCAAAACTGGTATGGTATGACATGATTGCATGGCGAACACAGGCGACAGACCCTAACATGAAAGTCATGGTATGCGTGTATTGTAACAACATGAATACATGCCGCGCTCATGATGCGCTCGCGGCCATCTCGCTAGCGTCACATATACCAAATTTGGTATTACGGTACGTGAATGGAACCTTAAGAGACAAGAAGAGAGCAGAGTGGATTAGGGAACAAACTGGGGTTAAGGATATCATAGCTGAAATCAAGAAGAGGAAATGGACATGGGCCGGGCATGTAGCGCGTAGACAGGATAACCGCTGGTCATTAAGGGTAACTGACTGGATTCCCAGAGAATTGATTGCTTGATTGATTGATTGATATGTGCGGTTTAACGTCCCAAAACCACTATATGATTATGAGAGACGCCGTAGTGGAGGGCTGCGGAAATTTAGACCATCTGGGGTTCTTTAACGTGCACCCAAATCTGAGCACACGGGCCTACAACATTTCCGCCTCCATCGGAAATGCAGCCGCCGCAGCCGGGATTCGAACCCGCGCCCTGCGGGTCAGCAGCCGAGTACCTTAGCCACTAGACCACCGCGGCGGGGCTGGATTCCCAGAGAAGGCAAGTGAGTTAGGGGGAGACAGAAGGTTAGGTGGGCAGATGAGATTAAGAAGTTTGCAGGTATAAATTGGCAGCAGCAAGCACTGGACCGGGTTACCTGCCGGAACATGGGAGAGGCCTTTGTCCTTTATAGGACGTAGTCAGGCTGATGAGGATGATGATGACGTGAATGGATGACGAAGGTATGTGACGGGTGCAAACATGATAAACATGAGATGCGTGTCATGTAACAACTTGACTACATGCTACGCTCATCATGCGCTCGCGGCCGTTTTGCTAGGTTCACAAGTATGAAATTCGGCATTACGTGACGCGAACGGGCGTCACGTAATTGCTGCTCCCATAGACACTAGCGCCAGAGTTTCCTCTAGTGTATATTGGGAAACTCTATGCTTGAAAGGATGGCTATGTGTAACGCTGTAGTTCTTTTATATCTGAGGTCAGACACCTGCTTAATATGTACAATTGGTATCTCCCTTCACAATTACTAACAATTGTTTTAGAATACTTTTGTGATTGGCTGTAGTTCTTAGAGATACATGTCGTTTCTTGATGGTTATGGTTCGCTAATGTAACTTTTATTTTAACAGCAATGCGCCTTTTATTTTATCTGAATATAATAATTAGGCCCTCAACGAGATTTCTTTTTTAATTTAGTGCTTGGCAGCACACACTAACAGGATAGTAAGCTTAATTCAAGGAATAAAGAGAGCGAAAAAACTTTATTTAAAAACATGACTGTTTGCTTATTGTAAGTGGAGACCCTCTTGTAAGTCACCATTTACAACTGTGGCTCTCCGACCCTGGTCGAAAGGCACCGATTGGCTTTTTAAGATCATTTTAGACAGTGGCGCTTTTTAGAAACAATGCTTGAGCGTGTGATTAACTGCCGTTGAGACGGCTTCCCCATCAAAAATCTGATGTGAAACATATGATGCACATTCAGCTACCTCCAATCATCATACGAGAACACACATGATTCATATTTGTTCATACGAGATGATTGAAAATGTGGCAGAAGTGTTATATGAGAATATCTCGCTGTTGTTTTCCGCCTCAGTGTGTCAATGAACCCACAAAATTGATTTGAATGAACGCCGAGTCACAACGCTTTTTCTTGGTCAATTACTTCCAATACAAAATTCCGGTTATCAGAATGATCAGAACAAGCCGTCTAGACAATCAATTTCGCAAAACATTATCGTTTTCATTCAATAGTTACACTGAGTTATCATGTGGGAGCATATACTTAGAATAAGGGCAAGCTGGCGGCCAGATTAGTTAATAATATAATTGATTTAATAGGGCTTGTTGATGAGCTAGTTGGTTCTTTAGCTGAGAAAATTGTTGCGGTGAAAAGAAACGCAGGAGAAAAAACACATTGACTCACAGACACGGTGGCCAAGTTCAAACTGTTTGAAAACAAGAACCGCCGTTATTTACATATGCTACCAAACAAGGTATGTATAGTTGAGTGAACAGCAAATCACATATCGATTGATGAACGAACAGCAAATTGTCATGAAACACAGAAAAATGGTCGAAACATGCGCTGAGATGCAACACCATACCAGGAGAGTATCATGTACTTGCGTCGTCCCTGTGTTATAGTGTGTTCTAACAGTTTTTGTTTTTCGAATAATCTGCTTACCATATTGAAAAATTCTGTGTAACATGGATGGTTGCACCATCTGGCGGAACATATCTCAACTACATATTCATTTTTATTTAGCCTCCGTGAACCGCTATGGCAGTATGACTGAATAGAAATTTTATCCTATCCGCACTTCAGGGGACACGAATGGATGTTGCGTCGTGAACTGGAGTGGTCTCGGAACTATCTTGCTCTTTGACACGCGCAGGCATGAGCCCCCACGGGTCACTGCGTGGTCGCAGTGCGGGCACCGGCTCCTTCCTCAGCGTCACCGGTTCGCACGAAAAGAGCAGTTCCAGTGCCAGCGTGAGCCCCGATGCCTCAGCGACCAACAAGTACCGGCTGGTCGTGCTCGGCGGTCCTCGCGTCGGCAAGTCGGCCATCGTGCACCGCTTCCTGCACGACAGGTTCCTGCACGACTACAGCGCCACCGTCGAGGAGTTCCACCGCGGCGAGTACGACGTTGGTGGTGGCGCCACCGTCGCTCTCGACATTCTCGACACCGGCGGGAGCTTCGAGTTTCCCGCCATGCGTCGCCTCGCTATCGACTCAGGTGAGTGCGCAGCATTCAGGTAAACAAATGTACACAGAGAGAACAATTTTTTTGTGCTAGTAAAAAGTCACATTTACACGTGGGCATGTTTAAAAGGGGGAGCGGGTCAGCGTCCCTCTCCCTCTTTAATAGCAAATCAATACTTTGACGTTGCACTAGCTACTGATTATACTATAAGGGTCTCAGTGGGACGCGCACAAGGTAAAGTTTTCTTCAGAAGTCGTGAATCATAAGCCAACTAACCCAAAAATAACTTTCTGCTTGTGCCATTTCTCACCCGCCTATGCTCCTACAAAATGCTAGGAACACCACGCTATTCATAGGTGAGAACACGCGTTAAGCTTGAAACTTCTCGTGGCGTCGTCACCTTGGATTCAGTGCACCATTCACCATGAGGCCATGGATATCAATGACGTTCACTAGGACCTTGATCTGTGAGAACGAAGCACATTCTCTTCTGAGAGAGCCAAAGCCTCGTCTTATCAACTTTAAACAAATTTCAATGAGCCATTGTGGGCAGAATACAAAAAACTGAACACTAATATCCGGGACTTCACCCTTAGCAAACTTCAGGAGGCAAATTTCAAATTGAAACTTCTGACAGTGTTGGATTCACTAACTGTTTTTTTCGTTCCCCTTCCCCTCCTGGGCGCCCGTGCGATCATAGGTGACGCCTTCCTTCTCGTGTACGCGATAGACGACCGCGACTCCTTCGAGCTGGTGCGCAAGCTGCGCGACGACGTGCTGGCCGCTCGCAAGGCGCCCCCTATCGTCGTGGTGGGCAACAAGATTGACCTCGAATCGCATCGCCAGGTCCAGTCACAGATGGTCGAGCCGATCGTCTGCATAGACTGGGAGCACGGCTGGGTCGAGTGCTCAGCAAAGGACAACACAAACATCGCCAGGGTCTTCCAGGTACGCTGCCACTTACCAAGGGAGTGATGACCTGCGTTTATTCGAGATAGCGTTAACCTTGTGTCGTTATTACAGCTTTCTGGACATGATCATTGGCTAGCTGGGCATGGTCACTTACACTTCTATGTTGTCCCTCCCTTAAAGGTACGGGCAGTGCCAGGGTTTCTTTTACAGTGGGGCACTCACGACAAGTTTGTTTATACGCACGTGTGGCGGGGCGTATGCAGGCAGGAACCTCGTGTGTTTTGTATTGCTAGTGCTTGTGTTGTGATTGACACAGGTGGTGAGCCGGAAATAGAGGCGCATTTTTGTATTCCTCTTTTAGAAGTTCCAATAAATGTGGTTGTAAAGAGGAATTCTTCAACATAGAATGTCGACAGAGCCAGACCTTGTATAGAAATACTTATCAGGCACACACAATTCAGCCTGTCAAAACATTGGCTCCAGAGCCGTTCTCTGCTCACCGCTTCAATTCTCACCCTACTTGTCAACTTATGCCTCTTTCGGATTTTCACTGACATTGAGTATTACAATTAGGCCCCACGCCCTAGATTTCTCATAAAACAAGGAACGTTTCTCATTTGTACTTCTGTCCTAAACAAGAAAAAACGAAACTTTAATTTCCAACTTATTTTTAAAGTCTAGCTACCTCATTGTCAATTATTTATGGTAGGTAGAGTCATAGTTTCTAGATTTTACTGTACTTATCTTCGTCGATGGTGTCGAGTCAGCAGGAAGGGATGCACAAATCCATCGCCATGCGAATATGTCTTCATGTCGGCGGACGGCAAACATTCAGGACGTTGTTATCACGTGTACGGTGATTGTTACGAGATGCGTGAGAGAGACACCTGAAGGAGATCGACTCGGCCTTGCGTCTGTCACCACTTTATTTAAACCACTTTATTTAAAGGGCCGAAGTAGAGCGTCGGTGGCTTCAGGCGTCTAAAACACCAGGATCATGAGCTCGTTCTTATCTGGCTCACACCTCGAGCTTGAGGACGAGCTGCACGAGAGGTGTGGCATGGCGGTTGGAAAATAAAGATAATCAATGGCGATTAAGATATCGTTAACAGAGAAAAAACATAGCACGACGTGAAAATGACGTCTTCGCGCGACACGGTCGCTTGCTCAAACGTGGGCTGATGCCGGAAGGAGCGCTGCGAAATCCCGTCAACAAATTGAAGCTGCGATAGCTCCCATCCTTGAGCAAGTGCGAAACCATGATGGTTACAGAGAGTTTTCTAAGGATATGGAGTCGATCAATACAATCAACTGGAAAGAAAAAGCGAAAGAAGGAGAAGAATACTAAGATGGCTTTCACTTAAGAGCTGTCTTCAGGCACATGCATAACGGACAATGCCAGTTAAGCAGTTTTCGTTCATTTATTGCACCTCAACCAAAAAGTGTTGGTCAACTACGAATTCCCAGTTCTCCTCTGAAGAGTGAATCAAACAGCCTGTGGCTACCTTAATTATGGCACCAATCATCATGGCGGAAGTACTTCAATAGGAACCAGTGCCGTATATAGCCCGGCTCTGGCTGCCTGTAGCGGCGTTGCCCGCAATAACAATCCTGGGTGACAAAGGGGCACGTCCAGTCAGTCATGCGCGTGCTCATTATCTTAGAGCGTATTCTTTCAAGGGGCGCATTACAAAGCCATTATAATTGCGTAAGTAAAATACGCACCAGCCGGAATGCGGACTTCGATCAATGCGCTAGTACGAAATGTGGTTGGGCACAGCGCGTTGCGCTCGGGGACTCGTTGAAAACGGCCTGACCTTTCCGGTACAAAGGCCACTCTGCCATATCCAAACGCGTCGGGATGAATAAAGGATCCCGGAAACGTTCCGCTGATATTGTTTTCGTGGGCACAATGTGCGGTTATGACGTTTCGAGGCACTGGGTTAGTAAATTCAACAAGCGCGTAATTTATGTTCCTGCTATGCTCGGAGACGCAGGTTCAAATTCCAGCCATGGTGACCAGGCTGCCTTTAAGACCGCCAATATACAGACATTTCGTGCACTGTTGAGTCTTATATTAATAATTGTTGGTATTTAATGTCCCAAAACCACCATTCGATTATGAGAAACACCATAAATGAGAGCGCTGGTAATTTTGACCACCTGGGCTTGTTTAGTGTATTTAAATATAGGCTCACGAGCCTAAAGCCTTTTCGCCTCCATGGAAAATGTGGCCGGGATTCAATCCCACGATCTCCAAGCCAGCAGCTAAGGTCCTTAGACGCTAGGCGACAGTGGCCGGTGAAGGTTGAGTTTCAACGCTTATGGTACCCTGCAGCGCAAAAATACACAATGGATGCTTTAACGCCCCAAAACTTCAACTGATTATAGTGGACACCGTAGTTGAGTACTCCTAAAGTTTGACCCCCTATTGTTCCGTATCGTGCCTCGGAATTTACGAAAATGCGACGAACTCGGCCGGAATTCTGCCCTGTGACCTGAAGGTCCACAGCTTAGCCCCATAACCACTATAGACTAGTTTAACGGGCATCTGAGATTTAAGAACTTGCTGCGAAACCCAAGGTAGTAAAAAAATGAATTCGGAGTTTTACCACTAACGGCGTGCATAATTATATTGTGGTTTCGGCGCACAAAGTTTCAGCAGAAGTCGTAATTAAAGGTATTCACTAATCTTAATATTGTACCCTACGAGACTGTCAACTCGGCGCAGTGTAAACGTTTTAATTCATTTATGAGCATGCACAGTATTAGGATAGTTTCATGGACTCTGCCGCTTAAAGAATAAGGTGTAATAACGCACAAAGGTTGGCACATTCTGCTTTTTTAGCGATCTTTCTCTGCGAGCGCAAATTAGGATGGCTACAGTAGGCTGCGCGAAGTGCGGTAAATACACTTCCCCGGCTGTCACTGCCAGAATTTCGTATATCCTATGTATCACATCAGGTAGCCAAAAGTAATGTGAAGTTTGTAAGGACGGTGGCGGGTGGTAACAAATATTCGTTTATTCAGATGCCAGTTAACGCCAGGCGGTCGCATTTGGATAGTGGCGAAATGATAGAGCCCCATGTACTGAGTGATGTCACTGGGCACTAAACACCAGTTGGTCGAAATTTCCGGAGCCCTCCACTACGACGATTGTCATAAACATATCTTGTTTTCACGACGTAAATTGCCAGGTATCATTCGATGCGAGTGCATTTGCGTCCCGGAGGGGACGAGAAATAGGTGGAAGAAAAGGGATGAGAAAAGGTTGGAGAAAAGGGATTTGTCAGACCAGCTTGATACACTTTGCTGGGAAGGGCTTAAGACGAATAAAAGATTATAAAAAGAGACGTTACAAAGAAAGAGGGAGATAAAAAAAGCAGATACATCTGGTGGCATGGCTTGGTTAATTCATACCATTTGTTCACAAACACACAGAAAACGTAGTTGGATCTTGCCGTTTTCGCTAGTATTGTAATTACCGGGCACCACATAGGGCTTTAGGTTTTCTCTTCGAACCCGAGGGCCAGAAAAAAAAGTTCTTGTCAATGAGAAAGTTTTTTCGTTTGCAGAGAAATTAATCTGCATTACTTTAGTAACATCGCCCTTCAAAAGAGCTGTGCGTCAAGAGCTCGCTTTCTAAACATTCCCCTGAAACATTCGAACTACATGACCCTGTTGTGTGCACACGGCAGTGAAGCAGAAATGAAACACACCAACTGTCTCCGCCGGGTGCAAGGCGCATGTAAGAAACATCGAGGGGGGTTGGAGAGCAGTAACGTGCTTCTGCACCGCCCACGTCCCCCCTGCCATATAGGGCATACTTTGAGCCCCCGTGTGTGACCCGGTGCCCGCAGTCGCTGTCACCATATCTTTAGACGGAATCATGACACGGCTCACACCTTTGTTCGTGTTGTGCTCTCCTCGCAGTGCTTGCGTTGAAGCCGTGAAAAGTGCAACGATCGCTTGTCTTGCTGCAGCGGCTACGTTTCCTTACACTTTCATTGCGAGAAGTTACGTCAGGTCGTTTTGTGAAGGATAATTTGCGATCATATATATATATATATATATATATATATATATATATATATATATATATATATATATATATATATATATATATATATATATATATATATATATATATATATATTCTACCTTGATGCTCTAGCATTCATCGCTTAACATTTGCATTTGCGGTGAAACTGTGACGTTTCACAGCGTATCCGTAAAAACCTATTGTAGTGTCTAGTTGTAGTGTTGTAGTTGTAGTGTCTAAAGCCTAGTAGTAATAGTAGTAGTAGTAGTAGTAGTAGTAGTTGTTGTTGTTGTTGCTGTTGTTGTTTTAGCAGTAGCAGGTGCTGTACGACTCATGCAGATCACGTGAACTGAGGGAAAAGGGAATAAATAAATGAATGAATAAATAAATAAATAAAAGAAAATGCCGGTGATCCTTCAAATACTGACGATGATGATTGATACGAGGATAATGACAACGCTAAGTCACATACAGACTCGTGTTTACAGCTTTTCTGGCGGAGGCTTTTCACGGCATGCAACTGACAGAATATTTTTTTTTGTATTCCGACTTAGGAGCTGCTGGCGCAGGCGCACTTCAAGAGCAAGGTTGCCAAGGCGACGCAGAGCCGACGCATGTCCCTTCCCGTGAACAGCTTCAGCCGGGACCAGCTGAGCCCGGTGTTCAGGCCAAAGGGCGCACGGAAGAGGACAAGCTGTGCGGTCTCCTAAGGACAACAACGAGGGAAGGACCAACCGAGAATCTCAGTGGCCAGATGTGATTCCTCACCCAGTATATCCAACACGTGCCAGTCGATGTTTTCACTGAGAGCAGGCGGATGGGTTGCAATACTCTACGCGCGACCGAGTCGCGTGATTTTCCGGGCGAGAGCAGTGATTCCTGTTACCACTTCTATCACTCCATGAATGTACTCTCTCTCTATCTCTCTATTTCGTTACCATCTTCTGGTGCTCGTTTTTCAAGCTTGATCGGTGATGCAACACTGCTTGGAGAACGAAGCTATATACTTTTTCAAAAGTAACGTTCAATATTCTATAGAACTTCTACAGGCGATTTAAGAAGATGATATGGATATTCTGCATGTGTCCCAGGAATTAACTCGGCAAGAGTTCCCCTAATTATGTCCAGTAATGTGAGCAAATTTTTCACGACGGACATGTGTTGATGTTAATTGTTAAAAAACTAATTGAAATCTGTGGAAGAAGCTTTCTGTCGATGCCCAGTCGACAATTTGCGTAAGTGGTTATTCAATGTGTTTGCGAATACATCAACATCCTGTCAGTTCGGCATGTGTTCAGAAACAATGCAATATGCTAAAACTTGCATGAGCTAGTCATCAAGTTTCTTACAAGATTTACCACGGGGAATTCTCGCGCAGATATCTTTCAGCCACCACGCGATGAACACATGGAGTTGCCCAGCATATGCGCTTGCTTCTTTTAGCAAAGTTGTGGCGTTATTTATTGCTGGGTTTTGACTTCCGTCTCGGATAAAGGGAGGGCTTGTTGCGAAACCCATGAATGTTTTCGGATTTGTTAGCCCATAAGGATAAACATACGAAAATGGGACTGTTAACGTTTTGATCAAATTCTTCTAGCGACAAATAGGCTACTGACCACACGCAGCCTAACGAATGAAGTTGGGCAGTGTCATGTACAACCCACCACTACCATGACGCTGAAGTGCCATGCATTGCAGTTTCGATAGACCGTTGCGCCAGATTTCCCTCTAGTACTGTTACGTAACTATATGGACTAAGTTATGTTCTTATAACCTCAGCCAGTGCTGTGGCTTGTGAGAAGCAAAAGAACATACCACATAAAGAGTCTGTGGACAATCTATTTACTGCTGTTTCGATCTTGTTTTGCGATATCTGTCAGACGTAGTCGCAGCATTCTCGCTCGGCGCGTGCTCCCAAATAACAGGCGTCATCTGACTACAACCACGTATCTCATGCAAATGTTTGTATCGTCGCCCTTGCTTACCTTGCATGCAAAATACACCTTCCTGCAGCCAACTAAGCTTTATCCGTTCACACCACTCGAACGGCAGCTGGGAAATGTTCCTGAATAGGGAAATATATACAATACCGCACGCCGTTAAGATGCAAATATATCCTCCTCCGTTGGGTGTTGGTGAAAGAGTATCTGTTTGACTTCTCACGCATTGCATTGCGGAAGCTTACACATCAACTTCTCGTTTTCGAGGCTCGTTCGACTTTGAATAGACTTCTCGTCATCACAATGACAACGTCCCGTTCGTACCAAGGTTCACCCTTTCCGATTTTCTTCCTATACTCCCACGGGCTAGTTCCCTGGTCCTGCTTTCTTCGTGCGTCCAGAATATTCATCGTCGAAAACAGTGGAAGTATTCAATGGTCACACATTACCACCCACAAAGGAGCGTATTATTGTTATTCCCCACCCACAAATGAGCGTGTTATTGTCATCCTAGATCAGCGCACGAACAATGAACAAGAGATCACGAGGAAGTGCACGATACCACAATTGTTTCCGTGTTAACTTTTTGTGCAGCCGGTCGCCCGTGACGTAGATGTTTCAACTAGCCCAATTTGCTACTTTACTGCGTGTTATTCTCCTCTGGTATTTGCAGTCTTTGCGGCACCCTCTATGACTCCGGCAGTTTGTTCGCGTGACGTTGGGATGAAATAAGCTCTCGATTGGTCATTACGAGAGGTGTCTCTTCTAAATTATCTCCTGCCTTGCTTATCTGTGCACACAAATGCTCGTATTGCCTTGTCTCGGATAACTATTGTGGGCGATAAACTTCAGTTCACTTCGATTTCTGCGTCTAGCCTCTGCGCAAGCGTAGATCACAGCATGCAGTCGACAAGCGCGAACTCCTGACTGACTAACCGCTTAGTGCTGCGATACCATGTGTTTCATGAAAAATGAAGTGACGAGGATTGATACATATGTGGGGTTGAACGTCCCGAAACCACCGAATAATTAATGATTATAAGAGACGCCGTGGTGGAGGGCTCCGGAAATTTAGAACACCTGGGGTTCTCTAACGGTACCTCCAAATCTGAGCGCACGGGCCAACAGCTGTTTCGCCTTCATTCGAGAAGTGACGAGGAGGAGATATCCCTTGTTGGAAGGGTAGTTAAAGTGAAAAAGAAATTACTGTTTCGCTTTCGAACTCTGTGCGGTGTAAGGACCGTCTGAAACTAGATGCGATATGAAAAATTGTACTATATCATTGCGCATAAATAGTGTGAAATCTAGCAACCAAGAGCCCTTCTGACCTCAGACGACCGAATATGCACGTTAGAAGTGGCTTAAGTTTCGAGTAATTGAGTGAATCAAAGGGATATTTCGCCACCATTTCTGTACCACAGCGGAAATTCCGTTATAGTCGTGCTTTGAATAGGGATCTCTAATTACCTCTTGAATATGTGAATATTGAAAAACAATATTTCATTAGCGACTTGAAAGTAAGAGTCCGCATACCGTATTTTCAATGATGCAGCTTCATCCTGTTTGATTTTGTTCTCTTCCTGAAGCAAATCTGTCACCGATTGCGTATACCAGGAAAGTCAAATTCGCGCCCGTGGAATATTTTCCTGTTGGCTCGGCCCACACAGGACTATCTCGGTCCCATGTTTGTTATATTAAGAAGCAACGCAGCTATATTGATAAGCTACGCAGACGCTCCTGTTATTGAGCATATTTCTTTCTTGAGCTACCGTATGCAGTCACCGTGTGTTGAAACAAAAACTTTATTAAAAAAAACCTTCCCGATTTCTGCCATTCCAGAGATTAATAAGACTTTTTCTGGAATGATGACGTCAAATACCCGTCTAAGATAGGCTACGTTAAGCATAAATGTCCTCTTAACGCCTGAAAATCTTCTAATGACAAGAAAGACTGAAAAAAAGGGGGGGGTGGTACTTCATTAGAATCTTACGAATTTAAAAGAGGGTGCAGGAAATAGAGCTGGCGCTTTAGTTTTTGGAAGGAAAATAATATTTAAAAGGTGACATTCGCAAGAAAACGAGGGCACAATACATCGAAATACCAATAAAGGCAAGAGAAATAAACCTTGCGGAGTTGATTTGGCACCGATGAGTTTTCTTTTTCGGTATACGCCTTTGCTGAATGTCAGATTGAAATTTTTTACGATACACTAAAGCCAAAAAACAACATGAATAAATCTAGCCAGCAGGCAACGCTATATTGTTTGCGTCGTGCCTCCTCCGTTCCCTTGTTTAAATAATATTTGCCAAACATTTGCAAAACAAAAGCACACTAGGGCCCCTTCGTGATATATATAAATCAGAGTCAAACCGGAAATGAACGCTGGTGTCAAACGCAGGACCTGAACAAAGGAAAAAAAAAATGGATGTTCAGTTTGAACCACAATCTGCGGTGGAATCCTCCGAAAAAATAAAGAAAGCAGCTAAAACAAATTTTAAGGTATCTTTGTGCTTGATAAGAAAGTGTTGACGTAGTCGACGCACATGGTGGTTTTTGCTTGTTTCAGAAGGAAACTGGATTTAGGTGGATTGAATTTGGTGTTGATAACGCAGAGAAACGTGAAGAAAAAAAACATTCTGCAGATTACTATAAATAAAAAGAAGTGCGAAATGTGGAAGTAGAAGCGGTACGGATGTTCTGAGAGGTTCCTTGTATTGCAAAATAAAAAAGCTAACTGAGGATTGACACCCAAGTATTTCTATGTCCGAAGCGAGAAATTCCTGCACGGATGTACTGTTGCAAAGTTTCAAATATTTGACATTACTTTCTTGGTGATGCCTCGTGGAACTCTGTCGCTATCTCACAAGCTCGCACTTTATCGAGATCTATAAAGCACTCACGGTACTTGCATTGTGATAGTAGTTTGTTTTACGGTATTGTTGAAAAGAAAGGACAATGTATGGTTGTTCTTTTTTAATTCTGAGCATTCACATTTCAATTCAGCGATAGTTTTTTGACATCATCATTTGCGAAGTCTGAAAACGAGGATGGTGCCCAGTCTAAGTTCATGCTATAAATATTCATTTAGTGGAAATTGGTTGGGAAATTGTGTTCTCGTGTGGTGACACAGCTTCTTGTTTTGTATACACTTATCAAATATTTGCTGAGTAGTTAGTGACTCGATCAATCAGTCGGCCGAGTTTTGATTATTACTACTACAGGCGCTTCGACATGGGTCCGAACGTGATGGCCTGGATGAGGGCATGTGCGAATGCACTTCGCTGGGTACAGTCAACGCATTAACCTTTGCTGTGTCAATGAAATGCAAGATAGGAATCACTGCTTTAAAGCATAACTTAACACAAGCCCACGAAGAAAGCTTTCTGTATCAGGTGTCACACAAGTCGTAACGACAAACCAAACTTTCGTCTGAAAACACGAGCTATATAAAAAAAAGAACTTAACATTTTCAGCTTCAAGGGAAAACCACATTTATATTCATATAAAAACATTTTCTTGTTGCTTCATTTTAGTTATTTCATGAAGGTTTTTACGGTTACAGTACAGTTGATGGCAATCTATTGGCGGACATATGCAATTTTTTTGTAGCATGAAGGTATCACCAGCCTACCGTGGGCCCTCCTCCTAAGATTTCAAGTCACTTCTGTGCTTTCGTTAGCTCGGATATTTTCGACTGTAAAGTTCTACGTCGAGTACTTTATAAACGCAATACACTGATATACATAGTCGTAGCTTCAATGCCAGTTCACTTATCTTTCCAATAATCTTCAGTACAGTAGAAAGCTCAAACGAGCGACAGCCACCACGTACTTACACAAAGCATGGTGAAGTGGTATGCAAATGGCTTGGTATATTATTTCATCGCTATATTTATAAATATCACTTGCTGAACTCAGGGTGCGGTAATTCTGTGCTAAAGGTATCTGCAGACGTACTCAGAATACACTCATACTAATCATTAGCCATTTACTACAGGTGCAGTTTAGAATATGGTGCATCGAGCAACATGGGTAGTTAATAGTAAATGAATTGCTTTCACCCGATGCAAGCGTAGCAGTTATGCACATTGATGCAAATCTTCGATGACCATACTAACAAGGTTTTTGAATATTTCACAGTGCACTGTAACCACATGCATTTCATTGCAGAAAGCAAGAGACAACTGGAATAACGTGGCAACGTGGCTAACTTTGTGAAGCTTCTGTAGGTACTAAGTGATAAGGTTAGCCATTCGGTAATATGCAGTGCTGCTCGCATTTCCGAGTCATAGTTGGCAAGACTATTGAGTAGTGGTTTCAGCGTTAGTCATGCGTTTTGCAACGAGCCAATAAAAAAAAGCTGGAAGCCTAACATTCTGGAAAAGCGTTTTTTTTTCTTTCAGCGAAATATCGCTGTAAATTTCCACACTTCACTCCAATGGAATCAGTAATCAGTGTATATAGTGGAGATTTACATGTACGCGCTAAATAGGGAATGTAATTATACAAGCCATAAAACTGGTAGAATAGTTGTACATAGACAAGTACTGTTGAGTTAGAATCGCACAGACGCCGGGTCTTGAAATATTGGAGTGGTTCACGTTGTAGAAACACTGGCTCATAGCAGCTTTAAACTTCAGCCCTAGCAGCACATGGCATTAGTAAATAAAGGCGAGTTTTACTGGGCACTACATAATAGTTATTTTGCCTTAAAGGAACATTGTTTTTTGAGGTTGAACTGGTGGCTAACTAATCACATTTTCAAAATCAAAGGCATGTTGATTCCACCGAAAAAGATTGGGCATGATGTCACGGCGTGACATTGAGCTCACGAGCGTGTAAGTCTGGGGGCTAGAGCACACTGAAGAGGTTTGCTTAGTCTTGTATAATTTTTAAGCACATGATATTAATTCCCTCATTGAAAGAGTGAAATTTGAGTTGGCAGAATTAAAACATCTAGAAAAACTAAGTTGAAATTGCCAACTGATTTCGACTACCTTTGAAGTCATCCTTTGATGTCATGATACTCAAAACGTAAGGCTAGGCGGGTTTCTATAAATGTAAGAAAAAAATCAATGTATATATACAGTGAGAAACCAGAAAATTCTAGAAAGTGACACTGTACCTCATTCGATTGCTGTATTTCTTCTATTGCTCTCGTATCTCCTCCCCGATGGCTGGACGATATTTTTCGAGCAAGCACGCGTTAACGAAAAGAATCCTTCTAATATTTGAGAGCGCGCCATGTTACTGCGAATAGGACGTGGCACGTTTACTATGTGCACATCAGAATAAAGATGCTCCATGCGGTTTGTGCTCGAACATACAGAGCCTTGAGTGTAGCCTCATCTGCGAATTTTACTCCTCGGGGGCCTTCATTCTTGTATTATTGATGTCGTTTTTGTGCATTATCGCCTTCCATACTTGGATATCGTGCTTGTTCGCATCTACTTTTTTCTCCCTGTCTCGCTCACTTGCTATGACGCTGGCTATAAGCTAAATGAAAAAAAAAATCGTGCATGTGCCTCCTTTTTCAAATGTGTACTTTGCCTCCTTTTTTTCTCGTGCTATGTTTCATTGTCTTGCGCTGTACAGTTTGAAGTTGTAGAACGCTGTCGTGAGTGTGGCTCTGTGACTCTGCATCACGTGTCGACAAAGCTAAGCGCGGAATAATTGTGAGACTTCTCGTCATACGTATCGAACACGGGCAGCAAGTGACGTGGGCGCGTATGCAAATACAAGACTATATATAATCTCGCTATACACACACGCATACCTACACTGTCTCAGTTGTCGGTTTCTCGTTATTTCTCGTTCGTCGTCTCATTGTGCCCGTCCGTCAAGAGAAACACCGCTTCAGCCAGAGTGGAATACAGAGACGTTTCCGCTCCCTTTCTTTCGTAGAGTGTACAGTCTCTATGACATCTACTGGGGAAGGAGGCAGACGAGCCACGACTCTGTGCTGTGAATTCCGTTGCTTAAGATTTTATGAACCACAGACATTGGTGGTCTCTAGCCCAAATGTTCTTGTTATTAAGGCCCAAGTCTTCGATTTCTGACTAAATCAGGAAAGTGGTCATCAGCGTCAAGACGAGTGATGTCTAATGTAATCACGGGCTAACGTACCCCGATGACGTCATAATTATCTCGCAGGTCGCCAGAATTTGTGGTTCCACGTTACGTGACCTCACACGGTGATATAGCCACATCATCGTTCGGTCGAAGACGGGCCGATCCTGAAGGCTTTGAAACACCACGTGAGGTAGCAGATATCTTCCAGTACTTCAGATTCCTGAGGCAATCCGAAGCTGCGTTGTGTACAGAATGTTTTCAAAGAAGGGGGATCAGTACGATTGACTTGAAATTAAAAGAATACTTTAGCGTTGATTTGTCTCAAGCGAATGTATTGGGAACCATACTGCTTTTATTTTGGCAGCCCGTGTGCTTAAAACTAGCAATTGTTATTAGCACTTAGATATAGAGAAGACGACGAGTCAGAATATTACTCGCATAAGGATCATCTCACAGTTTAGAATAGTATTTTTCGTTCCGCTTTATGCCGAATTATTCCTCGAACGGCCAGTAGTAACACCTAAGTCAAGTTAATAATTGCTTTGTTTTGAACGTACAAAGTCCATTGCAACGTTCTAACGGCAAACTGCAGGGACTTGCTGATGCCTGTTGAGATCTGTTGAAGATTTCTTTTTTAAATGAAATATGCGGGCTGGTGCATCCACTTAACCATATAGTTAGGCGACAAGCCACAGTAGAGTGTGGAGCGATGTCACTAGCATTACTTATTTTACTGTAGTACTTCCCACAATAGCCTTAATGCAGTTTTCATGGTGCATGCAGTGCATGCACACAGACTCGCATGCCACGCTTTCCATGATTATTCACGAATTAAATTCCGAGATTGCGTAACGTTACAGTCGTTTAGTGACAGCTTAGGAAGTGTTCTATAACTGTCGGTCAACTCGTGGCGTAGAGTTTTCAAGCGCGAAACTCAAACTGGAAAACGTCAAATGACAAGTTGCACATTCTACGCAATCTCTGGGCTAGAAGAGTACTCTCCACACCTAAGCTATGCAGGAGTTTATGTCGCATAAAAGCGGTGAGAGCTTTTTTTTATTAGCTCAATTACAACAGTCACACAGTGATCAACTAAAAATCAATGACTTGTCGCTGGCCGTATCACTCCAGCTCAGCTCGTAATATCTGCTATATAAACGAATCGAAGGTCGCTGATATACCTTACTTGGCAAAGTAACACCTATATCGTGAGTGTTTTTGTAGAGCGTAGTAATAGTTTCGCAAAGAGGGAGAGAAAATACAGTGGAAAAGTAAGAGGGTTAACCAGGTTGCACACGGTTTGCTAGCCTACGCAGGGGAAAGGATAAAAAAAGGGGAGTAAAAGAACATAAAAAGCTAGGAGGAAATAGAGAACAAGTGATAGCTCACAGACACGTCAGTGAAAATGGCAAATATACGGGAAATATATGACGCGATGCGTAAATTGCAATGAGGCATGTCTAAATAATTTAGTGACAGGAGAAAGGTGTCAGTATAGGGTTACGATCAGCATCAGTGACATTCAGCATAGGTACACTTCTGTTAGCTGCAGTGTCGCAATAACATTTGCAGTTTGCCTTTCATCGGGTTAAAGAAAAGTGGACATTTTTAAGTACATTTAGGGGACTGTCGTATGCGTCAGAGTTCGAAACACTTCCCGCCAATAATGTAATCTAGTCGTCAGTGGCTACTTATTGACTGAAATGTGATGCTAAATAGCAGTACGTGTGAAGTGCCTAAAAGCTAAATTACGCGAGACAAGAAACATTAATAATAATGCCTGTTGTTTTAAGTCCCACAACCACGGTATTCTGCATACATGGTATGATTTGATATTAACTGGCATCGTACTGTACATGGGCTTAAGGCATTTCACCTCCACCGAAATTCGACAGCCACAGTCAGAATGGAATCCAGAAATTTCAGGCCATCAGCCGTTTGAACGCTGACCCGCTACTAACCACACTAACGACGCGAAATCTTCGAGGGAACTATATTCTTGCTTTGTTGCGGAACACATTCTTGCAAATAAATGTTCAACACAGTAGTTGGTAGGGCAATGTATGCAGTATCAGGCTAAACTAAAAGACAATGTACTAGCAGACTGAAAGTATGCAATAATGGAGCTAACGTTTCGCAAACATTTTCTGTTGGGTGTACGCACAGTCTCAATCACATTTCGCGGGGCTGGCATTTAGCAGCCTTGACGGATGCTCTTTCTTTTTTTTTGCAGAAGCATGCAGGGACAAACAGCGCAATAGTAACACACATACTTAAACCGCCTACTCGGTCATCACACTATAATTAAAGCACAAACGAATGCTAGCACCTAACGCGACATGGCAGCTGTGGACTACGCCAGCTTAATTACTATAGCCACGTGCTTGACCGCTATAGGCAAATGCGATTCGGACTGTTTCTCGTTGACGCAATCCCCGGCCGAATATGCATAACAGAGCGTCGTCATCTGTGAGAACCCCTAAAACAGCCAGTTGACACGTGCGTATTAATGACCTCGTTCCCCATACGCAACGCCATGTGGTTACCCGCGAATCACTGTGTTTGTCGGGGTACATCGAAGAACGACCCGACGTTCTGAACGGTGGCGTCTGATGGTCGGCCTGAAGTCTCCGTGTAAGCGTTCCCGCGCTGCGCCCTAATTCGAATGATTTGTTTTACTGCGAAACCTGGGTCCGATGTGGTTAGCTTCAGAGCAGGAACCACTTTTTCTACGTTGGAGAACAACGTGGTACCATGTGTCGGTCTGCGAGGAATGTCTCCATTTAACGGAGCTGCCGTTAGCTGAACGAGCCCGTGTGTCGTTTTCTTGGGAATCAGAGCCTGAGCAGAGTGCTGGTGGTAGAAGGGTCGTAACAATAACGAGGCTTCGTGCATTATTTCTGGCGGCTACTGCTCATTCGATCCGCAAGAGGAACCAGAGGCTAGAAAGCAAAAGAAAAAACAAAGTGCTCGTGTTTCAGCGTTACAGAGCGCATGGCGAATTGCGCAATAGTAACGTGCACACTATCGCAATGAGACATCTCACACTTTTGCAACAAGTCCCAAACTCACGGAGCAGCGATTGCGCAAGGTGCGGTGGTCGACAAACAATAGGCGGCAGTTATCGATGAACTTCCTAAGCCTTTCGCAGGAACTACACGCATTCTTTTCTAGCTCAGGGATGCCGGCAGGTAGGTTCCTAGCGTATGTTCTATTTATCTGACTGTGGCTTCTGCCTTTCTCTCTTGTGGCTTCGGTAGTTATTCGAAGTTGCGCTAATTCCTGCGTTTTTCTCCCCGTGTGCTTCTAATTGAAAGTCAAGCAGAATCACATGCATACGCAACGTTTTTCGTTTGAGGAAAGCAGGGGGCACAGCTTTGCTGCAGCACCCTCCCTCACTTCCCTGTCTTGCCCACTCAGGCCCTCAAAACCAGAAAGCACTGCAAAGGAGTGGTGTAGGAAAGAGGTGAGGTGAGAAGGTGTATGGCCCTGCCTTCTTTCGGCGTTTGCTTGTGTTCATGTCTAAAGGCAGGCCTGAGAAAAATGCTGTGCTCGTTAGTAATGCTAATGTAATTAGTCGTAACAACGCCCATCACAGATGACCCCAGATACGATTGCCTCGCTAAGTGAGTATCCTAATGTCGAACGAGAAAAGATATCTCCTGCTGCTTCGATAGCAAATATCATTTTTCTTCCTAGTGTTGAATTCAGTGGGATGTACAAGACACAAAAGAAAGAGCTCTGCTCGAATTCCAAATTTTAATGATCGACAAAAGACTGAGGATACTCAGCACCGTGTCGTGGCGTTGCCTTCTTCTTCAATCTTGTGATTGCGCACCGTGTGGAACATTGTTAATGGAACGTAAAATAAAAAAATGAATACTCTGTGTACAGAAAACTGACACCAATAAAAGCTGTTGTGATTTACGTGGGTCGTTTCTTTTTGTCATTTGTTGATCTCTATGCAGATCAACTGCTGCCGAAGGTCGTCAGCAAAATTCTGCGGTGGGTTTTGAAATACTCAGACTCATAGGTACAAAATGGTGTGCGTTAAAGCAACAGTAGTTCCGAGTGCTACACGATGGCTGTGAATCTTTCGTGTTGGTGAATTCACAAGAAGAGAGCTCATTTTTGAAACCCGTGAAATGTGTAAAAAAAGGCATATTGTTAAGCTGGTCAATATCACGAATCAACACTCATGAAGGCATGTGCATTGAGGGGAAGAGACTTTCACTACCCTAATGACATACGTCGCGGCAGGCCACGATCCTGTAGGAGAATATGAATGCAACAAAAGTGCATGGCCGCCAATAGAAGTTTTGATACTTTGAAGTGAACTGCAATTCACGAAAAAATGAAAACGTTCAACCCCAAGCACCCATATAAATGCCCGCTAACTCTATTCAGAGGTGTGAATGTTGAATATTCACATATGTGCTGGCTTTTTTGTATTTTGCGTTGGTTAAACAATGAAAAAATACAGATAAAAATAGAGTATTTTTTCAAATACGTGCTTTATGCAACCTGCACTTCACTACAATAGCTGGACTTTACCATACGGCGAAGCATTCACTTTCGCCTAATTACAGTGTTTCAGACTCATTAGGTTACTACGTTTTCAGATTACTAGGGTCGCACAACGTAGCGCTTTCCTACGGAGTAACGCTTTCACTTGACATAGCATCACGACAGCCTTTAGAGCTTTCGTGACGAGTGCATTGCCATTCGAGTCGGGTATAACAGAATCCTAGTGTATCACTAATGTCTTAGCAACCTAATGTAATACCTCCCTAATGTCTATCACTACACTGCTATACTTTCAACGACCATGAGTGTTCGTTCCAACTTGTCGGCGTAGTTTTCTCGTTTAACTGAGCACCCACAGGTCTTACCCTCGAAGAGGAACGCCTGTAGATTCGGCTAATTTTAGTCAGGCATATAATTTGTAAAGAATGGTAGTTCAGTTGAGTGTCGTAAAGAATTTTAGTTGTCAGAGAAGCCAGTTCAACTTTCTGTAGCTAGAGCGACCAATTTTCAGGAGCATAAAGTCGGTTAAATGGGGTCAAGTATGCTAATTGTCAGAGATGTTTGGATATAAGTGCTTTCAGGACTCAAGTGCTGTAAGTTGATGGGTACCTTAGAAACGACAGCAATAAAAGTGGCACCGATGTCAGCTCATGAAATTTCGCGAATGCGCCTAGACTTAACAGGCCACAGGTGGTTACATTAGGACTTCTGCACACGCGGACGTCCCCCAACTCGTTCGTTTGAATAAAATTAACCCGGACTGTGGGGTTTCGATTTATTGTAGTAAGTGTGGGTGCTTGCTCAGTCTTGAACACATTCTCTGGCGCTGCTCGGCAATGGCCGGTGTGCTTTCTCACGGTGAACAGTGGTGGAAGCGAATGCTGCACAATGACGGGCAGGCGTGCCAACTTACGGCTGTCCAGAGGGCCCGTGTGGTTGCAGAGGAGCTGGCCTCTCTGTTCCGACGGAAGAGCAGCCAGCATCAGTCCTGGACTGATCCTGAGGACTTCAATAAAGTTCTCCATACTATACCATACCAAAACATTTAGCTTGCTGCTGTCTAACTTCAATCAATGTTAGACAAATTTCACAGAAAACCTGCTGTTATAATTACACTACCATGCGAAGCGTTTATCGCATGTCAACGACATCTATGCCACAACACATGTCGTGAGAGGCATGAAGATAGGTAAAACTTCATTTGTTGATTGAAAACGAAAGTTAGAGAGACAGGAAACAGATATGCAACGCCGACCCGATGAAGTGATCGAGTCAGTCCTGGATGTCCTCAAAAGGGTCATTATAGAAGGGCCGCGGCAAGCGTGCAGAGAACCATCGACACAGGTACTTCTCCATATGGTATGTCTCTTGTGTCTTATTTGCCGTTGTGGTCGACATCCTCGGTAGAGCTGGTGGGCAGTATTTCGGAGGCAGTCCTTGAAGCTATCGGCTTTTTCTTAGACTGTCTGCTTCCGATGAAATCGAACTGGTATCGAGAGCTTCCCATTCCTTGATGTCAAAGTGCACAAAAATGTACTAGCACCTGCACCAGTTCGTCACAGACAAAACCATGAAAGAGCTTGGAATGGCACAACATTGTTTACTCAAACGCTTCGTCGTTATCTGCTGTTTTTGTATTGTCATTGCTATGGAAATATGAAAACTAGTAGATTGCGCAACGTAAATTGAAGTCTGTTGGGCATGCAAGCTTGAAGAGTAGGGGTGAAACATAGAATAAAGACGAAAGTTGAGTGTGTTAGTGTTGATTAAGTTTTGTCATAATGAATGTAATGTTTCTTACTTTATCAGATTCGCGGATTTATTTTCACGCAAAAGTAAAAGCACAGAAAAGATTAGCAAACTGAGACAAATGGACAACCTAACACAAAAAACAGAGTTTAGTACATTGTATTCAGTACCACTGAATACATTGAATACATTGTATAGTTCATTACCACTGCAGCACCTCTGGATGGACCACTGACATGATGAGTTTGTTCTCAACCGTTGCCTAACGAGGACCGAAGTATTAATTGCTTATTTATACAGTTGCACTTTGCACTGTAACGTGCACTGTTGCGCCACTAGGTCGAAGTTGTGTCTTCAGGACAGCATACAGAACGTCACCTCATGGATGCCAGTCCCATATGGTTGTTATTTCAGGGTCTACGAAAAAGAAAATTACCTTTCTTTTACGCTTATTCTTTCCTTCTAACTTCAAGGAGTCATATTGCATCAATTATGGCACCCACTAGTGCCTCCTATAAAATTGGAACCTTGCCCGGACGCAGACATTATTCCACTGCAGCATCTCTGCATGAATGACTGACATGATGAGTTGGTTCTTAACCGTTGCATACTGAGGGATGAAGTGTAAATTGCTTATTTAAAAAGTTGTTAGAAAGTTGGCGGCCTGACAAAAATAGAAGGAGACCAAAGTGAAACAATGTGTGAATTTAGATTGATAAAGCATTGTTTTATGACTATAATGTAGTCGAGCTTACCCTAATATACCCACTATTACAGGTCAAAATGAACGGTAAGTACCACTTTTAAATCTGGCGCAGAAAGTTGCATGTAGGATGTCACGAATTTTATATGGTGTTTGTCGTAGCTCGGCAATACTGGTTCGACAAAGTCTTCTGAAAGTTGGCATGGTATGTTTGTGGCCACATCAGCAGAAAATGCGCTTCAGTTTTAGCTACTAGGGGCTACGTAGGTCTTAGAATACGTCATCAAAATTTATGACATCGTGGTGTCTGGTGCAGAAAATTCAACTTTGCGTCCCAACCAACCTTTTCTTTTTGCGTGTTTTCTCGCTGAGCCAGTGCCTTTTCTCGGCGAGCGTGACGATTTTGGAATTGCGAAAGGGTAGGTTACTGATAAAAAAATGATTGCCGTCTTCTTTTTAGTGTCGCTCTATAGGAAGTTTACGGCGGTAACACAACTGCTGGAAGCGCAGAACGAGGCTCGTTGAAGGAGCATGGGGTGTAGCTTGCATTGGACATGGTCAGTTTGACGATGATGATTACAGAAAAAGATACTATAAGATGTTTGCTTTTGCTGCAGGCACTTTTCAGCATCCTGCTTACGAAGCCCTCTAGGTTCTCAATGTTTCAGACTGAAAGAATTCCTGCCATGGCGAGCCTTCTCAAGGCAGCCTTGCGAAGTGCACGTTGATTTTTTTCTTTTAGATGCGGAAGCATCTTATACTCGCGCCTTGTAGTGCGCCGTCCGCGCCGTCCGCACCGCTTCTCGAACATTCGACAGCTGACGCGTGCGCATGCGCCATCGCGCCGTCACCCACCATCTGTGCCGCGCGCGCTTCTCCTTCGAGAACATTCGACAGCTGACAGCGCATGCGCCGTCGCGCCGTCGCCATCTGTGCCGCGCGCGCGCTTCTCCTTCGAGAACATTCAACAGCTGACAGTGCATGCGCCGTCGCGCTGTATATATACTCAAGGTCGGCGCTCGCTCGCTCAGTTGCCGCTCGTCGGTTGGTTTGTACGGCGCGTCGACGTCCAAGGTCGCGGTGAAATGAATTCCAACGAATTCACAAACACAATGATCGACGTCCCTTCGACCAGCGCCGTCCTTTCGCATACGTGTGTACGTGTTCACTCATTTAACACCCCCTCCTACAACCACGTTAACCAATTTAGCCATCGACCCAAGTAAGTCGCAATTTAACACCCCATTACACAACCACGTTAACCAATTTAGCCATCGACCCAAGTAAGTCGCACTTTAACACCCCGTTAACCAATTATATGCTCCGCATCCTCCTCAGTGTTCCCCCGAGGGAAGCTGCGGGCAATTTTTTTTTTCTAAGCAACTTTTCACAGTAGAACATCTATCGTTCACATGCTGTCACTTGAACTGTCCGTCTCTTCAATAGGCAGGCCAAACTGACACGCCCACCAATCGAACAGGTGACCCCAAGAAGGGTTATTCATCAACGCTAATGCTTCGGGTGCGCGGGTCTCATTCTAATAACACGCCGCAAACAGATACGCGACCTCGTCATCTACACTTCCACATCGGGTGGTTCGGTTCGCAGCGTTTGTAATTTCGGGGATGCCTAATTAAAGCGACACCGCTGAGACATCAGAACCGAACCCTTCGCGGAGTGTCTGTTTCAACCACCATTCTCTTCCTCAGCTTCGAAACAATCGACAAACTTCATCGCTCCCATCGGTGCTTCGATCCGTGGGAAAGAAACCCGATCCGCCTCCCAGTCAGGCGTCAAAGAGCCTTTCCCGTTCAACGAAAGCTTAGGATGCGAAGGCTTAGGATGCTGCGGGGCGATTCACCTTCAGCTAGACAAAAGCTGCTGCAACGAACGCCCATGATTTGTGGGGTTTAACGTCCCAAAACCACCATTTGATTATGAGAGACGCCGTAGTGGAGGGCTCCGGAAATTTTGACCACCTGGGGTTCTTTAACGTGCACCCAAATCTGAGTACACGGGCCTACAACATTTCCGCCTCCATCGGAAATGCAGCCGCCGCAGCCGGGAATCGAACCCGCGACCTGTGGGTCAGCAGCCGAGTACCTTAGCCACTAGACCACCGCGGCGGGGCCAACGAACGCCCAGTAAACACCTTCGTATTCACTATCACCTCTCCCCCTTTGTTCTCCCAACAAAGAAACGTTGCTGCTTTCTCTCCCTGTTTCTCTTCTGACCTGCCTTTCCCTGCATAACATTTTGCGCAGTGAGAGAGGAGACCTCGTTTGTTCAATCGATCTTCCTTCGGTGGCGGCGGTGCTTGGCGCCAAACCCGAAGACTGTAATTAAGAATCATCCGGGAAGGACGGCGGGGAGGGGGGGGGAGATGAACGATGAAAAGGTCGCAGGGCCTCTTCACTCTTTTCGTCCAATCGTAACCATTCCCACTTCTTTTGAAACTTCTTTCCCCAAAGGCCTGTTGTCTGATTAAACAGGGCGGGGATCACCATTTTCTGTTTTTTCTTGCAACTGTGCTCGCTTCGAAAGGATCGGGGAAAAAAAGAAAAAAACAACATGAAAAGACAAGGGGCCTTCATTTTATTGTGGTTTCTTTTCTTCTTCGTTCGCAAGTGCAGCACACACGGTTTTGCCTCCCATTTAGCTTCACCCCGCAAAAAACGGTCGATCACATTCAAAACAGAGCGATCCATTTGCGTTTTTCATCCTAAGCGCCTTTTCCTTGACTCTTTCACGCCAAGGAAACGATTTATTTAACGGCGTTATTCTGCTGCTGGTAGTCTGAGAACAAGCATACCGTTAAACAAACAAACGAAGATTGATTTGTTTGTAGTTACAAACAGTTTAGAGAGCCGAGAAAGTATGAACGCCGGAACGAATGAATGAACAAGCGAAATAAAATACTAACCAAGAAGCAAGAAAGAGATAGAACACTAAGTAGTGATCGTGCAAGTGAACGAAGTGAGAAACCAAGAAACTAAGCAACAAGTCAACATTCGAAGGAAGAAGAACCGAAGCTAGCGGAGGAACACTTCATAGAAAAGGAGAGCATCGGAGCATAGCCTACGCCACAGTCGCAGTGCTTCGGTTTTCAGTTTCGGCATCTCATCGAGCTCACTCGGTTTTCCTGTATGCCGTTTCAGCAGGGTAGGCCACCACCGGAAGTGATGGCGCACGCTTGACACTAGACGGTAGGCTGGATCTGAGGATCAGTGATGTCGACGTTCAGTGGGAATATTTGTTTCTCTTTTCCCGAGCGCTTTCGCATCTCGCGTCTTCTTCCCCCACTGGAAGACTTTCTTGGAGGGCGAGTTTTGCAGCTAAGCGGGGGTAGATAGAGTGCATAGAGGTTTTTCTGATCGAGCGAGGAATTCGTCAGGCTCTCGCAAGACAGCCGTGACGAGGGATAAGCTTCCGAGGGGACACGAAGCGCGTGATGATTGAAGATCTTCGGAGGAAAACAGAGACAAGAACGAAGGACCACCATGACGAGTCCAGCCGGAAGAAGAAAAGCCACGTAGAAAGTTTGTCCCGGTATTAGCACTCGGACAACTGACCGGTCGATAAAAGGAAAGGCTTTAAAGCAGGACGCTTACGAGGCGGGGCTGACTAGAGATGTCTGGAAAGCTCTGTTTGGTTCAGTTATCACTCATTTGCTGCATTCTGTTGAAAATATCTTGACTACTCAGTTATCCATTACCCACAGCAATAACAAGAAGAATCGTTGCACTGAAATCAATGTACAGATGGGTACGATGTTAAAGGGAGCACGTTCATGCAGGTCATGCCCAGACTTCACTTTGTTGCGAAATTGTAGTGGCTTGGATTTGTGCATGACTGCAAGTGATTTACGCTTTTTACTCTCCGAGATACGTTGCTGCTGTCCACGAAGAATATTTTGACGTACACTGCCAGATAGGAGGCCAGCAGTATGTGAGCTACTCATTCAAGCGTATCCTTTAAGAGCACCGGGTAGGCACTTTACGCCAAATGGATTTTGATCATTTTGAGGCACGCTTTCACGGTGAGTAGAAGGAATATTCACATTATCAATATATGACTTCATTCCAAATTATTTGGTCCTTTGGGTAAAGCAAATCTACTAAGAACTACCTTGTATTGAAATTTTCGCGGATTTTTACAAGTACCGAAACATTGAGTAATTTCTTTTTTATGAAAATTTGTAACAAATTATTGTATTGTGCGTAATTTTGATTTCGCTTCAGTAGCTGTTTGAATTTATTCAGAAAACAACAAAATTAACCAACTTGCTCACTTCCGAAAATTCGGAAGAAATGGCATCTAAGTAATAGGTAATGTGGTGTAGGGATAATCAAGTCTACTGTTAGAAAACAGGTGAAATGCGAGCACATAGTGTCACAGAGACCGTTCAACTATTTCGCTTCGTAGCTACAAGCTTGGTAATCTTTGCCAAAATAGCAGTTTTTTTTTTACTTTAGAGCCTTTAGTAGTACTTTCCTTACTTCTTTTGTGGGCTGTCATGCAGCTAACCAGCAATGTATCGCCGAGTGTGGTCAATGGTTCCAGCAAATAACTGTAGTTGAGCCAAGCCTGAATCCTAAATGTTTCAAAGTTTTGTCCACTGTAATACTGCCATCTATAAATGCAACAGCAATGTAAATATCACAATATACAAGATCCTGAACCTAAACAAAGACAGAAAACTACTCTTCGACGCTATTGCTCAACAGTTGGAATGAGCAGTTTGCAAAATTCACGTCCATTAGAGCACACCCGTAGTCATCCTGCACGTCATTCACCTTTAAGGATGCTCAACAGACATTGACGTTCAACTATGAAGAGCTTGATGGTTCCGCGTTCAGCGCCTCACTACGTGATTGGCATTTATTCACATTTAGAAGATAACTGTAACGGTCGTCGCCAAATTTACACTTGCTGAAGACAACTTTTACCCTCAGCGTTTCCTATAGCATCCCAACTTATCGACAAGAACGACAAACGCAAGACTAAAGCAAGCTAGGATTTGAACGTGTTCGAACTGAGGCACTTTAACGACGAAGTATGGGTATGAAGGCGCAGAATTTGTTGGACTGCCTTAGAACTTACCTGACAAATTTCTATACACAGCTGAGTCTAGAGAAGTATCTTGTTTTTTTGTGCATGAACTCTTTTGCAGAAAAATAGACCGTAAGCAGAGAGCTTCTATATGCGTTTCGACTCTCTACTTGCTTTAAAAAACTTGTTTAGAGCCACAAAACTGCTGTTTAAGAAAAGCATGAGGGCGGAAATTATGCACACTCCCTTTCTGAAATTTCAAAAAAAAAGAGGCAATCCATCAAATTTCGACCTGCCCTGTGCCCTGAGGGGACCATAAGGTAGATGTAAATATTATCCAGCTGCATATTGAAACACGTTGAAGAAGAAGCATGGGAAAAGACAGATTTATACCACGTTCCAGAGGTATGTGTTTGAAAACTTTTATTCGCAGAAGTCCAAAGTTGTGACTAATTCTGGCCTATTTGGTTGGCGCCTACGATTGCATCGTGAGGTGTTCCCTCCTGCCACACTTGATGCTACCCATGAATAGCTCGCCTTAAGACCACCTACTGGTTATCCAAAAGTGACACTATTACATTTTATTTATTCATATATTTATTATTTATACTCAGGGATTTCCAGCATTAGCAGGTGAGTGGGTTACAGAGGGAAAAAAAGAACAGCAGCAGTAACAAAGGTAACACAATTCATAATTTGTATAAAGTTTGCTAATCGCACAATCTTAGCTGAGTATAAAAATAACGCGCACAACAAGGACATAAATAATTAAAAACGAGTCACTTTTTGCTTATACAGTGTTAGGAGGGTATGTGAAATACATTGATGGATCAAAACCTTTAGGTTCACTTAAAATGGGATGATGAAATTAGAAGGTGCAACATTAATATAGCGTGCCATAAAATTGTTCAGGTGACATTAGTTCACACAATTGCTCGCTTGTTAATATTGGTACATGCTGTATATTGATATTACCTTATATTATGTATATTATAGACCTTTATACAATTTCATTGCATTTCATTTTATTTCCTTAGAGACCCGCGAGGGTGTATTACATAAGGGGGTGGGTAATTATAAAGACAAAATATAGAAGCCAAAGATTTAACGTTAAAATAGTTATTGATATTTTCTATTAACGATGATGGGCAGGTAATGGTTGCAATTTCACTGGGCTCATGTTTTTCGATTGTGGGTACGAACATAAAGATTTATAAAGAAGCTTACACTTAGAAGCATTACAGTGAGAGATCAGGACACATAATTATTTCGTGGTACGTTATTTATAAGTGTGAAAATTCTTCTCCGAGATTATCACAGAATAAAGGTACGAGGCGGCAAAAACATAAGCACGAACTAGTAAAGAAAACCATGATATGAAAAAAGTATTCAGAAAGCATGTGAAAGCAAATGTGAGGCACTTCAATTTCCCCGGTACAAAACGAATTAAACGTATAAAACACTAGAGAGCATTGGTGCGTATATGTATACACTGATGTTGAGGGAGGAATTGCGATGAGGCTGGAACTGTTCGAGTAAATATTTCATTTTTTTAACTGGTCACTGAGACCGATAAAATGTGACCTAGTTTATTGTCTGAGTGTGTCCTGGGAAACGGTAGGCGTAGTGCTGCTTGAAGACCTCACAAATCGCTATCGGGTGGAATTGGCTACAAGGCTGGTTCAGAGTTAGTCAGGGTCCAATTCCACCTACCAGGGGTAGGGAAAGAACAGCAGTTTGTGCTCGTGTATGATTTTTTTTGGGAGAGGGGGGGGGGCTGGAGGGTGCAGAGAAAGTTTAAAGAATTTTAACAGCGTAGCCAGCTGGTCGGAGAACTGGCTAACCTCTCTGTCTTTCTTTCTTTCTTCCTCCTCCTCGATTTAGGAATTGTAAAATGACCCAACCTTCGAATATGGGTTCGGGGCATTGATCGGCGAGGCGTTCTCACGACTGTAATTGTTCGCTTGAAAAGATTCAACCAATCCTGGGGTAGAACATATTCTTGACGAAAGAAATCTGAAAAGAACAATGACGAAAACTAAATTCAGCCTGAGTTTCGTACGGGCAGACTATATCGTAAAGGCCATGATTGTCTCCAACATCGACGAAGGTAGATCGGTAAAAGTCGGGTAGCACAGCGGCTTTATCTTCAAGCTGCGGTTGTATAAGTGATCTAAATACACAATTGGCTGGTATGGAAAGTGCCACAAGGAAGTATGGCAGCACTCTCACTTAAATATTGATTTGAGAACACACGACTGTGTTATCGCGGCCAGCTGAGTTTCCCTTAATTCTTCAGGAAGCATGTGGCAGAACATAGAGTAATTAAATTTGCATAGAATAAAAAATTTGCATCGAAAACATGAAATAATTAGCTGGTGAACTAGGGCTCGTTTGTGCAAGGCGTCATCTTTTTTACGTCATCTAGTTCAATAAAAATGTGTAAAGCTTGTTCGGTTTGGCTGTCGGTCATTGTAAGTGCAAGTAGTTGCTTGGTTTGGTTAGGCAATGTAACGTGTGGCTGTGTTGAGCGTACAACTATAATGCCTGACAAAGTGTCATCACGGTTGCTGCAAGCGAGGAATAATTCAGCATGTTTCTCATTAGGAATGACCTTATTAAAACAATTCGCTTGGCATTATCTTAACTTTGACCTATTACGGGGCCTCGTAGGATATGCCAGTAAGTTCTACAATGTTTTGCGGCTAGGCCAACTGGTTTCTAGGTGACAAAAACTAAAGCGAAGCTGGACTGTATATTTCTCAACTCTCCACGCCCTCACTGAAGGCTTAAAAGCTCCGCAATGATGTTATCACAAGTATTAAACTACAGCGGAACGCATTAACGTGCAGTCTCATAAGACGTTCATTTTATTTTTATTTCGCCTGTTGCTCCGACAAAATGTTTGCAGAATGTAATGCTACGTGTGATGCAAACCTAGTTCTTAGCATAATTATGCTATATATAATGGGAAGTCAGAAAACACACTCGCCAAGTTTTTATAGACAGAGCGAGTGCATCGAAGGATATAATTGTGCTGGGAGAGTACGGACGCGTCTTTCATAACTTCCCACTTGTATAGTTCCTCACATTATCTACGCAGCTCTATAAGCAATGAAATCGTTGTAGTTGAATCCGCGACAGAGACAACAATTGTGTTGGGTAGCAACTTAACGCAGCCTAATGGCAATTTCTGTAAAAACTAATGTTCCCGTTAGTGAACCAGCCGCATTTTGCGTGAAGCTGTTGTGAATTAGCAAGCAGAATGTCCAAAGAAGTGTTGTTATTTAGTTTAGTTACAGATAGTATATCCCCTGTATATATTTTGTGCACACAGAGCATGCTCTTTGAGAATGGAAATGAGAATTACAAGGGCTGATGGATGATCTGGCTGACAACTTCCTGGAACTTGACCTCTAAGTACAGAAACGTCTTTCCTTTTCTCGGTCGATATTCTTTTTTTTCTACGTCGAACATGTTGGTATCACGAATTATGAGTCCCTTGCCATTACGTGAATCAGGGAGGCTCTACCTCTTGACTAGTGTGAAGAGTACATCGTGTAATCGCCGACTGTGATGCTTAGGCTGCTGTTTAAAGTCGGGACTGAGCGTTCATGGTGGGCTATACTTCATGTGTCTGAACTGCTGTTGCGAAGCTCGAGGGATCGAATCTCGGTCACCACAGCCGCCTCTGGGTGAAATTCCTGAAACTCGTGCACCTAAAAGACTCATGGCATGGTAAAAAACACTGGACGGCAAAAACTCTCAGAGCCCTTCGCTACGTGCTTCAGAATAACACCGTAGTTTGACCACGAAAACCTCATATAATAACAGTTTTCTGCTCCCGTCCCAAAAGCCAAGTATAATGGCGCACGTGCATATATGTATTGCCGTCATAAAAAAACGGAAACGACTGCGCAATGCGCAATAAACACCACGCAACATAAATCATGATTTCGGATGATCGGCCTATAGGATAAGGTTCAAAGGCAACAACGCGGGGCTTCATCGTGCACATATTCTTGCGCGGGCCCTGTATGGTATGCAGAGCGTCATAATAGGAACGATTCGCGAAAATTGTGTGAATATTGTGACTAATTCCTTCATAAAAATCCCAAGAATGATAATGAAAGAATATAAGAGTCACAAACCGCTTCAAGCGGCGCGCTACCAGACTAGAAACCATTTCGAGAACAATTTGGCGCAACTGAATGAGTTCCCGCATTTAAAAAGACAAAAAAGAAAGATCAAGAACCATACCGGGACTGCCATTTTTGTGCCTACTTTTTGTTTTGCACCATGGGTCAAAGAGTTCTGAATCGAGAGAATGAGAGACCTCTATCTCGGGGGCAGCTGTGTGCCTTCCCAGAATCTACTTTGATGATATCCCTCCATTTTAAACGCCACCCACGCGCCATCGATTTCTGAGACTGAAAGAAAAAAACAAAAAATGTGAGGGCCAGAACGTGCGCGACGGCCGTCTTCCGTATTGAAGCGTGTACTGGAGAAACGTGAAAAAATCGATTCACCTGTTACGCGCTTCCCAGGAAGCTCATGCAGTGTGTATCATTGAAAGGCAATTCTATTTCTCTTCCGTTCTATTTTTTTACGAAGAAAATAGCTCCTTCACCAGAGGGTTGCGATGCCGCACACAACTTCTTTTGTACCTGGAACTTGACGGGGGCGTCTTGGGGCAACGCACTTAGCGAGAGATATGGCGTGAGAAACAGGAAAAGCACAAAAATACACATACGTAATACGCACACAAAAGAGAGTGCATTGATCTGTCGAACATGCCTGCTTTTTGTTCAATAGTTTTGATTGATTGATATAGGGGGTGTAACGTTCCAGAACCATGATTAACTTCTCTATAACTTAACTTCTCTATATATATATCTTTATAATAACTCTATATATATATTTCTATATATAACTTAACTTCTCTATAAGTTCGTCTTATGAGGTACCGTATATTTTTATAGATTTATCTCAGAACTGCAGCTAGAGTGGGTTCCTTCAAGATACACATATCTTAGGAGCGTAGATAGGAGGACCAGTTTGTACAGATTTGCGGTTTTGTGTCTTTATTGCGATAGCAATTTTACGTACACTATCAGCTGGATATTGTTGACGTCGGCATGGGCGTCACTCACCGTATATGTATACGTAGCTGTATATATGAGAACGCGAGAAAGAAAAAAATCGCACCGTATTCACGAGTTGAATGATGACGAGTGTTTTCAGCATTACCAGTAAGATGGCGCAATAGGCGCGCGTCTTCGCATAGTCAGGACGTGGCGGCGCGCGCTCATCTCCCACGCGTATGTCAGCACCTTCACCACGAACGCTCCACCGCGTGTCCTGCAGCAGTTTGATTGACACTGACACCACGTTCGTTTGGGCTCCGTTGCCAAGATGATAACCATACATGCCGACATACTATACAAGCCAACCAAGCTATTATATCGGCAAAAGTGCCCAGCACTTAACCGCTTGCATCAATCAAACTAGCCCTGGCCACGCATCGAACTGTCTGTGTTAAAGGTGCTGACGGCCTTACTTTGCCCCGCGTATAGAATAAGGGGGTGTTCGCTCGATCGCCCGCCCTTACGTTGGAGTTGGGGCATCATACGTTATGGCTTGTCTTTGGGTTTCACCGGAACAATTCTGTTGTTGTTACCGGGCGCACAAAGGTCACTGCAATCGTTGCACAGTCTCAGGTTGTGAAAAGAGCGCGCTTTTCAGACACAGCGAAGCAACAAATGAGACGTTCATTCGCGTTCAACTGTAGCTGTGAGTGCGTTTTGTGCGTTATTTTGCGCGTGAGAAACGCGGAGTGTGTTTCCATCTGCTTGCCATTCTGCGTGTGGCCTCCAACCATTTGCTATCGCGTTCATTGCTTCATCTTTGAGGTAAAGCTGTGACTTTTTTTTGGCGCGCAAATACGAATGACGCACAAGAGCACCAACAGGCCTTAGAATTTGATCATCTTGTCCATGAACATTTGTCTTGGTTGTGTTGTACGTATGTGCATGAAGAGATATCTTTACGGACTCTAGCTCTGTTATCACGGTCATTAGGTATCATCCTGTGTGCACTCGACAATCCCGGTTAAGGTGTTGTAAACGTCCAAATAGATAGTTTTCAACTTTCTATCAGTTAGGTATTAGTGTTTTTTCTGCTAATTACAAATGCTCACAAAATAAAAAAAATATCGCGTGATAAACGAGCTCGCGCGTCAGCGCGCGCGATGATTTTACTGCTTGCTCCCTAACGTTCCGCGTACGAACGACATGCTTCCCTCGCACCCGTTCATGACAGCAATGAGCAGTCACGGCGGTTATCGTTTTTGCGGCCGATAGCAAAACGTGTTCATCGTAAAGCCACCACCATCGTTGCGGCCTTGCCTAGACAGCAGAATAGGACAAACGCTGTGACCGTCCGTACCAGGAACCTTTGGGAGCACTAGAATCATTGTGCGCACTGGCGCACGAGCAGTTTTCTCACGTGGTATTTTTTGTATACCTTGGGCATTTGTAATTAGAAGAAAAACACTAATACCTAACAGATATAAAGTTCAAAACTGTTGAATCGGACGTCTTGCAAACTGATATACAACTTTCTCATTGAATTTTTTATATATGTTTCTTTCTTGAAATGTTGCCCCGCCGCGGTGGTCTAGGGGCTAAGGTACTCGGCTGCTGACCCGCAGGTCGCGGGTTCCTATCCCCGCTGCGGCGGATGCACTTCCGATGGAGGCGGAAATGTTGTAGGCTTGTGTGCTCAGATTCGGGTGATCGTTAAAGAACCCCAAGTGGTCGAAATTTCCGGAGCCTTTCACTACAGCGTCCTTCATAATCATATGGTGGTTTTGGGACGTTAAACCACACATATCAATCAATCATTTCTTAAAAAGTTAGTTAAATGAACATGTCTAACTAAAGAATATATGAAAACGCAAAAATAGTCTGACTTACTCCAGACAACGGTGAGCAACATGCGTTTAGTCGAGCCGTAATTACGTGTTCCGGCATATTTTAAAACTCTGGCTAAAGTTGCGTGGGACACCCTGTATATTTGGGCGCTTTTGTTAAGGTACTCGCTTTGAACGCCTTCTGAAGACTCTGTTATACATGGTTTCAACTTGAATAATTTCGAATGTTCAGCAACGTTTATATAGTCAGGGATACTGTATCCATACGTCTGACTTGAAGGCCCCCAGCAATTATATTATGACGGGCTTTAGATACGGTGTCAATATTCATCTAAGTTCACATAGCATCAGGTCATCTTAGCTTGCTATTGCCAGTCTCACCTTAAACAATAATCACTCCTGTTGCTCAAGTGGTCAACAAGGAGTCTGTAAAAGAATGCTTACCTACTGATAAGTTCGTGCTTGTATTAACATTCCTCGCAATGTTCTCAATGCAGCTGCCACGGCAGGGCTCTGAATTTGGACTCGGCACTACCACATTCTCGCCACTGCAAGCTGTGAAGGCAGGTGGCTAATCTGGCTCTATTGTGACAATGAGCATTAGGTTGAGTTTTTTAAAAAAATACCAAACCTATACTTGAAAGAAAGCACATTTGATTTGCGGTGGGTTTCCTCATGGCCGAAATTCATTCATAAAACGTATCAGCTGAACCAAACAAAATAAAATCGTTGAGGAAAAATAAAACAACTACAAAAATAATAGTGTCGGGCATTTTATACTTAGCGACAACAATGTCCCATGTTCCTATGGCCCAATTTTACGATAGAAGTATCCGAGTGGACAACTCTGGATTAAGGAAGATCAGCTTGTGTTGTGAATACGACACTGTGCTTCCGGATTACTCCGAACTCTCAATGTATGCCTCGAAGAAGCACAACTGAACCGAAACTCCCGTGAAGCCGGACGCAGCACAAAATAATCCAAAAGTACACCGAGAGTCGACAGGAATAGAAAGAAAGCAATGAACTTTCGCACTACTCACTTCCTAAATCTCATCAGCATACGCGGAATCCCTACTAATCCCTAATTCTCCTGCTTCGGCATTCCGTCGAACGAGAATATCCAACCATGCGTTGCCAGCGAAGTACGCATTCAGAACCGTTACCCTCCTGCAATACCTCTTATTTTGCTTTACCATTCGCTGATGCGCAGCAAGGACCACTCTTGCGATGAAACAATGCTTCGCTCGGGTAAACAATGCGCCGCGTTACAAACAAACTTTGAATTGAATCAGTGAAATTTGCGGTTTCAGTTTTTCTGAACTAATACATACTCGTCTTGAAAGAAAATTGTTTTTTTCTCTATAACACTGCAATTGTTCCATGCCTACTCATACCTCAACGAGTGTTCTGTGTGACCTACGCGGATATGGCGGAAAATGGGAACCTATTTCAACTTTTGTGACCTTCCCCGACCTAATTTTCCTGTCATAATTTTTATTGTTTGATACTAGAGAACCGCGAACTTTCTACGCATTATACTATATGTGATTATATTAACACCAGTGAGTTGCATTCATTACACCAAGGTAGCTTAGCAGGTGACGCGTTACGCTACTGAGGTCAAGGGGTTTCACCAAACACACGTATAAGTAGCACAAGAGTCTCGCTTGCACGTAAAATCTATCTATCTATCTATCTATCTATCTATCTATCTATCTATCTATCTATCTATCTATCTATCTATCTATCTATCTAGCTAGCTAGCTAGCTAGCTAGCTAGCTCAAGTTTTTATTTCTTTTTCTTCTCCCCCACCTCCTCGTGGGTCTTCAAAACTTTCACAGCAATACGAAACCAGAGTGTTGGGGCACAGTATTCATGCTGTTGCCTCCAATAAGCCCGTTATTCACTTTTACCAGGCCGTGCAGTACGTAGGCGTCTTAATCAGTGATTTATTAGCACGGCGGAATTAGTGTCAGGAGTTGAAAAGGCCTGGTAAGGCTTTCGCAGCAATGACGCGACGAATGACAGGCTTGAACGTTCCAAGCAAACGCATGCTTCTAACGAACTCCGGCCACGAATCAGGTGTTCAAGCACTGTCCTTGCTTTTGCGATATAACGCAGGCGCATCGGTTGTTTAGGAGTTTTGAACTTTAGAAGAAAGGTTGCATGTATAAGAAGAGTTGGTGCGGAAGACGACAAGACAGGAATAACTGACCACCGCTGGTCACAGGTTCGGTGACTGCTATGGGTAAGTTGTGTTTTCATCAACTTTACTTTCTTCATATTTGCATTACAAATATTTCTGCAAACATCCCGTGTACTTTCTTCTGCGTGATTGCCTGTTAGTTTTTATCGATATTGTGTCTACGCAAAAGAAAACTATCCCCGAAGTTCACGCTTCTTTGCTTCACTCACGTAAGGTGGTGTCATGGCGACTCCACGATTTCATCAACGAATAGGCGTCTTTTGACTTCAAAAAGACGCCACAGAATCAAGTCGCATCATGCTTTTTTGCATGACTCGTGCTGACCCTGAAACCAGCGACTGTTACTACTCGCGATTACTGAGGCACCAAAGACTTTCGCCCTCATTAAGATGTAAGTACAGGTATGAGTGGAAAACAAGCTGGCAATGCACTGCACCCTCGAGGTGCGCACAAAAAGACGAAAACGATCAAGCAGTCGTCCGCACTGCGCTGGTTGCCGACAGTGACAACGGCTGGCCGACACCACATGCTTTGTCCCATTCTCTTGCTTTCGCAAACCTTGCATGCCCCAACCCACCCCCTATTTCTCTCCCCTTATTTCACTCTCCATCACCGCGTCCACGCACTCCCGGATCGATGAGTCGTCCCCCGACTCACGCCGGGGTCCTGCTGGTGTCTCGCGAAAACCCCGGGTCCAAGCTCCCGAAACCTCCTCTCTCCTCCTCCTGCCACCTCCTTCTTCCCCGGCACCACCTCGGCGGCTTGAACTCGCTAGCGCGTTGGCAGGCGAGCCCCGGGCCAAAAATAGCAACTGGTCCTGGAGCCCGCCCAGGCTTGCCCGGGACTTTTTAGGACCCGGCCTCTCGCTTCTACAACCGCACTCGCTCGCTTGCTCTCTCCCTTTCGTTCTCTTACTCTCTCAGCGACAGTCGCTTACCATTTAGTTGCGCTCAGAGACCTTGTCCAGTTTTCTGAACAAGAAATCACTCCGACTGAACACAGCTAGCGGTGGCTGCCCAACGTTATTAAGGCGAGTGCCCTAGATGCCTTACGAAACGTGAGTTCTGGTCGTCGGTGTCCCGCGGCATCAGTGTCAATGCGAGTGACGCAAAAATCACCATCACATCATGACGACACCTATAAGACATAATAAATCGTAGAGAAGGAAAGGTGGGGAGGTTAATTATTCCAGAAGAGCCAGTTTGCAAGCCCTACACGTGGGAACGGGAAGGGGAAGATTGAAAAAAGGAGAGTAAAAGATAGAAAAGAGAGGAAACAGCACATAACACAGCACTGCTAAACATGCAGTCACATACTCCATATAAGGTCATCATACCGTCCCAGAATTCCCAATTTGTAACATCACCATGATGTCAATGAGAGACGACATGACTGCGTCATCGCATGACATCATCGATTCGTCAAAGATGGGGTCTATCACAGGTGCATTGCAAGAAAAGGTGATGCGCAGGAAGCGTGATACGCCTCCAAATATTGGAGGCAGTGCTAGAACCACAGTAGGGTCAGAAAGTATTCGGAGCAAGGTGGGCGAAGACCAACACACTGAAGGAGAGGAAGAAGGAGTATCAGGTTTTCGCCGGCGAGTCGTCTTAGGTAACGAGTGCATGATGGATCCTGTTAGTGTTTGCTGGTGAGAATAACGAGCAATGTAGCAACACACGGCATTGTCTGAGACACATTTATGAGCAGTAAGTAACGACGAAACCATGAAAACAGCTGCGAGTTCGTCACTAGCTCCGAAAATCTTGCTATTTATGTGGAAATCCGTGTTACGCGTTATTATGCTTGTCCAAAGTGTAAACAAAAAATTGTTCTGCTCATAAAAGCACTAAGAAAAAACGTCGCGCAACGTGACGTCTACAAGGCGTGCATTTACGCGCTCAGCGGTAGCAGAGCTCTTGATTTTAGAGCTGCTGGCATCTTCACGCATTTCTGCATTGCTGGCGTAGCTAGTGAGCTAGGGCCACATGTTTATCTATGAGCTATGGTTCGCTGCGCAAGGGTTTACTTACACATCATAGCTTGTGCCCTGTTGTATTCAGCTTCTGAGAAAAGTATAAGGGGAGTGTCATGGTGTTTAAAAAGTGTTCAAGGAGTTGGAGTAGTTCGTACTCCACTACGGGAGAGCAGTGTGCCATCCCTAAAGGAGCTGTTAACATTGACTAACGGTTCCTAAAAAAATTATGCCTTGAACGTGAGCCGTGAACGCGCTGCCCAACCAACTGATATCACCCTCCTCCTTCGGTACGAAGGCGAGCGTCTCTGACGGCTGTCCCCTGCGAACACAGCAATGTTTTCACAGTTGCCTCCATGCAGCCGTCATGTCACGTAACAGAGCGGTATGGTAATGTCACGTGACCGAGCGGTACGGAGGCCAGCGCTCTCACGTGGCAGCCGGTCGCAACACAAGGCAGAAGGCATGGCCTCCGAGATTACGTGCTGGCAGGAGGCCCCAATTGAAAAGAGAGTGACATCCCAGGCATAGTTTGACGAGGCAACGCCTCCTAAGGCGTTAGCCGAAGCTGATCATCATGTGGAAGCAAGGAAGAATAATAGTTGATCTTTGGCCGGTCAGCGTTCTTCACTGGCATTGTTCCACGGGCTTCGCAGCGTGTCGACACAAGTTGTGCGGACGCCCTGCTGAAACTGTAACCAAGCTAGTGAAGTTGTGCGGGCGCCTATAGTGCCAATATTTAGTTCGGCCCCATGTAGCAGTTTCTCGTGCGCATGCCGTGAAGCATATGTAATTAAAGCGACAAAAAGCGGCTAATGAACAACTTAGCTGTCAAACGATTTTCACGCGCGTTGGCCATTTTCTTTCGTTCTCGTCTTCGCGGTGTAGTTAGAGCGTTCGAAGCAGGTATACGGAGCGCTTTGAAAGATGCAGTCTCCAGGTGAACGCAGTATTGAAGCCTAGACCATATCGCTGTTTATAATCACAGGGGCTAAATCACTTTCGCTTTTCTGGCCTAGCTGTATTGATGTGAAACAGAAGCCTCAACAAGATGGCAGTTCATTTTTAAGCGTTTCCACCCTGTGACTGGTAAATATTTCAAATACAATTTTAAAGCTAGACACAACATTATAAGAGTTAGTCTTTAGCTTTGAGTGGCTCCTCTTTTGCCTGAAGGTGGATAAAGAGTCTTTCCTTACTCTAGCACAATTTAAAACACAAGATTTCTGCTTCGGTGTTATAGAGTAATAAAGGAAGTGATCGGAAGTCTCTTGGGGTAGCAACACGTGCTGTTGCTATTACTATCTCACCTCCCTGTCCTTTTACTCATTAAAAGAAGCATTTCGTAACACCGAACATTGTCAGAGCATGTGAGCTAATGAGCAATACTCTTCATGGCACTCATGACAGCGTGGATTTATGTCCGGAGCAGAGCGACTGAACCTTCGTCAATAAGTAGTCTGGCGCTATGGGGAGGCTGCCATGCGCAGCTACAACCCCGACCTTCAGGAGGCTATCCTGGGATGGGCTGAGGTGGTAGAAGACGCCTACCGCGAGCAGGATCCCTCGCCTTCTCGCAGCCCCCTTTCCTTTAGGATTGGATAAATGAAGTTGCTTGTCCCTCTCTCTTCCTTCAACCAGAAAGATCCTGTTTGTGACATTCTCTGGTTGGAAGATTGAGTTCTAGCCAGCTTTTTACTGCTGGAGCGGGAATTCCCTGCGCCCAAGCTAATTGTGTTTTACTATTTCGTGAAAAGAGAGTGATAGGTGGGAGTTACGCTCCCACTATGAATACTATAGACGGTTTCAAGGTCACAAGCGTTGTACCCCTCGAAAATAAAAAAAAAACTTCAGGTCACCCTCATTTGCCAGTTCCTAACGTCGAAGCTGAAAGCCCGTTTTCAATTTCTTTTCAAGCGTAAGGAAAAAATGTTTTTAGTTTTTCACTTACACATACAAAAAAAACGTGCGTAGAGAGAGAAGGAGAGGAAGAGAGAGAGAGAGATATGGTATGAAGAAAGGCAGGGAGGTCAACCAGAAAGCAAGTGTGCGGTTTGCTACCCAAAACTGAGGAAGGGGAAATTGGTGACAGAAAAGTAAGGTAAAGGGAATGAGAGAAAGAGGGCGGGATGGAACTGAAAACACAAAAGCACCCTAAAATGTCACTAACGTTCGACGAGGGTGGGTCGATCGCAAAAACTTCAGCTGGGCCGTCGTCGCTTTTTGGCGCGAAACAAGTACAAGGGAATGTTTTATAATTTTTATGTAGCTAAAAAGAATATTTATTGGAATATATTATGCCAAATATGGGAAGGAAACTGTAGAACATCAGCGGTCGATTCTCTAAAGTGCTTGTGATACACTAATGCTAATAAAGCACATGGGCGGACAAAACCATAAGTCTTCAAGGGGCTGTGTTTGTAAACCTTCAAATTCAAAGCCTGTGGGTTGGGCGCTCGTGACTCTTGCTTCTGTGACAGCCTAAATCGATAAACTGTGAATGCACTTGCCACCAGTCTCAGCGGCGAAGCTCCTTATAGCGGCACCCGTTCGTCTCTCGTAGTCGTAGTCGTAGTCGTAGTCGAAGTCTGTAATCAGTTTTACGCTTTGACCTCCAAGGTGGTGCCGGTGGGAGATTTCTCCTCTGCGTTGATGAACAATAAAAAATCTTCGCAGCGTGCGCGTTTACTAAAAGCCTAATTCTTCAGTCTCTCATTCCCCATTAGCAGCCATTGACATGTTGCAGTAGGAAACGTTAGAAGTAGAAGTGTTAAAGCCGACTTCTGCTGTCTCTCATTCCCTGTAGCCGCCATTGTTTACCTCAAGGTAGTGCTGGTGACATTTCTCCTGTGCGTTATTAAACAATAAATAATTTCAGGGGCGGGAGCTCCTTATAGCACGCCATTTCGTTCCTCGTAGCCATTGTAGTATGTAAATAGTATAACATTTGACCTCCAGGGTGGTGCCGGAAAAAGATTTCTTCTGTGCGTTGTTGAACGATAAAAAATAGTGCTCAATGTACATGCCAATGGCTGCTAATGGGGAATGAGAGACAGGAGCATTCGGCTTTTAGTTAACGCGCACGCTGTGATCCCCATTAGCAGCCATTGGCATGTACATTGAGCACTATCTGACAAGAAAGACTGCTAAGTAATACTCGCTGTACGTAACCACCTTGGTTTTAGAAAGGTTTAGCGAGCGTTGGGCCGCAGTGCCATGAATGCAGTGAACTAGTATATACCATGAACTCGAGGTGGGTAAAAGTGGGAAGTAGACACGAAGCGCAAGCCGTAAGAAAGTGTGCGTGCGCCTCCTCTTGTTCAGTCGTTGGAATGTCCGCTGGATGGCGGTGGTTCTATATGAGAATATATCATGAAAAGATGCGAGATGGTGGTACTTGGAGTGTTGAATAGGTGGACGAACGGACACACAGAAAGATGCAAGGACGGACGCACGGATGGCTGCACGGACGGATGAATGCATGGACGGAAGCAGGAGCGGATGCATGGACGATAGCAGGAACGGACGCACAGATGAACGTGCAGACGCACGAACAGACGCACACAACGGACGGGCGGATGGACGCAGGGCAGCCACCCAGATGCACGCATGATGGACGGAAGCAAGAACGAATGACGGACGGATGCTCCGCCCACTATCATCATTCACTCCGTGGATATGCTGCCATTTTTTATGCCTCATTGCAATTGTGGATTTCATTGGGATTGCTAAATAGAGGTCATTTGCTTAAAGTTCTTAGGTGCAAACAAAGCAATCTGTCCCTGGCGCTAAAAATTCCGTGTTGCTAAACGCCTATCACGAAAAGGCTGTGCGAAAGCGATGTTGGTAACGATAAGAATAACTGTGGTTTTTCACACAATAAAGACATCGCGTGCAGGTTGACATCAATGTGTGTAAGTAACTTTGTGTTTTTCAGATGGGTCTGTCATGGTGAGTAGCTTTTTTTAGCGGGACAGCTCAGTGCTCTCCCATAGTGGAGTAATGAAGTACTCGATATCGTTAAAACATTTTTTCTAGACACACGCTCTCTTACGGACGGCTTTAATTAAGCTCTCCCATAGTAGAGTACCCTGTACTCTAAATCGTTACCCCCCTTTTTCTAATCTCCGCCTCTCCATAGTAGAAAAAATTGCCCGCAGCTTCCCTCGGGGGAACACTGAGGAGGATGCGGAGCATATAATTGTTAACGGGGTGTTAAAGTGCGACTGGGTCCATGGCTAAATTGGTTAACGTGGTTGTGAAATGGGTGTTAAATTGGACTTACTTGGGTCGATGGCTAAATTGGTTAACGTGGTTGTAGGAGGGGGGTGTTAAATGAGTGAACACGTACACACGTATGCGAAAGGAGCGGCGCTGGTCGAAGGGACGTCGATCATTGTGTTTGTGGATTCGTGGAATTAATTTCACCGCGACCTTGGACGTCGACGCCACGTACAAACCAACCGACGAGCGGCAACTGAGCGAGCGAGCGCCGACCTTGAGTATATATACAGCGCGACGGCGCATGCACTGTCAGCTGTTGAATGTTCTCGAAGCGCGACGGCGCATGCGCGTCCACTGGAGAATCAGGAGAATTGTAGAATGTTCTCGAAGGGGAGAAGCGCGCGCGGCACAGATGGTGGGTGACGGTGCATGCGCGCGTCAGCTGTCGAATGTTCGAGAAGGGGGAGAAGCGCAACGGCGCATGGCGCGCGCGTCAGCTGCCGATGTTCTCGAAGCGCGATGGCGCATTTGCGCGCGTCAGCTGCCGATGTTCTCGAAGCGTGACGGCGCATGCGCGCTACATATATACAGCTAGCGAATGTTCGTGAAGAGGAGAAGCGCACGCGGTGTGTAGAGGAGGAAGGGTGCACAGATGGTGGAGGAGTGAAGCGCGCGCGGGTGTGTAGGAGGAGGAAGGGATGCACAGATGGTGGAAGAAGGAGGAGGAAGCTTGCGGACGGCACCGCACTACAAGCCTCGAGTATTAGATGCTCCGCATCTAATACCCAGTACTCTAAATTGTTACCCTCTTTTCTAAACAAATCCTATAGTTGAGTACGAAGTACTTGAAATCGTTAAACATTTTTCTAAACACATACACTTTTTAAAACGTACATTTCAGCCCGTAAATACAGCTTTCAGCTGTGCCAAGGTAGGGCGATACCGAGCCCCTAAAAAAGTTAATATAGATGCGAAGCCACTTACGACTGAGTTTAATCAAGTGTCCGTATGCCGTGACCACCTTTGCTGTACATGCGCCCACTCTACCCCTCTCGTCTGAGCGCGATGAGGAATAGAGCGTCCTAAAATTACTTAGACTGGACTCGGGCGCTGCAATCGTTCAACGATCGTAGGAACAATGGGTAGCACACGGATTTGCTCTTTCTTCGCACCTGCGGGCCTCGAAACGGACTTTCACCTTCGTTTATTGCTCTGTCTCACTTTTGTTTCTAAGGGCCGAAGAAACCTTCTTGAACTTCGTGACTCGATTTGAAATGGTAAGCCTCAAAGATTAAGGTAGTGTAGCGCAACTGCCGAAAGTTCGCTGAATTTCGTTTTGTGACAAAACAGCTCCAATTCACGCGAACCCAAACAGAGACAGAATGAAGACCAGACAAATCCATGCTCTATCCATCATCCCCTACCTCACTGAAGCACCGTGCATCGCAGCTTCCACAAACACAAGCGCAACAATTATCTCTAGTGTACTTATAGTAAACTACGGTTTGAGGGGCTTGTCCTCGCGTGAGCGGCGCGAGGAGGTGGAGTGGAGGGGGGGGGGGGTGGCGTAAGAACTGTCTCCGCTCCGCACACCGTAGTACGGCAGCGTTCGCGGGAAACTGCAACGGATGAAAAGCGGGCTAGGCATGCCCAAATGAAACGGCAGCGTCGGCAAGCGAACGCCGCAGTACGCAAAGCCGATGTTGCACCCAAGCGCACGGTGTATGGTAAATACAATTCGTGCCCAAGCGTAAGCGTCGAGAAAACGCGTTGGCTGCGGACAGCGATGCGAGTCCAATGCCCCTACAGAATACTTCGCTAGACAGCTTCTATGCGCTGGCTTGGATAGTGCGAACTGCAATAAAATTACATCACCTCCCGCCACGGGTCTTTTTCGACGGAACACTCAGTGCGGAATGCTACATTAGCGAAATTCTAAATGACCCACTGAGTGACTTCATCTGCAACCTCCCCCTAGCTTAGCGTGGCAATATCTGGTTCTAGTAAAACGGAGCTCCCCCTCCCCCTCAGCTGGGGACAGACTCGAACGTAGCTTGATCAAGGAAAATTATAAGAAATGAATAAGCCTTCTTGGACCTGTAGAGTGGCCCACAATATCCCCAGATTTAATTGCGATAGATTTCTTTCTACGGGGATACATTAAAGCCATGTCTTCAGGGGGTGCTTACCTCATGTATTGTTGTTTGTGCCGCATGGCGCACGCTTTTCGCAGAGAAGACGCATTTCGGGGTCACAACTTATTCAACGGTAGGGGACGTTGTGTTCGTGAGCGTTGATCTACACTATCATCATCATGGTTAGATAGTTAGCGGTGGGGTGACCCCTGGCGGCTAGTCTTCGTGGAGGGTGAGATCATTAGCGAGTCTCTGGCTGGTGGCGTTTGGCGCAAACGATTGTCTCTCGCAGTCGGACCCCGGTGCACGGCACCGCTGGTCATCTGCCGGGGGCCCTTGTGGTCAGTCAGGCGTTAACGACACCGACTTGTTTGTCATGTTGTTGAGTGTGGTGTAACAATGTGTAAGGTTGTCTTAGCGTGTTTATCACAATTGATGTTATAATAATTCGGCTGGCGATATCGTCGTTCCCAGGGTAGCCGATCAAAGTGTATATTGTTGTGGCTTGGTTCGTTCCGACTGCGTCTGCTGTGTGCGTTCACTTCCAGAGCTTTGCGCGCTCTCTCCACTTGGAGTCTCCACAGTCTACACTAAAGCAACGACCACTCACGCAAGACTCAAGTCTAAAAATAGTAGGTGCCGATTTATATGCACCCGACAGGACCAGAGGGCGCGATGAAGCTCTTTGGGCCGCTCAGCATTTTGGTACCGACCACCAGGGATACCAAGAAAATGGAACGCTC
>WOVY01015367.1:0-25000 GCA_013436015.1 Rhipicephalus annulatus
TACGGTAGCCCTACGGGAAATCCGACGCTACCAGAAGTCCACCGAGTTGCTCATACGCAAGCTGCCTTTCCAGCGGCTGGTCAGGGAACTCTCCCAGGACATGTTGCACAATCTGCGCTTCCAGTATTCGGCCTTGCTAGCCCTGCAGGAAGCCACCGAAGCTTACCTCGTTGCATCTTCGAAGACTCTAACTTGTGCGCCATTCACGCCAGGCGTGTCACCATTATGCCCAAGGACATTAACCTGGCTCGTCGGATACGCAGTGAACGGTTGAAGTAGTTCGGCACTAGACGGTTCGCCATGACGGTTACCCGAGTTCCACACACTTCATATTTATTTACTCGCACCCGTCGGGTGTTTTTATCTTCATCGTCAATAAAGTCGCCTTCCCACAGAATACTTGAGTTTGTCATTCATCACCCACTTTGCACGTTTTTTTTAGCGATGGTGTTGTGGTACGTCCTTGGAAACGGTCTCATTTTAGGCTGAGCCGAAGGGATAGTCTCTTGTACTGTGCTATGTCGCCAAGTTCTGAGTGGCACCTGATGGAAACCCTCATGATAGTCTCACTGTTTTGGGTCGCTAAACTGCAAGATATTTGCATGCACATGCATGTCTCGTCTTGCTTGCCGTCAGCTGCTATTACGCGGACGCAAGTGCTCTGCCCAGCGCAGCTTTCTGTTTTCATAGCTCTCCCGAAAAAAAAAAAAGTCTCCTTGACCAGCACGCCGTTAATGCAGAAAGTTCGCGGCATGTTTTGGTCTTGCTTCGGCCAGTTTGTTGGGCACGGGTTGTGTGGTTTACAAAGTTCAGTCGTCGATCGAATGAATGCTCTCTGAAATAACGCTTAGGCTTCGGATGGCCACGCGTGACGCCCACTTCGATTTTTCCAGTGCAGTTTTTTCCTAGTTCGTGTGGTTCAAGTTGGTCACGGTTTTCTGCTTCACGTTGTTGTAAATGTAGCCTAGCTGAGCCAAATGATCGAATGACCAACTAAGCAAGAGGACGGGTTCAGTGGTGTTCTTGTTCCGTTAGTCGTTCGTGGACTTCGCTCCGCGCAATTACATTACGATGCTGTGCCAAATAAACCAAACTGAAGCTTTCCTGAGCTTCACAGAGCACCTTACGCATTGATTAGTTATTCTTTATTCGAACAGTACAATTAAAAAAATTGTCTTGCTGCCTCCAGTGATAGGACCTTCTAATAACTCAGAAAAATGGGCTAAGTGAAACAATTTTTCCACGTATGTCATACGCTACCTAAAAAGTTTGGGTAAACGTGCGTGCAGTTGCGCATGAAAACTTAGAACTGTAATCCTTTTAATGGAATCAAGTGTGCTGAGAAGCTGTCCTGAGGAATGATGTGTATAATTTATCGCAATGCGAGGATCAATTGCTGAAATATCAAAGATATGTGTTCAATTGAATGCGTTCCGTAACTACCAGCAAAGGTGCTCGCTTTCAAACCACGTCTAAGGCGAAAAAAAAAACGTAACCCTAAACTTTTTTCATGTTGAACGCCGTGATGCTATCAGCCCGATAGCATGGTGTCGTGAAGTTAAGAAACCTGAAGACACTGACAAGGCTCACATGCTGGCTTATTTTTAGTGGCGAATATTTTCGGTCAAGCATTTGGATGACAGCCACAAGGCATGGTAATCTAACTGTTCCAGTTACTTCTCCGAGGCAACTAAGGTAAGTTATTTTTTTTCGCTCTGTACTTTTGTGAGGGGCACATTAGTTGTTACAGAAAGTTGATGCTGTTAATGGAAGCTCCGGCACTTTTCGGCGATGGGTAAATACAACGAAATAATTACGCATTTATTTGTCATAATGAGATAGGTATTTGCGCGCGTTAGTTACAATTATAAAAATTACGCACCAAGCCTTTTGGACATGCGGCCCATTAGTTGTTACGGCCAGCCACAAGCACGTACCGCTGCCGCGAAGGTGTCGACACTGTGGCGGGAAAACATGTGTCCCCTTCGTGCTTGGATGACCCAGCAGGGCCGGCGCATGCCGGGCATTTCTCGCTCTCAAGGACGCTTCGCGGCATCTAGAAGAATTGGCTGCCCAAACGAATGGAGTTGAGGTGGGGGAGGGGGGGGGCAGAAAAGCGGACGACGGCTTGTTTGCTATCACACCTTAACGTCAGTTGCGCAAAGATGATCCGCTGCAGCAGTCTTGTTTGAAGTGAATCAAAAGCGGACACTTGACGGACGACTGCGTCGAGCCCCGCAGCGCGAGTGAACTGGGCGTCGCAAGGCGGTGCGAAGCTGTGCGACCGCTGGCTCGTATGCCTGGCTAGCTTGCGCCAAGCGTAGGCACATATGGAGGAAGAGGGGGAAGTCGGGACGTCGTTTGCATTCTTTAAATCGAGGGCTCTCGTGTACAAACCCCGGCGACCGCGTATGCGAGTGCCCTGCTGTCACAGGTGTGGAGAACGCGGGCGCGTGCGTTGTTGGAATAGAGGCCTTTTGGTAGTTTAGTTTTTTTTATCTTGGCCATGAAGAGGGCGTGGTTCGCTGTAATTCCATCCGACAAGAGGAACTCAAAATGCCGCACGATCTGAGCGACCAAAGGAATCGTTCTCAAGAACTAAAACAAAAAATGGAGGTATAAGATATAGATGAATAAGGAGAGGCAAGCTTCTCGTACGCGCTTTCTGTAGGCCGTAAGGTTGCACAAAACGGTGAAAAGCGGGTCATGTATGGGTGACTGATATCGGAGTACATGAACTGTCAAGCTTTATGAATTTTCGTGTTACCTGCTGAATGTTGTCGATCACGTCGGTTCGTGCGATGTCTGGATACCAACGCCGTTGCAGAGTTAAACTTACATACTGAGATTCCCTTATACTTTTACTTTCCGCGCTGAGCATTCAGTTTGTGCCAACCTGCACGTATCTTATGTGGACAGTCCTGCTGCATTCGTTAGGTTCGTAAAGTAAACTCGAGCAGTCGCTTGCTCCTCATGCTCATCTATGTCATTGTAATAGTGAGCTAACTTTCCTGCAAACTTTCAGCTTACATTCAGTAAAGCTAAGATCCAGCTACTGCTTGAAATGAATTACAACACAAAAAAGCAAAAAAAAGCTTGGTGTGGCTTTTAAAGAAATAGCACACAGGTGACTTTATGTACGATCTCTAATAAAACTTGCAAGCAGCTCTCTTGCCACAAAAGTTTTTTTTTTGCTACGTTCACTAGTGTGTGCGAAGATATTAGTTTATGTACACGCACATTGGCTTAGCCAGGGTAAAGGTGTGTGTTTCATTCCACTTGCTGTCCCACTCATCGAGCTTTTTCAACTTTGCGCGTGCCTAGTATGCATGCAAGCAGAGGCACGGACATGCGTAAAGGTTAGTTGAGCTCCTTCACAAAACAAATTTTCTAGTTACACCCTGTGCACGCACTTGAACTTTTCTACTGAACTGTGATGAATGTGATTGCAAGGCTGTCGTATCACTGCTTGAAAGTTCTGGAAACACAAGCACTATCCTCGAATTCTATGCGAGCATTTTCGAATAATCGATAGCAATAACTTAAAAAAAATTAGGTAAGCCTGCGCGAAGTAAGCCTGAAAACAGCGGAGCTGGAGACTTATCTGGTTGTTTATATGTTGTTTGTAGGCCTTTACTGGGCGCCGCAGATCACTTCCAGGTCGTATGGTCGTTAACCAGGTTTTGCCAGGCTGTTTACAAACCGATTCTCATCGCAAAGAGGTTCGAGCTAATCTACAGACAGGCACGGCACGCCGACCTGGACATAGGACTTCCATCACTTCGGGGTGTGCTCGCAGTCGCCGTTGCCTTTAGCGATCTCTTGTGTTTTATCGTTGTACGGACCCGTCGCTTCACAGCCATTTCTCGGCCTTACTGTTGTCTGCTTCCTTTTTAGTAGAAGTCATGTGCAGTAGAATGTATGGAATTTATGTGGCACACACCCGTTTGTGGCGATAATAGTGTTCTGATATGGTACTGAAATTTCTTTGGCACATCCCCATTTGTTGGGCATTCTTCATTTCTAGTGGACTAGTGTGGAGTAGTGGGAATTACCCCACTTTTGTGGCACATACCGTTGATAGTCTTCTGGAGCGGTGTTAACAATGAATGATTTACTGAGCAGATTCGCTGTTAATAAGATTACAGGACAGTTCATACTGAAAGTATTCGTCAATACAACGAACACGTGTCAAGTGTTTCAACAATCTCGCGACCAGGTTCGTAGAAGCGTTCGAGCCAACGGTGCGCGTCACTTCAGCGGAAGTGTATCCATTGACGTGGCGTGTTCTTGGCGGCAACTATACGATCGCGATACCACGGAGAGTCAGTAGCCACGTACCATGCATGGGACGTTTCACTGTCCAAATGAAAGATATCAATGCAGTAGTCACAACGGGAATATGCATTTACAGCTGTGGTGCAAGTGCGCTTTCTCCCAACGTGTTTTCACAGACGCGTGTGCGGCCGTAAAGATGTGCGCGCGGATTTTGAGTTGGCTGATCTTCCCTTCTTTTTATGCCTCCTTCCATAACATATTGATTCAACCATTAAGCATGGTTTGCTGAACACTTTGTTTCTGCCAATCTGTCGAAAGATGCATCAAAAGACGCTACTAAACCAGCGCACAAAACAACCCAAAGAATAGAGGTATTGCACAAAATACGAGCTGGATCGCTAATAGAGTTGCTAGGGTTGAAAGTCCCAAAAATATGATTATGAGAGAAATTTCGACCACCTAGGGTTCTTTAATGTGCACCGAAAGCCTTTTCACCTGCATCTAAAATGCGGCCCCCACGGCCGGGATTGATTCCGCGACCAACCTGCGAGTCAGCAGCCGAGTGCCTTAACCACTAGGCCTTAGCCATTAGGGTGGGTCGCGGGGTGGCTCAAAGGCATTCCTCCTGTTCATTGGACGCTTGCCACGCTGGCGTACAAGTTGCAGATTGTCGCCGAATAGTAGTACGCCAACATATCCGTTTCCTGCGTGCTTGTTTCGCCCCCGTCGTTCATTTTCTCTTAACGCTCTTTTCTACTTCGTTTTGTTTCTTTTACGCTCGCTCCACTGCCCCCGCCGGCGGCGACAGGAGTGAGACGCGCGAGCAAGGCTATCCAGAATCCATCCGCCCTGACATTCTTCGCAGATCAGAGCTTGTACTGCCTTCAAGCAGCGTACGTGACCGATAGCAGTGTGTCGGCAGCTAAAGCGAGAAACAGGCTTGGCGTAGCGCACAGCTGGACACGCTGACCAGTATGCCCCCCCCCCCCTCCTCGTCGAACGCCCGGTCAGTGTCGGTCGGTCGACCGAGAGTGACCGAAAACAGGAATAGCACGTAAAGCGGCCGCACGAGGCGCCGCTTTCTGTGTAACATTTTACTCGTACACTTAGAAGGGAGAGAGGTTGGAGAGTGCGGCAGAAGGGCGTGATCAAACGTCGGCCAGCGGAGGGGTTTCCTTCGAATAACGCTCCGCACAAAGGGCCCAATGGCCCGTGCGATGAAATTGCTCGGTTCTGCGCGACGCCTTATTCTGTGACTCGCCGCGTCCTTCGAACGCCATTGCAACCAGCGCCAGCCTCGAAATGACCCGGCAATGTGGCAGCTATGGCAGCGGCATGAGCAGAGAGGGAGAGAGCGAGAATAAATTGAGAGAAAGGCAAACCTGAATTGCAGCATAAGCGCAGGCTAACATTTGCTCCTTCGCTTATGTTTGATTCTCTTTTGGCGCTTACTAAAAGACCGGTATGGGTCGGCTGGTGGTGCGATTGCGACAACATCGCGCGAGTGACATCGACGATAAAGAAAAGCGGGGTGAAAAAAAAGAAAATTGCCCGCAGCTTCCCTCGGGGGAACACTGAGGAGGATGCGGAAGCATGTAATTGGTTAACGGGTGTTAAATTGCGACTTACTTGGGTCGATGGCTAAATTGGTTAACGTGGTTGTGAAATGGGGTGTTAAATGAGTGAACACGTACGGCACGTATGCGAAAGGGCGGTGTTTTATTTATTGCGACGAACCAACGGACGAGCGGCAACTGAGCGAGCGAGCGCCGACCTTGAGTATATATACAGCGCGACGGTGCATGCGCTGTCAGCTGTCGAATGTTCTCGAAGGAGAAGCGCGCGCGCGGCACAGATGGCGACGGCGCGACGGCGCATGCGCTGTCAGCTGTCGAATGTTCTCGAAGGAGAAGCGCGCGCGGCACAGATGGTGGGCGACGGCGCGACGGCGCATGCGCGCGCGTCAGCTGTCGAATGTTCGAGAAGCGGTGCGGACGGTGCACTACAAGGCGCGAGTATAAGATGCTTCCGCATCTAATATGTTGAACGATTTTGAGTACTTCGTACTCAACTATGGGAGAGCACTGAGCCGTCCCGCTAAAACAGTTTAGTGGCTGGTAACAGAGTTAGACACATGCCTGAATACACAGGCATGGTTCAGTGTGCACCGACGCTCGCGTAGGTTTTAAATAGCTAACTTTACCGTACAAGCTCATGTTTGTGTTACTGGTTTCCGTACCAATACTTTACCTTCCTGGTGCATTTAATGTGAAACTTTGACCGTTTTAACTCGGACACATGTATGCTTTTGAAGTGCAACAAATAACCTTATACTTGATGAACGCGTGAATATTGCAGTAGCAGAGAACGAGTGATTATTGTATCAGACGTAATGAATTAGCTCAACTAAGGCGGTGCGGACGGCGCGGACGGCGCACTACAAGGCGCGAGTATAAGATGCTTCCGCATCTAAAAAAAAAACGTCAAGCGACGTTTTTTATACTGCGGCTGGTAAATCTGTCACCTAAGCTGAAAAATGTTTACGACATGAATCACCAAGACGCCGACTTGCACCATGCTTAATGTCTTTAGATCGCAGACCCTTCAGTGTGAAGAAGCTTTTGGTCCAGTGGCTAACGAGACATTTACAGAAGTGCACCGTAAAGCGGTGAAAGTTTTCCTTGAAGAAAGTGGCATTCTTGGCCGAAATTAGTGCAATTAAGTTTTTACAAGACAGAGCGTATTTATGGGATTGATTGATTGATTGATTGATTGATATGTGGGGTTTAACATCCCAAGACCACCATATGATTGACAGACACCGTAGTGGAGGGCTCCGGAAATTTTGACCACCGGGGGTTTTCTAACGTGCACCCAAATCTGAGCACATGGGCCTACAACATTTCCGGAACCGATCAGTGGAACGTCGCGCCCTGCCGCGGTGGTCTAACAGCTAAGGTACTCAGCTGCTGACCCGCAGGTCGCGGGATCAAATCCGGGCTGCGATGGAGGCGGAAATGTTGTAGGCCCGTGTACTCAGATTTGGGTGTGTGTTAAAGAACCCCAGGTGGTCGAAATTTCCGGAGCCCTCCACTACGGCGTCTCTCATAATCATATCGTAGTTTTGGGACGTTAAACAGCACATATCATCAGCACTGAACACACAAGAGGCGTAAGCATGCTTCAACTACCAGCCGTTCGTTTCTAAGATTTCTGGAAGCAGTTGAGCCCCGAGGGCAACTACGCTCGACGAGGCTAAACAAAGCCTTTCTCGATAAGGAATCTCTTAGTCTCTGGAGACGTTTTAGAATACGGGTGCTGATGTCTATCGGCTAATTCAAGACCGAGAACGCTGTCCGGATACGTTCTGGAAGTTCTGCAGTAATAATAATTATGGAGTAGACGACGGTTGAAATTGAGAGAAAAGGGTATGCAGTCTTAATGATGACATAGAAAGAGTGAAAACTGCGCATTGTCTGCTTTACTTCACGTATATAAGATTCAAAGAAAAAGGCTACAAAACTGCGTTACGCCAACCCTCTGTCCCCTAGTTTGAAGAAACCCTGACCTTCGTTCACTGCGATGACTAACGGCCAAAGAAAAAAAAAAACTTTGTTCGCACAATCACGCCACAATATGTGTTCTTTGTACTTCTGCAGCAAGAATGTAAGTGATAAAGGTTTACCTATTATTAGTAGTATAATAATAGTAATGTTTACTATTAATATTCTTTTGTCTTATTAAACGCGATAGCGTTAACAGTTCGTGTCGCAGAATTTCTGGTGTCAAAGGCGTCGCCGTGTCTGGTTGTGAGCGGAAAGTCGACGTGGTCCACGTGCGAAAATTTGAGGTAGGTGCAAATAAAAAAAATATTTAGAAATCTTTGGTTTGAGTGGCTGTGGCTATTCGACCCTTTGACTCTTCGCTCTGTGGCACGGTACCTTCAGCCGCATGACCATCACGCATACACCGTCTATCTTATTAACGGTGAGCTATTTATATAAACCATTCAGCGTTGATAACACGCACATCCTGGAAGTTCTTGGGCGGCTTTGGATTGTAGTCTGAGCGCCGCAAAATTTTGAGGTATACACGCACACTGCGTTTACGTTGTATATTATCTGTGCGCCCACACACTCGCGGTAACTTCCAACAATATACAATCTCACCCTGAGCTCTTTAGGCAGTAAGGTTCACTACTATGGGCAGGAAACAGCGCTAAAGGATGACACAGAAACAGGAACACCAATTATGGCACAGTAGCCTGTGTACCTTCTTCCGTTCCGTCTTTTAGCGCTGTCTTAAGATCACCGCCGTCCCCATCATAAGCGTGCGCAGGGTTCCCCATGGGAAGAGGAGGAGGAGGGGGGCAAAGGTTCACTGCAGGACACCCCCGCTTCCTCCTCTCTTAGGTGACTAGGGGGAGCATTCCGGCTTCAGTGGGTGCATTTTCAATGGAGGCGAAAATGCTGTAAGTCCCGTGATTTGGGTGTTCGTTAAAAACTCCAGGTTGTCGAAAATTCCGGAGCTCTCCATTATGGCGTCTCTCATAATGATATGGTGGTTTTAGGACGTTAAACCCCACATAGCAATCAATCGTGTAGGGGGAGCAGTCACCCCCCTCCTTCCTCTCTACACTCATAAATGGTACCGCTAAATGTGCTGGATATATACAGAAAACTTAATATATTCTGGTTGTTTTCCTGGATATAGCCATAATTAAACCAGGACGTGATTAAGAGTGTACTTACTGAGCCGGCTCATTGAGGCCTTTAACGGTGCAAACGATTCTTGCCTATTTTTTTTTCAGTCGACATAATGTAAGGTGATGTTGTCGCACAAATATGGTGCTGGGTGCCCCTATTTTGTAGAGGTGTTCAACATAGTACACGTGATGTCCAAGGCTACTATAATTAAACGGCATATTCTACATCTATGATGTCACAAGTGAACCTCCATATCCTCCTTGAAAAACATTTCAAGTGTTTTGAAACTGTTCACGACACCTAAGAGTTAGTGTACCAGGTTTTTCTCAATCTTTCGCCTCATCAGTACCCGTCAAAACACACACACACGCGCACACGCACGCACACGCACACGCACACGCGCACACGCATGTACACGCATGCACACGCACGCACACACACCTTTGAATCCTTTGAATCAGAATAGAATGAACCTCTAGAAGCGCATGATCGATCTAGTACGTTCACCCGTTGTTGCAATACAGTGCAATGTTGTTTTTATAAGCAAATGTGTATATATTCTTTATCGGTGTTCTGCACGCGTTATACATGTCGTGTCATTATTTAATGGACTAAACAATAATGATTAGGATTGGTTTCAGTAGGTTCATAGCGCAGGGTATAAAAACAGCGTAGACCTACACAAGAAAAACACATTCGTGTCATTCGTTCTTGTTCTTGTGTTTATGTGTTTACAACATCCACGATGGGCCTAAAATACATTAAACTACTTTAAAATACTTCTTCAAGAGCACGAGACAGGACTAGCGCTCCCTGTTTTGTACGCTAGCTCGAGTCTGCTTTGTAAATATTTCAAGTCACGAATTTGTTTAGGCGGACTGTACGCGATGCAGGCAAAGGAAAAACATTGCTGTATGTTTTTTTTTCAAAAATGCTGCATCAACTGATAAAAAGGAAGCAAGAGGTATGCTTTTAAATCGGAGCACATCGTCTTGCGATGTGAACGCACATAACAGGAAAGCAGCAAGTCTCATAGACTTTTTTTAGAAGAAATAAAATTCGGGTAGTGTCGTTCTTTTTTATTTAAATGCAATACCACATAATCAAGCGCTGTCTTCCTTCCACAAAATTTAAACGCCACGCCTTCCCTAGGAACGGGTTGCGTTCCGCAGACTTCCGCCATGCGCCAGGAGCTTCTTTGTATCCTTGTGTACACAGCTGATGACTTTTCTCTGGCCCACGCAATGTCGACCATTGTACGCGCCTTACGCGCGCTGACAGTTTGGCGAGCCGGAACAATCATTCCTACCTCGTACGGCTACGTAACGCTCGGCTTGTGCGACCCCACTTTTCAGGTGTACGCCCTGCTTTCACATTTCGGGCGCGGGATGGCACAGGAGTCATCCTAGCGTGAGTTCAAAATCGCCGCACACTGGGCGACGGCACCTATAGTGCTTAGAACGGGAAGACGAGAGCCTCGCCCGCATGGGTGAAGAATTTATAGCGCGTTGCTGGAGAAGAGGACGTGGCGCTATATCAACGAGCATGCGAGTTCACCTCGTCATATTTGCGAGCGAGAGCGAATCGAGGAATCATAAAGATAGGTGCGTAGTAAGGACAGAGTAGCACGTAGGAGACCGACATTTTGGTGCCGTCAGGTCAACCCGCCTTGTCTGATGGATGAGCGGGGAATTCGGAGACCCGCACTTATGCGGGCACTCTCTTTAAGCATGTCACGTCTGGTCGTAGCATGGTTCCAAACGCGTTTACACCAAATAATAAAATTTAAAAAGAAACATACGGCATAGAGTTTGTGCGCTTCACTCGGATGAAAAAAGAAAATGGGTTTCTTTATTTTTGTTTTTCATCGACCTACCTGTTTAAACATCACACTTTGCGCTAAACACCCCGGAACAGAGCGAGCAGCCGTGTTGCGCGGCTATTCACACCAAGGAAAACGATGGCATATCTCAATTATTTGTTTTTTTACAGCAATGCAACTGAAAGGAGTATTTCGCCTAAATATAGCCCTTCTCTGCACTTACAAGAAATTTATAACTACTGTTCGAGAAATATGCGACAGCAAATCCGCGCTTGCTGGAACGAGCAGTATTTACCTTACCTCGTCTCTCGTACACGGTTGGTGTTTCTGCACTTCACCCACTTCGCTGTCTGTTGAATACACGCGCAGTTAAGCGTTTTCTTTCATGCGACTAAACGTCGTCGCATGCGTGTGAGGAATAAGAACGAGTCCCAGTTTCCTCGACCCCGCTACGTAGGATAGTATCGCGTTTGTAAAGCGAGCACCTCTATATCTAGGCCGAGTGTACATCTCAGTTAAGGTATTGTCACCTCTGTTTCGTGTACCTCTTTTTGACGCCAGTAATAAAGGACCGCTCCTGCCGCCACCATCACCAAACTACCACCAATAAATGACCACCCCTGTGACGCCACCACCGCCATGCATCCCAAACCACCAAAGAAAGTGTTATATACCATGTTGTTTATTTTTATTTTCTTGCCGTGAAATGCAATGGCGTTGATTGCATGGTAGCGCAAACGAGGCCTTCCCACCACACCATGAGCTATGTCAGTCGTATGATTGAAAGTGGTGTCGTTGGCACAGTTTTTTTTGGGGGCCATAATGTATGCCGATGTTTGCCATGATGAGTGTATAAGCGCTGACGACGTCGTCGGGTTGCGACCAAATGAAGCTTACTTAACTTAATGCACAACCATGTCATAAGCGAGAAAAAAGTAAAGGATGTATTGATTCCCAAAGTAATACGAAAAGATCAGAAAGTTCTTAATTTTAGGGCCTCCCACATGTGACTTCTACTGCTCCAGGCACCGTCGTTCAATGCCACTGACGAGTGACAGCAGTGGAAATCAGCGGGACGCGTGGCCAGACACGAGCATATGAAGAGATATTCTGATAATTGACTCGTGTCACTGCCATTGATAACTATCACATTTTAAGCCAGAAGAGACGTCAATAGCAGTATTTTGACTATTAGAGATCGACGGGAGTTGCAAAACGGGTACAAGCGGGTTAAAATTCACACATGCAGATATTCTAAAATGTTGTGTCAATTCATGCCGAAATACCTCTTTACGCGAGTCTTCCATGGCATGTTCAAACGGGTGAGATGGAACTGATCTTCGACTCGAAGAATTGCACTGCATATCAAAGGAAGGGCTTCCAACTTCCGCCTGTCTTTTAGCTCTGTCCTAAATTAAGCAGAGGCCCCACCAGATTTACCTGTCAGGCACAACATGTTTGCTGTGTTTTTCATCGAATAAGTGTAGCCTGTTGAAGTCAATGCCGGTGCTGTCAAATCAATTGTGCTCGTCAATAGTGAATTGGACACGTTACATCGATTACTTACGTGTCCTGGTTGCAGGTGAGCTGGGACGCACGTACGATTGCCTTTAGGAAGGTGAAACACACCTGCGGTGCTTGTGTCCAGAGATATCGTGCCAACGTGTTCATTCCACCTGTGTGTGTTCAAATGTGAGTGACATACGCTGGGCATTCTGCACGTCTTAGAGATTTTTCAGATTTTGTTTACGCCAAAAATCAACTCTGCACAAGTTTCTCGTGTCCTTGTTTCAACTCTGCGCCTACGAACCCTCCGTCACGAAGAAACTTTTTATCGCCTCTTACTTCGCCACCACAAGACACACGATGACGTCGCACCTTCGAAATCTTTCAGGTAATTATTGCTCGAATCCCCCGAGCTGTGTCACCTGTTTGTTCCCCCATTTCGTTTCTCGTGGCACTCAGCTTAATAAGTAGAACTATGTTTTTTTTATTTAGCCCCAACAAGCAATATGACATCTTCCACTTACCCAAAGTTCTCCGGTGCTGTTATAAATACTCGAATACATTTTCGACAAAACGTGGACGTCTAGCTTGTCACGCCGGGGCGCGTCAGCAGCGGCCACTGGACAGAAACACAATGGTGCAGCCCCGCCGCGGTGGTTTAATGGCTAAGGTACTCGGCTCCTGACCCACAGGTCGCGGGATCGAATCCAGGCTGCGGCGGCTGCATTTCCGATGGAGGGGGAAATGTTGTAGGCCCGTGTGCTCAGATTTGGGTGCACATTTAAAAACTCAGGCGTCGAAATTTCCGGAGCCCCCCACTATGTTGTCTCTCACAATCATATGGTGGTTTCGGTACGTTAAACTCCACATATCAATCAATCAATAAATCAATCAATCAAACACAATGGTGCGCGCTTGCACGATGTCATCGCTATGTGTCGCTCTGTCGCGTTTCTGCCATCTTTCTTATTAACTTCTGGAAGCTGTGTTTGTCCTGCCTTCGTAGTCGCCCGACACTGGATGCCTTTGAGGTGATGGAAATCCCCTCTTGTTAGCATTGGTAGTCTCAAGTGTTAGCGGCATGCGCGTGATAGCGGCAATTCCGAATGAATGCTGATCCTTCGGTAAATTGCTCTTGACTTGGTGCTCATTAGTTTTCCCAGAGTTCATGCTAAGTCAAACACTCTGTACTACTCGCAATGAGATTCCTTGATTTCTCAGGTATAGGCAAATACAGTTCACACCGCATGAAATCTTCTCGTGAGTCGACATGGGCATGAATGCGGTCCCGTTTTCCGTGTAGTCAAATTCCGTCACAGATTACCTCGTCCATTACGAGGCAGTGTGAATAACTCTGTTATGTCTTCCTGAAATCTAACTATGACTTCGCGAAAGAGGGAAATGTGATTGTGCTTATCTGATCCGCTGTCACGCTAAATACCCACTTATTTTTTTTACTTCCTTAATCTAACATTAACGGCAGGTCTTTATACGACATTTGGCGTAGAAGCAGCATCTGCGGGTATCTCTCTCTTTGTTCTCGGAGCCGGACGCTCAACGTATGACATCTGATCTCATCTTCGCAATACTGCGGCTTTCCTCCGGCATTCGGTAGAACCTGCACGGAGGAAAAAAAGTTTTGAAAGTCCACTTCGTCGTTAAATGCGCGCTCGAATGCACCGCAACAACGGGCAGCCGAACGACGAAAGCTTCCAAATCCCTCCTACGCATTGAGCGTAAGCGAATGCAACGAGGCGACACACACCCAGCCACCTCCGGATTATGGCTTTATCCTTTGAAATCGGCATAAAGACGTGTAAGTGTATGCGAAGTGAAAGTAAATACTCTTTGTTTCTGTGTTGCCCAGCTGCGAAAAAAATGACAAGCGCGGCCCTCATTCATTCATCACGGCGCCTGCGCCGACTCGTGGCTGTCTCTGCGGCTGTATAACTAACTGATTAGGTTCAGATGTTCTATTCATTCAGGCTTAGAACAGCAAAGGGAGCTCAGTATAATTGAAGGTTAGGTGAAACAAAGAGGGCTGTTTCACTTAGGGAAATCATTTAAACTTGAAGTTTTGAAACAGTCTCGAACCCAAAAGCTTGCCGTAACAGTATCGTACGCTATGTGGTAGCTACGATCTTCCGCGCAAAGAAAATGTGTTATTTTTTCACTACATCTTCAGTAATCAGTTCTCATACTAATGAATTCCTCCTTATTTTAATGCTTTCTGTATATTTGTTATTTACAAAGACGCGCGCTCTATAGACGAAAAATGGCGAAGCTTGCAATAAGCCGCGCAGGTCAGAAGCAGCAAAGCTGGACGGTTCCGAAGACTTATCTGGTTGCTTCTAGGTAGTTTCTAGTTTCTAGGTTTTAGCTAGGTGATGTAGGTTGTTAACAGGTTGCTTCTCAGCGCAGAGAGGTTAGAGTTAAGCTACAAACAGTTAGGCACAACACGGGCCCGGCGTCATTGGTGTAGGCCTTCCATCGCTTCGGGGTCTTGTCGTGCCACCATCGCCTTTTCCGTTTCCTAGTATTATCTCGGTGTGCAGTGCTCAGCAAGCTTAACACGAACGCTACGACGCATTACCTAATGTGCTTGGACCGATGCCAGCCACGAAGCGCTGGGCCCCGTTGCCGAGAATTATATCTCCGTATACCCGGATAGTAAGTCGGCAGGCGTGGGTAACATCTCGGCAACAAAATCCCAAGCTACGTGGCGCTAGCATCAATCAAACTGTTTCGGGACCCGCTGCGGAGCGTTCGTGTTAAGCTTGATGACGACTGTCCGGACTCGGAGTCTTTGGTTTGCCGGCTTCGCTTCGAAACTCTTTCTCTTTTTTTTCAGACTTTATTTTCTCTCTTTCATTTGTAGCGGAAGTTCTGCGTTGTGGGATTAACCCAATTCTTCTGGCACATACCACTATATGTTAATTATATTTTTCTAATGAGCCGCCTGCACATTGTTGTTAGCCGGGCTAACTGTTGACTGCTTCATTTATAGCGTACCTGTGGGGAGTAGTGAGACTTATCCGATTTTTTTGGCGCATTAACGTTTATGATAGCTTTTTTTTGGTACGGGGTTAACAAAGAACAATTTGTGAACGAGCTGTTAAAAACAAGTTTTTTACTATTCTTTTTTAGTTATTCCTCAATTGCCGCATTATCATATTGCTCTATTTGAAGATACACGTGAACTCTTAGGGTCTCATGACTCCGAAACGAGTGTGAAAATCTCCTGAAAGTGTTCTGGTGTCTCTTTTAAGAGTCATATACGTGGCAAATACGGTCTGGCAAAATATAGTCACATAACTCTTTTTTTTTGGGGGGGGGTGGTCTTTTTCCTAGAGTGCAGTTTTCCGCACTCTAGGAAAGATAAACTGCGTCAGGTATAACCCTCCTGGTGACCTTGAATGAGGATCGGAGCCAGATGAAAAGAATGGTCTTTCCGTGAAACGCGAACGCAGGGCGTGTGTGATTCTATACAGGTGGCATTCTCTCTGTGGCAGGCTTGTTGCTTTGTCATGGACGAATAGCTAAAACAAATGCCTCGTCCTTTGTGAGCCTTTGGCGTGAGTCGTTGGCGATGACGTGAGAAAGAAGACCGAACGTGGGAAAATCATTTGTTACAAAGCGTGCTGCGATCTCAGCAGTTATCCTGGCGAACGATAAATAGCATCGGGGAGTTGGTGCACGTGACTTCGTTATGTTTTTGTAGCGCCTGGGAGGTCGGTATTATGTCTGCGGTTGACCCGAATGTTCAAGTGATGATGGTATAGGATGAATGCTTTCTCTTGAGCAGGGAATTGTGCATACGTAAATCACCTTTAAATACACGTCTAGGAAGCCCAGGATGTTAAAATCAGTCTTAAATCACCCGCATCGACATACCCCCCTATAACGGCGCATCGTTTATGACACGTAATACCCCTAAATTCCCACATATTATCTCAGTAATAATCAAATGAGAACCACTGACACAAGATGTTTTTGATACTAATCCTACTATTCGTTCTGAATAGCAAATAGGTCTTCTTGGCGCGTTTTACTTTTTTACGTACAGATCTAAAGGTGAAATGCATTATGTGCTACTGCCAAATAAATTATTATTAACTTACCCACCTGGTACTGCACGAAAACTTCGCTATGAATCACTATTAACCCTTTACCAGCTTTGCGGCTATAGATTGAAGAACTTGGATGGTCTCGTTGCGCACACAAACATACGTAGGTCCTAGAAAAACGAATGGTTTGTGGGAAGGCACCAACCTTGTTCTATAATCGCTAAAACTTGAAGCTGTAAATAAAGCACGTGCGTTATTACGAAGTACGACTTTCTCCCCTTACTTACATCTTCCACTTTGTTTTACCCAGCGCAGTATAGCCAATGAGGCGCAGCTTGATTAACCTCACTGTCTCTTTTTCTCTTTCTCTCTCTCTCTCGCAAGCTTGTCAATTTTCGTAGTAATAATTGAACTGGGCTGCCCACGTTCCGATGTAGGTCGAACTGACCCACATTTTTGCGTCAATGTCAATGTCCACATTTTAGTCTCATTGTCTGACATGTTTAACGGTCCGACAAAAAGGAAAAAAAGTTAAATAGATTGACAAAGTCCTGGCTACTACTTCCGAAAAGTACGCTGTAAAAATGGTGAACCCTGGCATGATGAACGTTAAAATTTGTTTTTTTTTAACATCGATCTTGCAATGCCCGAATTCTCGAGCTTCGCACCAAGAAGCGATGATGGAAGTTTCTGTGAGTGACCCATCTTGTTTCACTATTAGGGCATTCATATTTAGTTTTGTCAGCCAAATAAAAAGTAAAATGCTCCATGAACAGCTATTTGTACTTTAAAACGAGCATCAGGATTTATACTAAAAACATGCCACGCCAGGGGTTCTCATTTCATTATTACTCAGATCATGGCACTCCCGTGTGATATAACCAAACGTCAAATGTTTTTATTTTCGTCCTTCGTTTACATGATGAAACGAGAAATCGCGCGCGTGTCTACTTATATCTCTTCTTCTCTCATTCTTGTTCTTACTTCTATGTCTTCCCTTACCCCCATCCCAAGCCCAGGGTAGCAAACCAGATAGTTTTATCTGGCGGTTAACATCTCTGCCCTTCCTCGTTAAATTTCTATTTGTTTCTTGTATACCGCGAAGTATTTATAGCGGCCCATCCAGCGACCTCTTGCTTCCTTCTTTTCTCGCATTACGTTTCACACACACCAGGTTACTCACGCTTTGTTGTAAAATATGCTTGGACATCATCTCCCACAAGCAGCACTTACACAAAGAGAAGAGTTTCGAAGGGATTTGCGTTGCCGTCCGAGAATAGTTAGAATGCGAGAGATAAGCAAACTAGCGAAAGATTGTTTGATCTGTGAGATGCTGTGGAAACAGAAAACCGACAGCTTGAAACTTTCATGCTGGGACAGCCGAGCAAGGTGGTGGGAGATAGCCCCATGGTAGTGCTACGCAAATTGAATGAGGACATGAGTAACAGGCGGAGGGCTAACAAATTAAATTACGTCCAAATAAAAAGAAATATTCAAAGCCACATAGGTGACGCAGTGGGCAATTTTTAAAGATACGAAGCTGTGTGGCAAGTAACGAAAAAAACTGATTTTCAACTAAAAAGGTAGTCAACCAGTGAGGGTCGATACCACATACCGATGGTCTAAACAAAAAAAGATGACGTAACGAAATTGCGGGGGAAAGTAGCACCGCATCTTTTCTTTGAACAGGTTTGAAAAACAAGCGCGAGCTGCAGCGGTGACGGCGGCTTTGGTTTGCACATTGCACCGAGAAGGCGGCGGCGAAAAGGGTGGTGGAGCGCATCGCGCGTCGGACGTCGTCGACGTCTGTAACGCCGTACTAAATGCTTCGGCCTCTCGTAAAGAAAAAGAAAATTGAAAATAAAATAAATCGACGTTTGTGTGTGGAAGAGAGAGATGGAGAAAAAGTCAAGAACTGCAGTGAAAGCAACGCTGTCTAGATGAAGGAGAAGAAAGTAAGACGGGTGCAGTGAAGATGCGAGGAGATCGGAGGGGCATCCGATGTTTCTTTTCTTGCTGCTGTAGAAGAACACGCCATGAAATTCGGCGTTGCTCACATAGCTCCGCTCCCTCTTCCGTCTGGAAGGCAGCGGCAGTCTGGCGTCAAAGAGTGCGCCCTTGATGGCCGAGCGAGAGAGACATCATTGTAGGCATTCGCAGGGCGACGTCGGTCACGAGGAGATCGGCGCGGGGTTAATGGCTCTCGGCTTGCCCGTCGCCGCAGAAGACCCCTCTCAGCTCATATCCTCCATTCACGGGCACTTCTTCGTGCTCAAAACGATGCAGTGTTGCCGAAGGTATACACATGATGTGCCGCACGGAACGGCGAGTCTACCGTCGATCGAAATATAGTAGTATACGTACGCATGTCTTGAAGTAATTGCGCTTGCTTACTGACACAGAAGCTTTCGTTTCGCGCCATGGCGAGTGGTGGCAAAATTCGCGCGACCTTCCTACTATCTCCCCCATGTCACCAACGGATGCCCGCCACGGTGATTCAGGCGGTTATGGTGCATGACTGCTGAACCAAAGGTCGCGAAATCGAATTCCGGTCACGGCTGCCAGATTTCGACCGAGGCGAAATACTAATGATGCGTGTGCTCAGATTTGGGTCCCCCATATGGTCGAAATTTCCTGAGTCCTCCACTATGCTGCGTTTCACGTATCATAGTTTTCCTACATAAAGTTCAAGCAATTAATATTATGACCACGTAAGGCATTGGCTTAGTGCGCACGCGGACGGATTGAGACTGTCACTCACTCACTCACTCACTCACTCACTCACTCACTCTTTCACTCACTCACTCACTCACGCGCTCGCTCGCTCAGCTGTCTCAATGCGAGCTGTATCGTCTCCTGCACTGCACGTATCAGGCGAGACGAAGATCAGAGAAGAGGCATGCGAAGCAACGACGGCGGCCGGAAACTTCGGCCCACGCGTAGTAGTACGCACGTGCCTAGTCCTGCTCGCAGTTACGAGCATCTGGTCGGGGACGCATTTGGCCGTCACAAGTGTTTCGCAACAGGTGTGCAAACAGTCCAAGGCTTTGTTGCCGACCTACGGCAGGCTCTTTCTTCGGTTAGTAAGAGGTATAGTTTAGTTGCGACAAGAAGCTGCCTGGCCCAGAACGAACGTTGAAGGTATGCGAAGGAAGGTCGGATGCGGCGGAGATCGACACTGTCACGGCTCCCTTGGGCGATTCGACGCCATTAATGTACGGATTGTTGCCTGGCCTTTACATATTGCAGTTATGGGGTAACTAGGGTAACGCGATTATTATACAAAGCTGCTGTGAATAATTTTGTACTGTTTAGTAAGCAACCAGGCTTGTCATTGGCATCTACACCCTGTTATAGTTATGGTCATCAAAACAATAACAATAATATAGCTGCTGCACCAATTACACATCATTTGATGGTTATTAATATAGGCTGCTTTCTCAATGTGTACACATAAGATTAAGAATATAAACAATTTGACTCCTAGCGTTGAGACAAATATTTTATTTCGAAGCGGGAAACCTGCCGTTATGGCCTACGGCGCTTCGTTATAAACAACAGATCCATAACAAAGCTTTTATACAGCTTCAGCCAGTGGTCATTCTGCCCTGCTGTGTTAGGTGAGTTGAAGCGATAGGGCACAAAATTAACGGGGACTTCAGAAGTTATTCCTCAAGCGATGGACCCCGGGCCAGCTCGCACAGAGTAGCAGCAGCAATAACCATTAAATTAATAAAGTTTATTCCAGTCTAGTTCAATAAATCCTTGCTTGATAACGTTATGATTGGCTAGAAAGAATCTTGTCAAATTTGATGTCAGAGCCCAGCTTTTGGCACTGACTTAGGACGACCGGCCATATCCGCAAAATACCACACCTATATGCAAACTGTCAAACTTTCTGGCGTCTGACACATATACGGTTGTCACTGCACCAATCCTATATAACTTTCCTTTCCCCCTCTCCCCTTCCCCAATACAGGGCAGCTTACCGGGACTCAGCCCTAGTTAACCTTCCTGCCTTTCTTCTTGTGTTCTCTCTCTGTTGGCGTCGAAACTATATTCTGAAACTTGGCGGTAATGTCGTCTTTTAAGATCGAAGGTGAACTCGCGCGAGTGTTCATCTCGAAAAAGCATCTCCTTTTCAACGGCAAGTAGCTATCTTAGGCTGAACTAGAGAGAGATAGATAAACATGCTATTATATCAGAAGAAAAAAAAAAGCCTTACGCAGTCGCCCTTGACGACGGGATGGCAAAAGCCACCTACTTCATTTTCTACTCAGTCAATGTACTAATCTTCCCACACCTTTCTTCAAAAGCTTCCTGCTCATAACGTGGTTTCACTGCATCCAGGATAGAAGGCGTCACAAGCTTTCTGTACTACTAATGATGTGGCGCTGCCTCCTCAATCAGTGCACTTTCGATGATGCCACGCTATGACGTCACCATGAGACGTCAGAGTCGCATAATGACGACGTCACGAATTTTGGTTGTATGCGAGACAATCACTTGATGTTTTTCTGCGCCGCTAACGTTTACGCTGTCAATGTCGACTATCGATTATTGCGTTTGATGAGGTATGAAAGGCCTTAAGTTTTCAAGTGACGTGCGTAGGGACCCAAAACCAAGGTGCCGCAACCTGTATTCGTCTTTCACCGCACGATTCCAGGGACCGCGCTCGCTCGTGACAAACGAAGCACATCGCGCGTGACATTGCCGTAGATGGACACAGGTGAATCTTATGACAGGCCGAGCACTTCCGCCTGCGTTGATAACGACCACGTTCTCGGAGCGACAATTCATTGGCGTTGTTTCAGTGATGACAGATTGAAATAAGCGGAGAGTTAAATGGTTTTTTCTTTTTTTTTACAAGCACTCGCCACAAAGGCGCTCAGAAGGTGGAAGGTCTGGACGACCTTTTTATGTGTAGGAAAGGAAAAGATGGGCTTCGGGGGCGTGGACGTTGCTTGTTTTGCCACGACGGGACTATATTCATGTCTTTTCTTCCTTCTACTTCAACACAGAGCGCTGAGTTTGTTCGCTCAATCACTCTTGCTGCTTTATACTTGACTTTTGCGCTCCGTCGGGCCATCTGCACGTTAGTTTTTTTTATGAAAGAAAGAAACAGTACCACTCTTGCCGTCCAGCGGTCAGAACGATGGACGGCGTTGCTTCTCATCCTGCTTATACAGTACGCCGGAAAGATTTCTCTCTCTCTTTTCATCGCCGTATTTTCCGGGCAGATGAACAGACACGCGAGTGCCCCTAACAAAAAGGACCGCCCTCGGTGGTTCGTTGGTCTGGGGCGATTTTTTCGTGGCATGTTTGAGTGAAAAACAGTGCGTAGCCGGCATGTTTCGTGTCGCCTGCGGGTAGGAAAATAGGCGAACAAGGCAGATAACTTTAGAAAGGACACTCTCACCTTTTTTTGTTGTTAATCATTATTTTCTAATGAAGTTATTGTTTTTTGTTTTTTCTGCATACGTACATTGATGTCACCGTAATCGTGGTCAACGCTTCGTCGCATTGGGTAAGCCATTGGCGCCTTTTACGCAACAGGTAACCTTCGAAGTAATAGTTTCTTAGCAATTTTATTGGTGATACAGATCACGTAACATTCAGCATATACCTAGAGAAAATAACGATATTTCATCAGGTGAAAGATTAGCCGCTATGGTTGTTTTTGGCAGCAACAGTGGTGAAATTAGGAAAAGCAGCGTAAATTATAAGAAGCGCATATTTGGAAAATCTATAGTTTGTCTGAGCAGAGCAGGTAAAATCCATGCTTATAGCTGTAAACGAAATACAACACGAAGGCACAAGTGGGAATTACGTTGAGTCACGCAACCGAGTATAGAAGCTTACAATAAACACCGACGTGCAAAGGCACTGCAATTCAAGTGCGGGCTTCTCTACATAAGTTTGATGAAATTGAGGGAGGCCCAGTACGTATATTGATGCGCATATTGAAAGTCCATTCCGAGTAAATGAATTTAACCCATTTAGACGTCCAAGTGTGTAGTACAGGTTTAACGTACGCAAAGAATATTTTCACGTGACTGTACCCAAAGCAGGGCGCATAGGAAGAAATTGTCACGGCTAGCTTTGCATGGGGTTGCTGTTGCAAGGCCAAAGAGACAGTGGATATTCACTAAATGCGAATTGTTTCTCTGCGCACTGCAAACACTTTTAGCATCTGTCAAAGTACATTTCTATTTATCTATCTAGGCGCTTACGTTTGGGTGCTCTCCTCATCACCCCCTTAACTGAGCCTGAGCCCAAATTAGTATGAACGGGTAAGATGGTTTGACGAATATGACGCGCTGGTCAAGACATGAATAATGTCACAATACCGCCGCGTACGTCGTCAAACGCTTCCCACCAGTCAGTGACACATACCAGCAGGCGAATATGTGTCACTGGCATGCCGGTATGTTCCACAGGTGATGGACACTTTGTATCTATACAAGAATGATGAGAACGCACATGACGTCACCTTTAATTCGGGAGATAAGGTCTTATTATGGACCACGATTCGAGCGTCGAGGCTCTGTGAGAAATTTATTCACCGGTATGTTGGCCCATACAAGGTTGTAGGACAAACGTTTCCAGTGAGCTGTCTCGTACCACCTTTTCGCTCCGTGCACTACCGTCGTCGCAGCACGGAAATTGTTCACGTGTCACACATGAAGCCTTTCAATACTGCTGGTCTTTTAGTTGTGGTCACGCTGGATGCTTTGGAAAGGAGAGAAAGTAGTGTAAGCACACTTATCGAACTTCATCGTTTTCACTTGTACATGACTACCATCACCTCCATTCGCCTCTCTCATTGGTGTGCTGAGTCGAGGCAGACACCGCAACATATACGGTTCTGCTGGCTTTGCCTGGTCAAGTCTTGCTGCGTCCTTCAATATATTTAGCGTCGTTTCATGACGTGTTGCTCAATAAAAAAATTAGAACACAATCACCTTCCAACCGTATGCTTCGCATAACGTCAATTCCTAAGGTACGTGGAATATGTCGAAATTTTTAGTTGTTATTCGATAATTTTTCTGAGGTTTTGCTGTGGTTTGGCTGAGTTATGCTAGAGCTTTGCGAATTTGGGCAAGTCACATGAAGCTTTAACGTTCATATTACGATGGTCATGCTATAAAAAGCTAGACAATGTCACAGGTAACTGGGTTTTCACTTCTTCCACTTGTATTCACTTCTTCCACTTGCTGTTACGTCTTCTTTCGAGATATTAGAGCGGTCATCCTCGACTCGTCGACGTCGTTTTGCTTCCTCTTTAACCTGGTATTCCGGATTCGCTCTCCGTCGACGCTTGTTTTCCGACATGGCTTAAAGACACTGCTTTCTTAGATAAAATCTTCTTTTGAGTGCGTACTTTTACCCGCGGCGACACAACGATTGAAGCCCCGCCGCGGTGGTCTAGTGGCTAAGGTACTCGGCTGCTGACCCGCAGGTCGCGGGTTCAAATCCCGGCTGCGGAGGCTGCATTTCCGATGGAGGCGGAAATGTTGTAGGCCCGTGTGCTCAGATTTGGGTGTACGTTAAAGAACCCCAGGTGGTCGAAATTTCCGGAGCCCTCCACTATGGCGTCTCTCATAATCATATGGTGGTTTTGGGACGTTAAACCCCACATATCAATCAACCATCGACACAACGATTGAATCCGCGGCACGGAGGCAGAGCACCAGCCTTTATACAAGCGTTCACGTCATGATCATCCGGTGTCTAGTGGGCGCAACAGCCGCAGCCAGTCGTATACCGACACCCGCTGCCACGCTTATTTTGGTGTGGTGACACTATTAAAAAACAAGGGGAAAAATAGCAACCATACTTTAAATCTCCAATTTCTCACAGGGTGGATGCCCGCCAGAGTGACCTTGAACTTCGTTCGAGCACCAGGCTGGAAGTGCGCTTGTACCTAATTCACCAGTGCTGCCTGGGGGCAGCAATTCTCTGCTTCTCACAGAAACGGCGGATGCTCAACTATTTCACCAACGCTGGGCTAAGGTACACTCAGGGACCATTGTAGAACCTAATGAGGATATCTTTCGAGAACCGCAAAGTAAATACGTCAGGCGCAGATACGCCACGCGCGATGAGCGTCAATGTTGCGCGCGCTTTGGTGGTGGTCCTACGTGATGCCACACCAGCTCCACCCGGTCGCCATGCGTGGCGACGCGCAGTTATATAAAAAGCTGAGCGATGGGTGTTTCTAGCTTCAGCTGAGTCGTTTCACCCGGTTTACGTTGTTTCGCTGTGAAAAACAAAACAAAACAGAATCAGAAAACAACATCAATCGCTTTATATACACAGTACTCGTCCTCTGTCAAAAAAAAAGAATCAAAAGAAAACACTCGGGTCCGCCTCGGTGGAACAGTGGCTATGGTGTTTGGCTGCTGACCCAAAGGTCGTGGGTTTGATCTCGGCCGCGGCCGTCACATTTCAATATAAGCGAAGTGCTATAGGGGCCCTTGTAATGCACTATTTCAGTGCACGTTAAAGAACACCCGAGGGTCAACATTTCCGGAGCCTTCCAGTACGGCGTCTTTCATCGTCATATTCATGCCAACACATTCACTGTATCTGAGTCTGAGACATGCTAGAGTTGAATA
>WOVY01015367.1:30000-62361 GCA_013436015.1 Rhipicephalus annulatus
GGTCCCTAAGTATGTACCACAAGACGACTCGAAAGCGAAAGCTGTCTACTTCTTTTCCATCTCATCGGATGTATTGATTCCCTTCGGCTCCTTCCGAAAGCTTTCTGCGCTTAACGAGGTGCTGAACTGCTACCGTGATCAGCTCAAGCTTGACCAAGCGAGAATGTCCAGTGACATGCTCATCATGTGATGTCATGGTGCCGCGCCTTTTGGTAATCACCAAATTTTTCATAATCAGTAACGTCACACTGACGTCATCACGTGACTTCTAGTAATTGCTTAACTTGTCTTCACGTCGATGCTGGGGGATGCTGGTTGACGATCAATTTTAGTGTTTTAGCAGGCGTCCAACGCTTTCGCCTCATTGTCCCAGAGACCAGGAAGTATAAAATGAAAATGTTCGGCGAGCAATAGGATAGTTCTTGACGTTTTTAACGGAGAGTGGCTTCACCTCCAGGCTCGGCGACTACCTTCAGGAAAAATAGGATGCAAGTGACTTTCATGTGGCAGAGCACGAGTACATGTCAAGAATGAGGATAAATAGTTTTTTTGAACACTATCGCCAACATTATCTCTTCTTTTGAGTGGTTTTTTTTCACTCAATTTTCCTTTAAGCAGAATAGCAGGTCGAACAAACAGCTCCTCCGACAGATTTCTTTCCTTTTCACGCATGTAGGCGTTTCTACCTCCCATTTTCCAACGTCACCTACAGGCGTTCTTTTTCTTTTTTTCCCTTTCTCTCCCGCTATGTATTTCCTCCTCACCCTTGGTCCCTTTGTAAAAGGTAACGCGAACACTTTCGCGTGACGACACACATCATACGTCGCTGCGCGCGAACAGCCGAATACGCACGCGATAGACGACAGTCTGATTCAAAGTCAATTGGTCGTCAATCACAGCGAAGTGGGGCCCGTTTAGCTTCGGAAGTGAGAACAAGAAAAAAGGCGGATACTTTGATTGACACCAAGTGGGGGCGTCTGGAGTCAAACGGACTGTCGGCGGCACCGTTGACGCCCGTGTGTCAGCACACTGTGTACTTCCGCCGCTCCTTGATTCAAGCCGAAAGGAGGAGATAGTGTGTAGGAGGATAAATGGATCTTTCGGAGTGCGACCACGCGTTCGTCAGCGTGAAGGCGACAAAATGGCGGCGTGATTCTATGCAACAACGAAAGGTAGAGAGCAAGTGCGTAAAAAGGTAAAAAGCTAGAATAAAACAATGAGTAGACACTGACTTAAAAAATGTCTTACTCTTGTAAGAACCCTTTGTGTGAAGCACAAATCACAGCCACTTTCGCGGATATTCGTTGCAGCTGTCATGTGGAATCACTGCATATCGTAGAGCCTGAAAGCGTCGATAGAAAAAAGTGTGACTGAATTTCAGAGGAGGCAAAATACCATTTCTTAATACCACTCAGAATGTGCCAAAACAAGACAGCATTATTTCTGCAACACACACGCGTTATTCGAATTTTGCGAATTTAGATGCCACCGACAGAAAGAGTGATTTGTCTCCACTTTAATTCCTTTTGGTTTAAATGAGAATGATTATATTTAAGAACACACAAATATTCTTTCTATGTTTTTTCTTAAGTGGAATGCCTGTTGGTTTGATTGGTCGTGAATAATGGAGAAAGCGAGGCCCTCAGGCAATTCTCCTTCTTTCGTACATGCAGTTGTGACGCATAAGGTCTGCTAATGTAAAAAAAAAATCTCCCATTTATAACAGTCTCGCAAGGTAATCAACCACACATGTCATCGTCTTGATCGCAATTTGAGATGCTCTACATCATGAGCTTCCCAAGGTTTTCTTTTTGTCTTTCTTTTTAAACTTCCTTGCGTCACCGTGCCGGCCTCACGGTTTCTAGTTGCTGCTTATCGTCGGCGTACTAGATTCTTTAGCCATCTTTGACTCCAAATATATCATAATAATACCTAATCCACCATATATTGTTAAACGGAGCTCTTCTCCTGTTCATAACTTTTTCGCATTTAGATTTATTTATCATCTGACTAACCAAAGTCAACCTCGTTGCTTTACTGTTCAAGGTGCAGCATAAACAGTGCAACGATGTCATCGGTACTGCTATATCCTACTTTTTATCAACCGATGGTATGTTCACAATATTCCTTTATTGTATACTGCACATGACTGAAAGTATGCAGTCGACTCAATAGTTGTAGAATGAAATGCGTACGTCTATAGCGACGGCAAGTGCTCAGCTGTGTGACGAATAATCTTCAAATCCGTCAACATATCTTTACGGACAAAAGCGCGCGCATGGCGAGCAGTGACAATGCAGTTGTCGTGAAAGAAAAAAAAAACTACTACATTGCCAGCACTTCTGTCTGTCAAGTGCGCCCATTTTAAGCAGGCTAATAAGCATGTCGCGGAGCTTATAACAGTGCGATATTGTGGTAAATATGTGGAACGGGTGTGAAATTACACTATTTCATCATGTTCATTTGGTATATTTAATAAGAACATGAAATGCGGAAATACACCAGTGATATTTAGTTACACGTCACCATTTGCAGAGGTCATGGGTACCTAGAAAGTTTAATAAACAAAAAAGCAGTTTCCAATTCTTTAGGCAATCAATCTACAGTTGTGACATAAGTACCGACTGCGTATAACATGCGTGACGTCGTGTGCCGCGGCATCTCAAACAGGCGTTTTATTTGCTAATCTTTAAATAAATAGTTTTTTAAGTGTCAAAGCAATGATATCAGTATTATGTACACCATAATGGCTGACTTTGGATTAATTTTGAACAGCTGCCGTTCTTAACAGGGCCCCTGTATCCAAGTGCACAGGCATTTTAGCAGTTCCCCCAGAAAACAAATTCTCCCTGTCGTCAAACCAGCCACTAGTCTTTCAACTTGGCTGCGTGTTAACACAGTTGCTGAGCTACAAGAGATGGTCTTGTTAAATTGGCAAATGCTAAGCACACATTAGCAGATACTGTTGAGTTTGGTTTAATCTCGTTTTCTAGTACCAATAGCCAGTATCCAGTGATAACTACTTGTTAGCTGTTTTTCTTGTTTCGACAGCAGACCTGCTGATGTTTTACTGGGTGCGAGCAGGGTGACATTCCGGCTTCGCTGCTTTTCAGTCGTGTAATGATGCAAAGCACATTTTCATGCTATCTGAAGAAGTATTTGCCATTTCGTACGTGTTAGAAGTATTTTACATGTACACGTGGTAAGAAAAGAAAACATTGTATTCATGCAGATAAGAGCTTATTCCTACGTGAGCATACCGCCTTTTCTAGCCCACACGCTCAGAGTCTGTTGTTAGTGAAGCGTCAGAGTTCAGCTCCAGCATAGAGCTTTTATCTCTGCCAAGTGTACAGCATTCACTAGCAGACAGAGCTATTTTACGGCGAAGCTGAATATCAACAGGTCAAAATAAAAATTTATTCGTCATATGCACACAAAAACTCCTGGAGCGTATTTTCCACAGAAACTGGGAAAACTCCACTAGTTATGACTGGTGCCCTAAAGATGAAGCCGTTCATGGGCAAAAAAAAAATGCCCCACAGAAATTGGGAAATTCCTACAGCTCAGCACGACTTCACTAAAAGCGAAGAGAAGACACTGGTTACAAAAAAAGTATGACTTCTCAACAGACGTAACGAGCATTTGAAAAAGATTTCAATGATCCATAGACATTCACCCAGTGATAAAAAAAACAAAGCACCACGGACAAACGATCTTTCAGATTCGCCGGTTAACTACATGTGCGGAATGCTTGGCCGGGCGGTGAAACACTGTAGTGAGCCGTGCGCGAAATGAGTCGAAATGAACAACCAGTGCACATACATATTTGCATACATACATACATACATACATACATACATACATACATACATACATACATACATACATACATACATACATACATACATACATACATACATACATACATACATACATACATACATACATACATACATACATACATACATACATACATACACACATACATACATACAAACATACATACATACATACATACATACATACATTAAGGATTTCGAATCCTAATGACTGATGACTTTTCGCAGCAAAACTAACAAATTGAAAATAAGTAAAATAAGATCACATCAGTAGCAAAATTGTAAAAGAACACAATGAAATAAATACAGATAATAAATCTTCGTGCACTTACCCATTACAAGAGATTATAGATATTTATTTTTGGTAATGTAAATCTTCAGTGGTGGTTACCTAATTGTGGGGAACGACGAAGGAACAATAATCACCCAGCTGTGCCTGAGTTAATTCGAACATTGTCCGGATTGAGCTATGGGCAGTGAGAGGTGCCGCTGCGTTCCGCCGTTTCACCCTTCAACAACCGTCAGTAGAGACGAACGACGGGTGATGGTTTGGGATTTTATGCTCATATGGTATTGAAGGATCGTATTTGTATCTGTATTAAAAGTACTACATAGCGACTCAATTTCTTAGCTTACGTATACCCTTTAATGAAAGGTCGCAAACGCCACTACACTACAACTGTGAAATGCGTGAATGAATTATCTCTAACGCGCTGATGTGCAAGTTGCGTAGGCTTCGCAGCCGCTGAGTTCATATCAAGCTGAGGTCATACGCAGGTACTATTAATGAGGCCGTTGTTTAACTCCAGGTTGCACCACGAGTGAGCTCTCTCATTTTTACACTTGTGGTATTCAACTAGCAGTATATTATTTAATCAGTAAATAGGATAGATAGCGGGAGTTAACCAAGCTGGCAGCGTGTCTGATAAATGATATCTTGAAGGGCCGAGCAGCCAACAGACAACGGGTTCTCTACGTGGCATCCATGACAACTGAACGCTGGTCACGGCTTTGCTCTTTTTCCGCTGTCGGTCTATCGAATGCCGTCACGCACGGTGCGCTCATGACTGCGCTTCCTTAATAAATCATGCCTGTCTGGCCTTCGACATGACCGCCGAGGAACCCTGGCGTGAGGCGAGGTTTGTAAGAGCGCCTTTTACCGCACTTCTGTGGCATGCAGTCGCCGCCCTGCCACTGTACGTGTCGCGATAAACGACCACTGGCCTCCCTGCGAAGCGTTGGCGCATCGCAAGGCGAACACGTTTTATTTCGACAATATATCTCCAGTCCCAGTGAGAAGCAGCTCGAGACTGCCATTGCCTCTACCGGTCCAAACTACGACATCAGGCATTGGTTACCTTCGCTCTTTTCTTTTTCACCAATGTGTACGTCGATATGCTGTTTAGGAGGGTTGTGCTTTAAAAACAGGCAACGGTGTTTTTGATATGCAACTGTAGTTGCATTCTTGAACCGTAAGTCCCATGAAGTGATATTGTGGCGTGTTAGTAACTTAGCATGCCTTAAAATAGCGTTACAAAAAAGAAGCAGGAAGAAAGAAAGACACGCGGAAAGTCTATGCGTTTAATATTTTATTTTTCTGCTCTAGTGGAGCACCGGGTATTTGGGAATCACTGCGCATCTGTTTATCGTTCTCGGCCTTCATGCAGGACAAGTAGCAAGATAACAGCAATGTGAATATTTTGATGAAATGTGCGAGGGACATGCTGTTTCCAAATATAGAATACGCTCCTACTACCTGTGGAGCTACAGCGTCTTACTAACTAAACGCACGAGTCTCTATTAAAAATATAAAAAATAAAGCAGCTCCTTGCCAGTGGTTTCAAGCATGAAGGAAGCGCAGAACTGGGCTAAATTTTTCGTTTGTCTTCAGTTTTAAAAGCAAATAACTTCTTAGCGAACTTCGGCGACTTTGAGCGTATCTATCTATCTATCTATCTATCTATCTATCTATCTATCTATCTATCTGTCTGTCTGTTTACGTTTGAATGCTCTCGTGGTCACCCCCTTGAATTGGCGTGAACCAAAATTAGTATGGGAAGGTAAGATGGTTTCACAAATATGACAGGCTGGTCAAGACATGAATAATGTCACAATCCCATCGCGTGCATCATCAAACACTTTCCGCCAGACAGTGGCGCATACCCACGGGTGGGTATGGGCCACTTGTATGCGGGTATGTGCAACATGTGATTGACACTTAGTATCTACCCAGGAACGATGAGAAGAAACATGTGGAATTTTAACGCGTGGGCGTTAAGCAACACCCAACATCGTTATAGCGTCGACCCAACGAAGGCATAGAATACATTTCAGAGTTAAGAAAAACCTGATATAGGCAGTGTGGACCACCTGACGACTACAAATAATAAATTTCAGAGTCCCAGCAGGAATCGAACCCAAGCATTCTGTGTGGCAGTCCAGCATTCTACCACAGAGCTACGCCGGGTGTCGGAACTGTACTTTTAAAATAGACGCTAATCTTTTTGACACGTCAATAGTGGCTGCAGTGCTGCCTACCCAAGTTTATAAACATTGCATATCTACTCGTTTGATACAGCCGTCATGCCAGGTTAACGTCAATTGTGGCTAAGGGGCCATGGGCTGGCTATGCGATGTATGTGGCTTTGCCTGCATATCGCCTAGCGTCGATGACAGCACACGATAGTTTGTTCTCCTTAAGTGCTTCGAACTTAAAATTGATGAGGGGCATGGGAGTTCATCGGATTCAACCTTATGGCTAGTACCTCACACTATGGTTAATGTAACGCTTGTACGGTCGTTTTTGCCAGCATTGCTTGGTGCGGTTCTTGAGGAGAACTTCATCTTGGCTTGGTTGGTACTGCTTCCTGTTTGACATTTTCCCGCTCTTTAGTACAACACACACAAAAAAAAATTGGTGGAAATGTCCTGATGTTCTTGATTTCTTCGTGTGTTTGTTGTACTTACTAGTGGTGAGATGTCAAACAGTGTTGCGTTTCTGCCAATATTTTGTAGGCTAGTATTAGCTTCACGCTTTCATGACTGTTGGCATAAGTTCCAAAAGCAAACAAAACTAAAAAACGAATAGGTTACACTCACAGCGGCTTCACTTTTATTCAGGTCAGAAAAGACGGGAGTGGTAGTATAGCATCGGCGAAGTGCGAAGTGTTTTCGTGATTTTTAAGATAACAGCCGGGCGTGCCTACGCATGAGAAAACCAACGTAGAAACTGCGGAAGGTGGCGTGATGAGTATCTCAAGGAGGCTACATATTTTCAACATTGATTTTGTCACTTTCTTACACAGTACTTTTATTGAAGATTATCAAACACCAAATAAATGGCCACAAAAAATGGCAGGTTCACACTGTTTTAATGTATCCTTGTGGACAAAAGATACACGAGGTATAACCATGAAGAAAAATTTCAAAGCAGATACAGAGCGACGTGGTGAGGGGAAAGTTGATGCCCGTGTCGGCCACTGCCAATCGGCGCCACTTTGAATATTATGCATGATTCGCCTTGACGTGTGTAATGCAATAATAGTGAAAGCGACCTGCGGTTTACATTCGCTATTTTCACTTTATAATTATTCGGCTGTCAAGACGAAAAATAAAATATGTATCTAAACAGAACGGAGGTTGTCTTGTTTAGTAGACAAACAGACAGACAGACAAACAACTTTATTATTGTTTGATAAAAGTGTTGTTGTTGTTCTTTTTTTTTGCTGTAGCCATAACCACGGTTGGCCACAACCCCGTCGTAACAAACTCCAACCATTATATACGCTTTGAAATCGTGAGCACTGACGCAAGAGGTCAAGTTATAGAGGCCCTTCATACTCGTCATCTCTTCACAACAATGCACTGACGTGAAGGAAACGATCGGAACACCGACAGCTCAGCTCGTCATCGTCTTCTTAACTAGGGGGCCGTCTTTTGTTTACCAGTAATCCTAGCATAACTATTCTCAATCAGGTCACGTTCGAGAACTGCGGACATCGATTTGCCCCGAACAAAAATGTTCCAAAGCTTCAACGTCCCTCGCATCCCTTCCTCGCTCAGGGGCGCGCAACGCAACGTCATGCTGCTCTTGTCTTCTCAGCTCAACCACCGGGGGCTCGGTCGAGACAGCCGTCAAACACGCCTCTAGGGTTTGATTCCTTTTCCTTTCTGCTTTCTCGTTACTTTGCTCGCGAATAACGAGAAGCAAGAACGAAGAAAAGACGGTGCGCGCGCTCTTCGAGAGAGGCCCCCGCCGCCGAACGAGAGTGTTGCGCGAAAGGGGGGACCCAGTGGGGGTTTCGTTCCAGCGGGGGGGATCGGGTCTGGCGCGTCTTCTCCTCTCCTTTGTTTCGGGTCACGTGGTGGGGTCCGTTATAAAACGGTCAGTGAAGACCAATCGCGTCGCTCGGAGCACGTAAGGTTCGGTGACGTGTGCGTTTCGTGGGCCGAAAGGCGTCCGCGGTTTCGGTTTCATCCTTTCCCGCGTCCCCCACCGCCGGCCGCCCGCCCGCAGGCGAAACCGAAAAGACACAAGACGGGGTTGGAGTTCAGTCGGACGACTACTGCCTACACGAGGACAAGCACCTCTCGGCTGCCGTCTTTGTGCGATTCCTCGTGGTCGATAGCCTGCCGTGATCGGAAACCTCGCGGAATCGTGACGCCGAGACCCGCTGAAGGGACCGCTTCGACCCCTGTGCGCATACATCGACAGCAGCGGTGGCAGTCAGTATGAGGTGGTGCGAGTTTGACTGACCGCCGAGTTGCTACCGAAAAAAAAAGAACGAAAGGAAAGGTGGCTTGCGACGCGAGCCGAGCGCATTTTGGTATTGAGGCGAAGTGGTGGTGCTTTTTAGAGAAGGATTGCCCCGTTCAGCCACACATTCTGCAGCCATGGAGTGTTTTGTGACAAGGACAGGACGTATTTTCCTACTGGGTTGCGTTCTAACTGGGTGAGTGGTACTGTTCGTGCCATATGGTCATTGTCCGAGTGCTTTTCTTTTTGTCGTTTGCTCTATTTATTTGTTGGCACTTTCGTGTTGGTATTGTGTACAGCGTATCTTCACTGTCTGAATTATTTTTTTTTCTTGGGGGACACATTCACTTCTATGGAGCACGATAAAAAGTACGATTCGATGCTTTTTGAAAGATGAGTGTGAGCTGCTTAATCATATAGTACTTGTCAGGGGGTACTTTATTATATTTTTTCAGAGATCTTTGTATAGGCGAATTGAGGTTTTATTCTGAAACACCATTTCCGATTCGCACTATTATTTCGTTTGGATCAATCTTGTCAGAAACATAATTTCTCGACATCCAGTCACCTCTCAAATTCATTCGCTTGTTTTGCTATTTCTTATCGGCTTATCGTTATTAGCTTATCCTACAGGATCGAAAAAAAAAGAAGAGATTGTCACACACAAAAAATACTGTCTTTATATAAAGTAGAAGTTTTTCTCAGCCAATGCTATATTCCCACGAGGGCTACCAGTTACTGCAACATTCTTCGAGAAAATTACAATTCTACAGCTACGGAACTATGCCCGAGGAGAAACAAAGCATTCGAATAGATGTGTTTGTGTTTAAATAATCCATACTTCAATTACCATAGACTGGTCCTGGCCTAATACTTATTGATGTATACGGTGCACCAGGGCGTAGTTTCCTAATAACTGAATACCCCTGCTTTAAAACACCATTCCGTACCTAGGCTCTTCCTGATATGATGAAGCTGACTGCCAGCAGAGTGCAGGAGTGAACGCCTTGTCCAGGCGCTCACGTATGACTGCAGCATAAAGTGCGTTTCGTGTAGATTCCACTTTGTACAGCGGTTTTTATTACTCTGGAAATTGAAAGTAAGCCGGACGTTAAGCGGGAAAGTATTACTTTGTTGGATTTGAAAATATAAAGCTATAAAGCTGCACATGAATATTATGATTAGGCGTTAACTTGGCCACACATCAAAAAGTACGTTTGCGTACTTAAGCGCGTGTTGAGTTCCTTGTTCAGACGTCTCATAGAAAGCATCTGCGTGTAGTTGAAAGAACACAGGAAGTTATCAAATGTCAGGTATTTTTTGGTACATTGTTTTGTGGATGGAGTTAGAAGCCACTCTTTTACACCCCATAAAAGATGAAATACACTGCAGTAAATGTTCTGCATTGGACACGTTACTTTTGATTGAGACTGTCATTATTCGGCTGAATGGCGGAACATGTTTATAGACACATGAACTAATGTCGCGATATTTTTTTAGCTAACAAATATATGTTATGCCCAGCGAAATACAGGGCATATGCAAACTTCAGGCGTTTCAATATGTCCATGTCTCCTGCAGGTTATATATCTGCGTCTATTTCCGTCTTCGGACCTACTATCCCTCTTACCCACTACTGTAGCCAAGTTTTGAGCCTGCTGAAGCAGCTGTTATTTGTAATATGTCCTTTGCGTAAAAACATTTTATTTTCTTGAGCACCATCGGATCCTATTATAAGAATATCCAGTGGTGCAATGGCATAACTTTGCACGAATATTTTGTATAAATAAGTATTCCAATAAGATCAACTGCAGCTTAATTTTGTTGAGGAGAGTCCGCGCACGCCTAGCAAAACTTTTTCATGCGAAAGTTGGTTGATAATTAGAGGATAAACGTCATAGATCTGAGACATCATAACCAAGTCACTCGACAGGAATTACTAACGGGAAAATCACCTCTCATGGTTCGTCTACCCTGTTGTGTAATATATGAGCTGCCGCGAAGAGACTGAGTTGGAGCACCGAATATTTGACGTCTTCATTAAGCCTGCACTTTTACATTCCCATTGTACGGACGTTCAGTGGTCATACCTTTATGAAATTGTTATTGCATCAATATAGATGACTGGGTGCCACTATGGGCGGAGTGTTCGTGTAATCTATCTTTTAGGTCTGTGCCAAATGAGAATGAACGTATTTGAAGCGGGTGCTTTGAAAAAGATGACTGGCGTTTGCATGAACGAGTCGATGCTGTGATTTCAGAAATGCTGCGAGAATTCATACTTCAAATGTGCGTGGATCCTAAAGTGCACCGGCGCACAGCTGGAAACTTAAGGAAAGTAGACGAGAGTATGCTTGATCCATAAGTGCAGACTTTTTTTCTTTTTTTTTAAAAGAGTCTTGTATCTCCTTTTTTTCTTGCGGAGTGAAGAATCTTTTTACGATGGTGGTTTAATGAAACTGAATATGCAGCTATGCTTGCTACATGTAAGAAAAAAAAACGTGTTATACATGTACACAATGTATTCAATATTTTTATCTATTATCGGATGTGTATTATTCGGCTTTTTTTTTACATTCGGTATGTGTGTCGGTGCCCTTGAAGACTTGGGAAAATATTAAACTAAACGAACTTTCTCAACTCGCCATCCTGTTATCACGTTCGTGAGACATAACCACGCTTTCCACGCGCCCACCGACACGGTAAAAACCACAGCAATTATGAATGCTAAACAGAAATGGTTCTTGCGCTGCATCCGTCATCAAAGTGAATACTCGCTTGAGTGCAGCTCAAAACTGCGCGGAAGGCGGACAGGCAGGATACCGTTACAGAAACGAGCAAGAAACTTATTTCCTTCCGACCACAGCCACTTTGGCGCATTTCCAGCTGCTGGGGTGGAAAAGTTGTTGAAAAATCACCGCTTAGCGCCACTTTTGAGTGTAGCCTGTTGTGTTCCTGTGTATTGGTTTATTTTTCAAATCGATCACCGACTATGCAACCGCCAAACCAAACTGCAGTGAAACGGGTTTTCGACTTTATCAATATTGCCTCGTTCATTCTACGCGACCCCCTTTTTTCTTTGTACACCAATGAAGGTTACTTCTTTTCTTGAGTTATTTTTCGTAAATGAAACTGCTTTCGTTTTAGTATATAAGGTCTGAAAGTGATATATGCATTTGCAGAACTCCAGTTTGGTTGAATTGTGAGCTTCATCCTTTACCGTGGAGCATTGCACCCCCGTGTGTTTGCTTCATTATAAGACGCGGTGATTCTACTGAGAACACTGAAACAGTTATCTGTATTGAGGAAATTTCAAGAACACTTCAAACATCACTTAAACTCAAATCTATGCCTGAGATTACAACCTGAAGGTACAAAGTGTGTTCCTTATATTCTCCATTCACTCGACATACAAGCGTACAGAGAAGGCCGTTGGCTCTCTCATGTCACGTGTACGCCAACTTCCGTGACTACCATGCCGTAAATAAAAAAAAACTTTTTTTGGGGCCTAACCAAACTTGGAAGTTTCATCTGCTTGCGGATGCTTACATATCCTTAAATAAATCTGCCATTGCGCAGGGATCACCATTCGGCTATTGAATACTAGCTTCAAGGAAACGATTAGGGCACAGATCTTTGGCGGTAAGCCGTACGTGCGTGCAGGTGAGAACCTTCCGGGTCTTGCGCATATAGCCAGATAAACGAACACAAAATAATTCATGCCTCGACGTCTGTTGCGGGGAGTGTGCAGTGCGCGTCTTGCCTGCGTCGTCTTTAAACCGTCAATCATGCGAACCAACCGGAAGAAGACAGCGACCCCTTCGACGACCAATGACCGCGCGGTTAGCGTGATCCGAGCGATGCGGCCGCCTTGAATCAGCTTTCCTTCTACTGCAGTTGTCAACTGTTGATAGTTAGGGACAGCGCGAAGCGGAACTGTGAACAGCGTGTTCAGCATGGAAGACTCCTAAGAAAACCCCTTTTGTTCCTTTTGCATGCAACTAAGACAATTATATCTTGAAAGTAATGTTTAGTTTCCTTCTAATTCAATGTATATATTTCTCCCACCTCTCGGTGAAAGCTTTCTTTGTTTAGAAAAATTTATTTACAGCATGTACAGAACACAAAGACTTCATACCATTCCAGTAACAGGGCATATACACCTCGGCACATCTATATTTCACGACTAACATCACTACGTTACAGTGAAGACATTTGCTCTAATATACATGACAATGTTAGCATATATGTACACAAGAACTCAATGCGATATCATGATACAATGGTATAACGATACAATAGATGCAATGAAACACGATATGTAACAAATGAAATCATATAAAACAACTCAACGGGCGCTGCTTAGCACCAAGTCGGTCGAAAAATGAATTGTATCCTTTCGTGTTCCACCTCAACGAAAGGGCACGACCGATACCGCAGAAACTGTTGCTCCCCGAGGAACAAAAGCCCCTCGGAGAGGAACGCGAGGATCACTCGTCTCATTCTCCCCAGTATCGGCCACAAAGCACGCCGGCGGCGATTGGCAGCTACGGCCTCACATCGGTTTCTCCAAAGGCTGAACAACCCCGCAACTATTAACAGAGCGGAGAAGTGGCTACGCGGAAATCGGCCGTTGGACACGAAAGTTCACACACCCTTTCCCCGAAAACCAGCATTAACCGCACGCCAAAAAAGGCGGGAAACCACACATTCAAACGTCGCATGTCGATTGGTCTCTACCATGACGCAGTTAGGGCAAGTGGAAGCGCGAACCACCTGACATCGCTGCAACCAATCTCGCGTAGGGAGCAAGCCCCAGCCCAACCTCCAGACAAAGTCTCTGAGATGCCCTGGCAACACTGCGGCAGTTATTGGTTTCCAAGCGCGGTTCATTACAGATTGACGATGCTAAGGCACCAAGGGCCGTAGAAGGGCGGCCATTGTGTCCACCACTTTAGAATCGACCACCTCTATCTCTGGGCACGTAGCTTCCAAACGTCAGTGAGATGCCAGAAGGGCTCGATACAAAGATGGTAATTCAGCTGATTGGGGACCTTGGTTTATTTGGCTATCCGGCAAGAAGACACGTAGTGATGGCCCCAGATGGTAGCGAGCCAGTGCCTGAGCGGGCATGCCATCATTGCTGAGTATTCGCAATAGAGTGCGGAGGCACAATGTAGAAGCCGTGACGGAAACGTCAGGGAATGCAAAACCGCCTTGATCTCGCGGTTGAGCTAACACTGAACGCCATAACAGTTCTGTGCCACCAGACCAAAAAAATGAACTGATGCAGCTTTGCACTTTCCTGCAGACGTGGAGCGGTGGTTTAACAGAATGGCAAAGGTACCAAAATTTTCCTAGGTACACCGTTTGAGTTATGTATCGGCATTCCAAGAAGGGGAATTCGAAGTACCTGGCTGCTTTGATATCACTTAGAAGAGTTTGTACAACGGATGACCAGATGCTAACCTAACGGGGTTTGTCTTTGCCTTCAAGATCACGGGCATTGCAACTTTTCTACATCTCGCCTGGCTTTTTCATGACCTCCGAGATCAGTCCACTTTTGAGCGACGAAGCTGATGTGATCACGTCATCATATGGCATCCCGTTAAGTGATCTCACATCAATGTTACGACGACTTCACGAGCTTCGCCAATATGTTAACTCATATGCTAACGCCTAATCCTGACGCCACCATGGGACGCTTTTTCGTATCACTCCTCTTGAAGCCACCGCTGCCGACGCCAGTGGCCACTGTTCGTGTTTAATGAGAAATCGATATCGTTCATCTTAATAGGAGAGAAGAGTTTCAGTAGCCTAAATAGGCTAGATGTACCATATATAGAAAATCCCTGCATATAAACCAGGTCACATAACACCTCTGCAAAAAATGAAGCTTAGGGCGACAGAATCTCGATCTAGCTATTAGCGATTTATAGTGGACAAAAGCACCAATGCTATGCTTTGCGCTTTCCTTACTAAGCGATATCTCATCTGTGCTTGTTTGCATCCACTAAAATAAACCCGCTTATGCTATTTGTCAATGTCTAGCAAGAAACATCAGCATGAAAATAAAAATGAGCGTAAGCGACCTTTAAAATTCAAGGCAAGGAGCGGATCTATAAATGTTCGCTTAGCACAAGTTGCGTGTATTGGTGATCCCATAATAGCATGTAAAGTGCCGACTTGAAAAATGTTTAGTAAAGATGGAAATACATAGTTGTTCCCATCTGCCCAAATCAAGAGTACACGAGCGGGCAAGTCCTGGTTAACCTCCCTGCAATTCCAATTCGTCTCCTTTCGATCTTCCTTTCTAAATTCTGCGTTCATTGTAGTAACATAACGGCTAAGGTCGTGTGTTTTTCAGCGCAAAGGCGTAAGTTCAATTCCCTGACATGGCGGCCTCCTATCAATGGGGGCTAAATATAAAATAACAAGCAAAGGGGAGGGTTGATCTAAATATTATGCAACCCGCATTATGATCTGCAGCCAATGAATGTGTAATATTGATACAATATAATACCAATGTTCTGAAGACCAAATTTAAAGCAAGTTAAAATGTTAGCCTGTGCTACTGCATTTAACAGTCATTATTCTTGATTGATATGTGGGGTTTAACGTCCCAAAACCACTATATGATTATGAGAGACGCCAGTCATTATTCTTAAATACGGTGTTATAAATAATGTAAAAATTGTACAGTCTATATGTAATGTTGGTTTATGAACAGTATTAAATGACCCACTTTATTTACAGTTTTATGCTAACATTGCGCATTCCTAATATGGCAAAAAAAAAAGAAAACTGACAGGGTCCGTCTGCCAAAACGTTGGGAAAGCAAAAACTATCTTTTTCTTTAATCAGTCGATGTACTGATCCTGATCCGCCACTGTCCCAAAGCATTCTGTACCTAAAATGCTCTGCCCCAAAAATCACCGCCACCACACTCGGTTTTTTAGTGCCTCCGTGATCAGCCCAGAGTTCACCAACGTATACGGCATAATGCGACGACGTCATTATGTGACGTCAAAAACATTGATGATATGTGACGTGTAACGTCATCGCGTGATAATTGTTTTAATCATGCGGATTGGCGCCGCCGACACAGGACGCCGATTAATTTTCATGTTTGATGAAGCATCTGAGGCTCTCGCTTAGAAATTTATTATGCCTGCCGAAACACTTCACGTTCAACGTCACGTCAGAAGCGATGGCATCTAGGAACCTATTTCAGCTAGAAGTGATATAAAAAAAGTTTAACCAACCAGAATGCTTAATTTCTCATTACTATTAGTATCTGGGATTTTACGTCTCGAAACTACGATATGATTACGAGAGACGCGATAATGCAGGCCTCCAGAAATTTGACCACCTGGTGTTATTAGACGTGCACTGTTATCACACAGGATACACGGGCCTTTTCGCCTCTATCGAAATGCGACCACCGCAGCCAGGATCGAAACCACGGCCTGTGGTGCAGCAGCCGAGAACTGTAACCCATGCACCACCACAATGAACTGATTTCTCTTAGCCTATAGTGTTCTAGTTTCTTGTTTGTGATGTGTGTACAGAAATGACAAATGTAAGTCCCGTCTTCAAATGAAGACGCTGTGTCGCAAAAAAGTTATTTTAAAAGTGCACAGTAAAGAATTTCACGCGGCAAAATTTTTCCGGTGTCCTCGGCGTGCATCATAACTATATTGCGGTTGTGCCACGTAAGGCTTCAGAACTCAATCTAATTAACTGGTGGGTTGGTTGGTTGATCATTGTAGCGTAATGGTCTTCTCGTGAAACGTGGATGTTTTCGTGAGCCACACAACTATAAAGCTTCATCTGAAAGGCATAGCTACCTTATTGGACCAAATTATAAAGTAAGAACAAATACAGGAAGACAACTGTAAACCATAAAGCATGTTTCTTCATGGGTGGAATGCATGGACTGCTCGTAAACAGAAGCCTAAAAATTTGAGCAGAAGCCCTACTTTGTGGAGGTTGATGTCTGAAATTTTGAAAGTTGAACGAGTCACTTTCGAACAAAAGGAGAGAGAAAAAAAGTGCCAGTGCATTTGTATATATCCGATTCTAGAGTTGCCCGAGCTCTCGTTGCTTTTACGTAAATACGTGCAAAGAGAAATGCTTTTTATACGATTGCGGCAGCGGTACCATCGTCACGGCTGCTACACGCACTATAGTGACCAATCTGTTAACGCACACTCTCCTCGTTTCTATAACGCACCGGGAGGCTTGCGTCATCGTGAAATAAGGGTTGTTAAATGTGCCGCTTTCTTTCACGAACGAGGCGGAGCCTCTCAGATGTCTTTTCTGTTCTTTCTGCGCGTCGCTTTTTGTGGACAGTTTCTCCGAAGCAGAAAGCATGCATGACCACGAAAAGGAAAGTGAAATTATGCACAAAACAAACGAACAAGTTTGGGGGTGCCAGAGACAACGCATATCCTTCCTTTATGATGGTGCTTACTGGAGCGTGATGCGAAACAAATATTCAACCGAATCCGGGGATGGGTTTGTTCATGCGATGCCATAGAAAACTGCGAAAGAAAGAAAGTGGCACAGTACGTATAGAGCGTGTATGTTGTCGGTTGGGCAGCAATTTTTCTTTGGTTGGTAGTGAGGTATCACAATGTACGTAAAGGAGCCAGGGTGTTGACGCATGCGCACCGCGGATGGTGCCACTTGCCGATTCGGCACGGTGCGTATGACGAACCCCAGAGCACGCCTTCGTTTCCAACTTGGTGTTGCTGCTATGCAATGCACGCCAAAGCAGACACTGGCGTAAAGAATCTTAACATCATAGTCATTGGCGAGACATATGTGTTGTAAAGATCCTGTTTCGGCAAGGTCGGCTGTGCTCGGGGCCGCCTACATAGTCAGGAGGCGTAACACGGAAGCACGCATTCAGTATACAAATTTGTATGGCGTCAGAAGAACTTGGCCATCAAGGATGCGAGAATTATTTCTTATGAGGCAGCTGAGGCAACACACAAAACTCAAGCAACTCAGTCATCCGTGCGCAATACCTATGTGAAGACAAAATACACTTTAGTTGAGGTCAAAGTAAGTGACAGAAAACAAAGTCACAATGTTATGTGAAACTACAGGATGACTTTGATAGGCGTAAAACTATAAAAGCTGGCGTAAGCTGGCTTCCTGAATTTGTTACGCTTGGAGACGTATATGCATTGGGTATGCGGTTTATATCATTTTTTGAGAGCAGATATATGTAGGCTTTAGTAGTCGGGCGAAAAAGTGAGCAACTGCACTGTAGTTTTGTTGAGGGATACAATGGAAGGAAGGTGAAAGGGGAACGAAAGGGACTGTGCCTCACGTTTACTGTTTATGACTATTACTCTTACTTTTTCGTTATCGATTTGAACGTCTTACTTGCAGAATCTCTTAAATACAGAATGATAGGCACGTTGATTTTATATGCTTTGCACGCTCCTTCTTTTCCTAGCATGATGAAAAACAACGAAATCAGCACAGAACGTAAGAACAAATGCACGTTTGTCAGGCGACCTATGCATTTACACAAATATTTTAGGCGTTATTTTTTTCTAAAAGACCCAAATACAGAAACCAAAACTGTTCTCCAAGACTAGTAATCGCCATTACGCCCATGCGTCGAATTACGGCAGCGACGGAAGTAGCACAAGTTTGATGTCAATTCTATTGCGAAATGTTGCTATACCGTATATTCGAACCGCTTTACAATGATTTCACGAGCTAATTCATGTTCAAATGAAATGTTTCAATCTATATAAGCTAAATACAAAATTTACTATACAATACTGACGATATTTTGCTATGCATATTTTAGCCATATTATAGATTTGTGGTATTTAGGGGAGTGGAACATACTGGCAAAAAGTTGTTTGAGTAGGCTCATCCATAATGTCAGCAGAAAAAAGTGCGTTTTAATCAGTTTCCTTTAAAGGACATTTCGCTGTTTGAGAAAAAAAAGGCCTCAATTTTATCAGGCTAACTTATGCGATATTTCTCCGACACCCCACAACACGGGGCACCTTCTTGTATGCCCAGCTGCGCAGCCAAGCTTTGTTACGTCGGCATCATGCTCAAGCCCGTAGAATGTCTCATGCGATCAGCCTCAACATTGGCGAGATGAACGATTCAACGTGCATTGACCACGGCGCGTTTTCGTGCCACACGTGGCACCTCGCGTGGTGCTCCAACGCCAAGTACTCACGTAGCGGGCTTGGCGCCCGCTACGTGAGTACTTGGCGTTTGTCCGATACAAACAATTGACCAACGGTGATTTCAGATTGGAGCTACTGGCTAATGCAACAGAATTCATTGCTATAAAAAACGCCTGAGCCGTACGAAGAGACCGAGAGAGCGAGCGACCAAAATCCCGGGTCGTTGTCGCATGTCAGCGCGAGCTCTCGGCCCCTTTGTCGACTATGTAACGCTTTTGCTCACCTTATACGTAACTCTTGCTCCAACTTACCGTACTCTTGAGCACATCGTCTATCAGCTCTGAGTGGAAGAGGCAGCAGGCTCAGATACCCGATACCCAACACTACGTAGGCATATCGATGACGCCCATGCTCCCTGCTTGCAGTAGGTGCACGTTAATGTGCGTTCCTGCAATATGTACGCAAGACGCGTACGACGAAATGTACGTGGCGGGTGAAGGGCGCACGAACCGGAAGAGTATCGCACGACGCCCACCTACCGGCCTGAGCATAGGACGAAAGTCGCAGTTTCAGTAGAAAGTTGGAAGATACGAGAAGCGATACGAGGGCGACCACGTGGGTGACCGCACATATCGTTGTTTTGGTTTCTTTCTAGTGTGCGTTCTCTTTACAAGCGCCATGATGTCATACAATGGGCAACACCAAGTGAAGTCGTGTCCTCAAGACAGGTGTGCAGACTGCACTTTCCTTACGACGTTAAAGGGAAGGAGGAAGGAAGAGGTGGTATCCTATGTAATCCTAAATGGCAGCATAAACCGAAAGCTTTTGACCAGCCCCGAGCATACAAGCACACACACACATTCCGCAGTCCTTTTTAATTCTCACTGCACGTGCGTCGAGTGCTCCTTACGGCCGATAGCTGCATCGGGCACAAATATCAGCACGCATACAAGCACAGACTGAGGTTGAGATGTAAGTCACGTTGGTTGGAAAGAGCCACCAGATTGAAGCGCGCAATCGTTACCGAAATGCCGAAAGCACAACCAACTCACTCACTCACTCTCTCCCTCCCTCACACACACACACACACACACACACACACACACACACACACACACACACACACACACACACACACACACACACACACACACACGCGCTTTAACGCACAAACGGAAAAGACAAATGTCCCTATCCCACCTCCGTGACGCAACACGTGCTATCACTGCCCTCTACAAAAAAAAAAAATCCTACCAACGCCCATGAGTTCGTTCATCTTCTTTATTACACAAAAAACTGGGAGAGCAGTGCAACGCAACTAGAAAACTTGTGCCAAAAAGTAAAAATAAATAAATAACAACTAAGTGGAACGCTAATAAAACCGCCTAAGCTGTTTGTAAAGACAGTGGATTCCTACAGGCGTCAACGCAAAAACCACATTTCAGACCTGGCATAACCTCCTCGTTCCCTTTTTGTTCCGCTTAATGCATCATGTACTGAAGGAGAAGAGCAAAAATAAAATCTAAAACAACTTACGAATAAACTCACGATGAGCGAGTAATCTTGAAACAAGAAAGGAAGGAAAAGTATTTTTGTGCTCGTCTCTCCGGCGCATTTGTTGACACGCGAGGTGCCTCCGTAGAGAAGTGTGATGGCCCTGTGGAGGAAGAAGAAAAATGAAGAAGAAAACGTCGACCTCCCTCGCATGCGCCGCTAACAGCGCATGGACGACCGCGCACTCGAGTTCGCGAGCTGTCATCGCTGGCGAGACACGCGAGGCACGCTAACCGTGCACGCACACCCGTCGTCCCACAAAAGGCGGACGAGTGTCGGGCCTATTTCCGTGCCGGATTCGCCTGCGATGGTTCCTTGCAGAGAGAGAGAACTACAAATTTATTGGCGAGGAAAGGCGGCCAGCACGCTTACAGAGAGGCCGCAGCGTTGGACGAAATCTATCCGGACGGTATTCTAAGAGGCTGCATAGCAGCCTGTATAACCGCGATGTTTGCAAATCGTGTCACAGTCAAAACGTTAGGAGCACTTGCCTACACACACACGATGCTAAAATTCACATATCTCAGCACGCAACGCTATGTACTTCTAATAAAGTGGCAAGAAAACGGCAATTTCGTGCACACATCATGTCGGGGCGGTCGTTTCACGGTGCAACCAAGACAGCGCATTCTATTGTAATGTGCGGGGCTGTACTGTAGAAGAAGATCACGGTGGGATCAGGTCACACTCATATCGGAATTTAATGTAAAAGCGCCCGCCTGCAGTGTTTTAATGAGCACAGATATCGACACTGGTGACCGAGGACCTCACTGGTTAGCTGCATGCACTGACCTCGGTGCAGCGTCAATTTGCTAATTATCGAAGCCGAAACTTCATAATACTTTCGCCAGTGCGAGAAGTCCCAGGTTTACTCCAGGGCTTAATTCACAATTGAAAAATAAAAACAAATTGAGGACCCATTCCACTTTATGGTGGTGAATGACATTCATAGCACGACATGAAGGTGACAATAAATTTCGAACCATAACTGATCACACACCCTGCAACTGAATCGAATCCTAAGTGTCTCTATAGATTGTCCGTCTTCAATTTAGCTTGCCGTTTTTTTTTCATATTTTCCATTTGGGCAGCACGCCTTTTTGCCGCGATATGCATCGTCTTGTCTGGCTTGGCACATGTGCTTGCCGTTTCGGCTACGAAAAGAAGCTTTTTTTTCATCTATTTACACAGACACACGGATGGAATGTCCTTTAGCCTTATACAGCGTCGCGGTAGAAAACCAGGCCAGCACAGCACCCTCAGCACACTTCCAGCGAAAGCCAAGGAAGTGAGCTACAAGTGTACTTGCAAGGTACCCACTATACGCCATCAATCATATATTTTTGTGTAGGAGTGAAGCCCCACGATGTCATTATTCTCCATCCTGCGGAGAAGCAAGGTACTCGTCACACATTTTAAGACATTATAAGGGCAGTTTGTTGATGCTACATGGCTGATGACAATGAATAGTTAGGCTGAGTCTTTTGTAATGGTTTGGAAGTTTTGAACGAGTGGAACTATTTAGTTTGTGTGATCTTTTTTACTCTTTTACCACGCCATATTACGTATGCCAACGCAATTCTTTGCCCGACATGGCGCCTGTATATCATCTTTCGTGAGGGAGTTTCAAACACGAGCGTTGCTCTGAAATAGAGTACTCAACTACCCCTCAGAGGGCCTGGTTTTCAATTCCACCCGATCTCGGGTATTTTTTTTCTATCATTTTGCGCGACAGTATTTACGTACACCGGCAGCAGCTGGCAACTGCCCCACCGAAATTAGCTGATTTTGTAATTTCATAAGAGCTTTTGCAGTAAAGCAAAAGCCCACATTTCAGACCTCATGAAGAACGTTCTCAAACCTCACTTAAGCACTTTACTCTGAATGCCCGAGTCAGGTTATCGACAAAGGGTGGTAACAAAAGGGTAGCACGGGAACACAGAAACACACGCTTTCGGTGCTCCGCGCCTAACGTGCAATGCCTGCCACTGCTATGTATGTGATAAAGGTAATAATAGCTTTCATTACATCCCGCACTCTTAAGTCCAGTCACCATATTTTGAGCGTTCTTATTCATAATCACCGTTCTCTAGAATGGATAAAGGCATAGTAAAGGCATATATAGTTAGTTTTCTTGTGTATGAACGAATATATTCTCAGCAAGCACACATCTATTATCTTCCATACCATCATCCCAATAAGCAATAGTCGACTAATATTATGTATCTCAATTGAATGAAACAAGTGACTCACCGATGCTCTCAAACTCAGATCACGCTTTGCTTTTCTTTCAGAATTATGTGTTCGCACTTCGCGCAAGTGATTTTCCGGAACAGTAGCAACAACCGGTATCAAGTTGATCATTGCCTTAAGCTACAGTTGAAAGGCTCGTTTCTTTCACGCGTAGCCACTGCTAGCTTTACGAGCAGCGCATCTATTTCGCAAACATCGATTGATCGAAAACAACCTTTCTGGGACACCTAACAACACATACTTCGCGTTGATTCTCCCTAGTTCTGCCTTTTTTTCTCTCGTTTTTCTACGTATCCAAACGTGCGATCTGCGAGCACCGCATCAAACCATGTGCGTGCTGGCATTGATGCATCGCCACAACGAGCGGCGTTATCTAAACATCCGGGTAAACTACCGAACCTCGAGCGCTGTCCTAAATCACTTCCGCCCGAGTGTATCTCGGGTATACATATGCGCTCGGTTAATAGTTAGGACGAGTGAGTCGTGCATCTCGCAACGCCTCGTCGCGCGTTGCAGGTCACGTGCTACATTCCGCCACATAGCAGGGCACACGCAATGGAAAGGTGGCCCGGAGCGGTGTTCTTTCGACATGATTGTAAGCACAGATCTGCAGTCATCAAGCGGAAAGATATTTGCGATGCAGTTTCACGGGAAAACGATGGAGGTGCCAGCGTTTTTCTCGGATACGTGGTGCGTTGTGTATGACGCGCTAGGTCTGCTCTGCCGCGGAGGCAAACGAACTTTGAGATTGGGTGAACGTGTCAGGCGATTCCTGTAGCGTACGTCATTCACCCCGTTTCTGCTCGCTATTCACATCTTCTATTCGCAGTCACTGCGGGTATGTTGCATGCGGGCGTATCGAAAGGAAGTGAAGAAAGAGGGGGAAAATTGCCTCTTTGCCCTCAAAAAGAAAAAAAAAGGGCGGGGGGGGGGCGGGTATGATGGCTGTCTGATCCTGCCAACCTGCGATCTCAAAACCATCCGACCAAGACAAATACCGCATATGGATCGCGAATCTTTCCGTACATGCACCAAGAAAGAAAGAAATACAGACACAGAAACTTATACAAGCGCTGGTGCCGGTGTGTCAGTGCACCTTGGCGCGAGCCAAAGAACGCAACAGAAAAAAAATGATGAAAAATTGTTTGTTTGCAGATTCGAGCAGGTCTGGAGCAAGTTTCAAAGCTACAGGGCACGCGCGATTGCCCCTTGTTGCATTTTGTGACCCTTCGTTTTTTTTTTCTCGTACGTAGCTCGTTCGCACGCCCGAATAAAAGAATGACTGTTGGGGATAATAAAGAGACTGATCACTATAGATATTGTTTGTTTCCAGCCTCTAGTGCGACAAGGTAAAAACAGCTGAGCGAGTTCCGGTTATCGCAGCGCATGGGATCGAAATTTCTCGTTTGTGAGATAAAACCACGGTGCCGAATGACCTGTCATTCAGACGTCAGTATACACTAGAGCGATCTCAGGCGTAAGTGGCTGACGAGAAAATGCTTGTCAGTACGTATGGAGCTGGCGAAAATTTGAAACTTAATCCTTCTACCATTATTTCATATATATTTTTTTCAGCTGTTCGTAGTCTGAGTTCGATAATGGAATACATTCATTTTACGCTTCATTTCTCACAACGTGTTCGATAGAATCACGATGTCTCTTTTATGTTTTAGTGCTTTTGATAAACTGTTGGTATAGAATAAAATGCAGGAATTCGATGGACGTATATGAATGAGCCTCTCGTATTATCGAAAGTTTCGCTTTCCTTACAGAGGATCAGAAGCATGCGAATGAAAGGTGAATGTACTTCACTTTTTTTAATTCAGTGAGACGTTCTGAACTGGCGCTAAGCATAAATAAAGATCCACGTGGAAATATATGTTACCCAGCCGCGCATGTTTTATATTAGCAGTTGTTGACAGTTGCGTAACGATGCCAACAGCAACATGGATATCAGCAACACCAGAAGCGGTAAGCTACGCTGGTTTACGTAAGCGAGTTACATTCTAAGTGAGGGCTGTACGCGCTGTGATGCTGTGATTCGGCCTCTTTTCTTTGTATTTATCTGCAGCTTTTTTCACATTTTCTTAGCTTTTCGTGTGATTATGCAATATTTTTGGGCCCTCTCGGTTCATTTATCACTAATGTCAGATTCGCTTTGTGATTATCTATTTTATGTTTTATGGTCTCTATCTCACTCGTTTTCTTTTGTTTGCTGCTACCCCATTCTACTACTTTGACAGCAAAAGCTGTTATGAGATCACAACTCGGGTCATCCACAGGTGTCCGCTGCCACCATTGGTGTCCGTAACCACATCGCGCGAAGTTAGCAAAAAAAAAAAAAACTTGCACCAAAGACACAGTGGGGCTCAAAACCCGGGTTTGCTGGGTGCCAGCCCAGTATTCGACCACTGAGCTAAGACGGTGCTTGTGACTTGTTGGCAAACCTTGCACCAAGACACAGTGGGGCTTGAACCCGGGTCCGCTGCGCTACCACTTAGCTACGCTGGGGCTTGTGACTTGTTGGCAAACTCGCCTTAGGCAGGTTTCATGTCGGGAAAGAAATGTTGTTAATACTACTTATCAAGTGTTTTGAAACATCGAAAGAACAACCAGTCGTCGCACAATGCGAATAGCGTAAAGAGTGGGCCGTCCAATGCCCTAACCCATTACAAAAGCTAGTTCTTGTTCCCCTATTAACTGTGGCACATACCCACTTCGGCCATAATTTCTCATCGTCGTCAGCCACTGAATGAACAATTGGCACAGAATTCTTTGCAAGTGTCATCATTAGAAAGGAGACGCAGCGTGATACCAGTGTGAGACACGAGGTGATAACAAAGCGGTCCCTTAAACTTCTCCGCCGTTGGCAACCATTAAAAGCTTCCTTCAACATTTGACGCTATCTCAGAGAGTTGTATCACTAACTGCTAAAGTACTCGCTGTACCGGCTATGTGGTTAAGCTCGAGTGCGCAGGCCCGATTCCTCTCGATTATGAATGCCGTAGATTAGAATCCAATCAACGAAAAGAGGTATTTTGTCATCTGCGTTGATTTCTATCGTTTTCGTCTTAATTATTGCACTACAGTCAAAGGCAAGATATAATATAACCCATGCTTTGCCTTACTTGACTGACTGGCGGATTCATTTAGGCCCAGTTGTATCTAGCAAGTCAATGAAGAGCGATTATAGTAAAATTAGAGTGACTCCTATATATAGCATAGGCTCTCGCCTGTGGTCTCCACAACTTTGACTTTTTTTCCCTTGCCACATAGAAGGAGGCTGTCAAACTGACTGTGGCGCTACTCCGCTGTGTGAAGTTTTCGATTTGTTCGTGCACAGACAAAGTGGCACAGAGGTCAAACTAATGCATATTGGCGCTAGTCTGATCGAGTGACCCGGTGTCTTTTCCTGTTCTTTTTCCTGACGGCGTCTGTCGCAATGCTCCTGTCTCCGGCTCATTGAATTGCATAAGGCATCTCAAGCAGCAATTTTAGGTTTCCCTTCGGTTTCGTTTCATTTTTACTTCTGCGCACCATGTTTCTCAATTACTTCCACGAAACTTCTCTTCGGAAGGATAACCAAAAAAAAAGGAGGTCAGCGCTTTAGAGAGCACGGCTCCGAGGGCATCAAACATGCCCAAAAGAAGAAGGTGAAATGCAAAATTGTGAAAAAATAAACGGTAATAAAAATAACAACTAGAATGCTTGTGCGGAAAATTGCCGTAGAATGCAAAAGCGCGCCGCGAGCCCCAGCTACGAGCTGACGCCTGTCACAAGTCCGCGGTGGTTGAACGAATGGCGTCCGGAGGGCGAGCCCGATGTGCCGGATCATGCCACGCAACCTAGAAATTTGTCACAAGGTTACAGGTGCAAGAGCTTGGCGGACCTCGACGCCAAAGGAATACAGGCGACTCAATTAAGCCTCATAGGCTAACCATATCAAGTACCGCTAATTTGGCGACGATCAGGTGTTACGCTGCATTGGTCCTGCTTAATTGCCGGCAATGATCGCGGCTTGAAAAGAGGTATGCTGGGAACAGGAAAGGAAAAAAAAAGTTATGTAACAAAGCCAAATAGTGGGGGCGGGTAGAGGAAAGGGCGGGGATGAATAGTGAAGGCGTCGCCACAAAAGCACTTCTTTTTTTCTTCTAGCGAGCTCTTGCTTTTGAAGGTGTTTGTGTATGTTTAGTTTATACATTATAAGTGAATCAGATGACAGTATTAGCTCATATAAACGAGCAAGTTTGATGCAGCGCTAAAGACGAAGACGTAAAAAACAATGTGCATAGTACGAAAGCTGTCTCGATTTCGAAAAAAAAAACATGAAAACTGAGCTGAGCATAGCCGTCATGAGTATCCGTAAGAAAGGCAAACATGTCACTTGACCGTACACTTGCCAGGCAGATACGCTAACTTCTAGTATGTGAAGGAAGTCATGGCATGGCTTTGACGCATCTTTTTACGTATTCGTATTTAGCGTTGCTTCAATCAAGCAAGTATTCCGACTAACCCAACTTTCCGTTTTACTACATTACATGAGCAACTTTCATTTGTTCTTCACAGATGTCGTGGTTTCAGGTTCTATCTTGTACCAGCGATCACTCGACATAATCCGCAATAACACACTAAATAAAAACTTAGCCACTCGATTGCGTCGTTTCCCACCGTTAGCTTATTGAGTATTATCGTATATTGGCCAAGACAGGCTGCCAGGCTGGCGCTTGAAATCTTACCCAAAAGTCACGAGTTTGATTCCTATACCGTGGTTGTCGCATGTTGGAGGAGGCAAAATACTAGAGGGCGTGTACCGTGTGATGTCAGCGTGCGCTAAAGAATGGCAGATAGTAGAAATTTCGGGCACCCTTCGTTAAGGCTTCTTATATAATCGTATCGTGGTTCGGGACGTAAAATCCTTCTTCTACTTCTTGGCTCACGGACTGTGACGCTGTGTGTGTGTGTGTGTGCGTGTGTGTGTGTGTGTCCTCCTGTAGCTCACTATCTCTCTTTGTTTTTGTTATCTTCCTAATTTCCAATCTGGTCGATGGCTAGGGGCCACGGGCAATGCCTGACGCCATTGATTGAATATTATAATAGTTTCTCTCTCTCTTTCTCTACTTTCTATTCTCGCACATCCTTTTCACCTGTGTACAGCAGCATACCGGTTAATCAGAATCATCCAATAAACCCGCTTTTGCCTTCTCTGCTGTTTTCCTTCTCTCCTAGTGAGGGGACTTGAGCCGACTACTTAGATGAAGACAGAAGGGGAGTCGACATACACGTCTTGTCGTCTCCCTTCTGTCCTCGTCCAAGTAGTTGGCTCAAGTTCCCTCGCTATGTTCAACCAGTCAGCTCAGGCAAGCACAATTGTACGCTTACTTTCCGCCGCGAGGACGTATGTAGTGACAAATCGCACCTCATTCAGCCACTCATTAGGTGGAGCCAAGTTAAAGCGAAGTATACGAGCCCGCAAAAAGTACTTGCTTTTTTATACGCATCGGGCATTGATGATGCGAAGTTCAAACTTAATATGGACTAACTTTGACGTATTGTTCTCCCCAAGTTGTTTTAAATAAACAAATTGAGGAGAACCACATTAACGTGAATCGTACATGAGAGCCTGGGAGAGTGGCAAAGAAAAAAAGTATAAACGTTTCTTCTCGAAACATTGTTCCAAGCAATGCTCCACATCATACTGAAGGGTGGTGGGAGGGGCTTACCTTAGAGAGCCCCCAATACTCCGGCTTATACTGCACTGTTGGCTTTGGCGACGAGTTGTCGACCGCCTTCCTGGTCCTCGAGCTGAAGCTTGGGCTCCCGTGTTTTGGTTAGGTGGTTTCCATTCGAGCACCCTGCTTCATTCCCCATCGTCTTCGGTTGCATATGGTGGATTGCATGACAATGACATTCAAGAAGCATGCGTGCCAGGGTGTCCGGTACGCTGCAGGGTGAGCACACGTAGCTCTGTTTCGTTCAGTATACAGAGGGTCCAGTAACATTCAATGCGGGTATGTGCTGGTTTGCGGGCGTCTGGAGATCATTCTTTCTTCTTTGGTCAGTTTTGGGTGTGGTGAGGGTACACCCATCGCTATAGTCTGTACTGTTGCCGTAGCGTGGAATAGGTGTTCTGTATAGCATCCGTCTTTTCAGCCACGGGTCGGGCACCCAGAGGTTCAAGGCCAGCTCTGCTGGCATGCTCGTGGACAGCGGCATGGGCCACTTCCTTTCCCTGTTGACTTCCGTGTCGTGGCGCTTATACATATAAGGAAAGTATCCGGCTACTATGAAATTTGGGTGCGAATGATGATTTGTCTTAGGTCTCTGCCCATATAGGGTACACAAGCGGAGAAGATGAGGTAAAGATAACACGAAAGCTGTGATCGTAAGGCCATGTAATTATATCTCAAACTTCCTCTGGCTTACAAGGCTGAGTGTGGCATACGAGATATGCGGCTTCATGGAAAATATTGACCTTTTCTTCCTTTTGTCCTTGATTTGCCTCGCAAATGAATGAATGAATCATCTTTATGAAAACTGTGACAGTTTTCTTCGGGAGTGGCGGGGCGAAGACGGTATTAACCGCTGTCCCATCCCAGCCTGGTGCTAGTGCTTGTCGCTATAAGCACCCATCGGCCTTCAAGCAAGTGAAGTGATTTTCGCGCTTCGTGAGCATGAGCGGCTTCTGCGAACGCCTCTGAGTGGTGGTGCAGTCCGCCATGCAGCAGCACATTTACCCCTCATTTTTGTAATTCATTGAGTTTCTACTCTTGAACTTTATATCCCCCTTTTCCATTCTCTCGACTTAAGCTGGCCAACCTGACACTTGTCTGGTTAACCTCTCTGCCTTTGTTTTGTTTGCCAACTCCTCCTCCTCCGACCAATCATTTCTTCTTCAGTTTGTAATGAAACGTTAAGGGTACAGCCTCGAGTTAGGCTGCATTATCTTAGGAGTCTTAATAAACTCGCTCGCCAAATGTGCAACCCTCGCTGGTAAAATGATGCTGAAGTTTCTTATTCCGAATGCCGTGTGCTGTGCAAAGCCGCGGGAAGCGTCCGTGGAATAGGCCGTAACGATCAGCAATTGTCCGGGCTAACAAGAAGTGACGGGTGCCGTATGCTCGCCAGTGAATTAGAAGAAGGAGAAGAACGATTCCCACTTTCAAAAGTCCACAGCCACGGCGTTCTATGCAAACAAGCGCCGAGGCTAAGCCTTCGTTTCGTTGCAGACTACGGCGACGCCGTCCTTTCTCTTCTGAAGGGTACGGTCGGCGTTCGTCCTGCACTGGCTTTTCGGCGTCGGCGGCGCGAAGTGGCTGCATTATACGTGAACTCTTCCCCACCCCTCCATTGCCCTCTACCACCTACAGAAGTTGACGCGGCACACCCCGTCTCACGACAACTCTCGTTGCAGGCCCTATAACACACTTCTTACGCGCTGCTGCAGTGAAGAGAAAGTGGGCGCGAGAGTTTTCGAGTGGGAGATAGCGCATAAGAACTGAGTCGTCTTCAGCGGAATAACGAACGGCGCTTTATGCCGTGCAGATGGCAGGATGTCTGAGGGAAAGCGTCCGGGTCAGGCATCGGCAACAAGTGCGAGCGATGCTTTCCAAGCGCGGCATTCGCTCTTTCAAAGTCCGGCTGATCACGCGAGGGGTCCGCACGGATGCGACCTGGATTGCATCTCAACGCGCCGCGGACCGTGTCGATCAAAGAGCGGACGTGTCGGCGGTGGCGGCTGCAGGCGTCGCAGGCACCGACCGATCGTTGGCCGTGGATGATTTTGCCACCGCCACATATGCGCGCGTGCCGCTTGTTCCCTGGCAGACCTGCCTCAGTGTCTTTAATGGATAACTGCGTCGCCGTCCTTATAACTGGCTTTTATCGTTGATTATCAAGGGAGAGGGTCGGTAAACTTTTTTTTTCTTTTTCCAAGCTAATTGGAGGAAATGTGAAAAGGACGAGGCAACGAAGGGGAACTAAGAAGATGTAATCGAGCAACGAAATTGTCGAATGGATGCGAAAGATTCTTCTGGGATTGTTTGCTAACATAATGACATATTGTAATTCTGCAATACATACCTTCGTAAAAAGGTTTGGGAGGCTTGACGCGACGAGAAGTTATCGAGTACGTCGATTAATGCCACGTTTAGGCAGGAGTACTAGTATTCTTCATGCATAGTAAACAACTCTGGTACTCTGTCCTTCTCGTCTTCTGCTCGGTTCTACTCCCGTTGGTACTTTCAAACAGATAGTAAACCGTACGCCACAGTCATTCTGTTGACCTTGATCACGTTCTGTTTGTTGAACACAAAAAACATCACGTGTGTAGCTGTTCAGTTATGACCAGTGCTCATTGTACGAATACTTCCGTTAACAACAGGCATGTTGGAACAATGGCAGTGTGTTCTATTAATATACCATGCTACGCTTCGAATCGCGCATTATTACATATTTCGCTTAGAAATTATCAAACGACATCAGTGACACTTCTCCCCCGCCAAGAGGGCTGCAACACTTCTTATCACGAAGGAAACAACTACAGATTTCTGGAAAACCTAGTACAGTCAAGAAATTATGTTTGCTTGTCTCTGGTTGCCCCGTTACGCTGTGGGGAAGTCATCCCTCTGTCCTGATTGGAGGCTGCCATTACAAGCCCCGGACTCAACCAACAGTTATGGGCAGTTCAACGGGCCCGCGATGCAGCGGAGTGACTTTGTGTTTCTGTTCCGGCGTGGGAGCGGCCCGCAACGTTCTAAGCGTGTTCCGAAAGACCAATTCAAGTTCATCCATCCATCCATCCATCCATCCATCCATCCATCCATCCATCCATCCATCCATCCATCCATCCGTCCAGCCATCCATCCGTCCATCCGTCCATCCATCCATCCATCCATCCATCCATCCATCCATCCATCCATCCATCCATCCATCCATCCATCCATCCATCCATCCATCCATCCATCCATCCATCCATCCATCCATCCATCCATCAAAGAGCAATGTTTTTAACGTTAAGGCACACACTACCAACGTCATGCTACAGTAGATTTTTAGCAGCCCCGCCGCGGTGGTCTAGTGGCTAAGGTACTCGGCTACTGACCCGCAGGTCACGGGTTCGTATCCCGGCTGCGGCGGCTGCATTTCCGATGGAGGCGGAAATGTTGTAGGCCGTGTGCTCAGATTTGGGTGCACGTTAAAGAACCCCAGGTGGTCGAAATTTCCGGAGCCCTCCACGACGGCGTCTCTCATAATCATATGGTGGTTTTGGGACGTTAAACCCCACATATCAATAATTCAATCAGTAGATTCATAGCAGTTTTAAACGCAATGAATCGAGAAGAATGAAAAACTGGGAAGGAAGGATGCCTCTGGGGAAGGCTGTGTCATCTTTACCATGATGATGATGATGATGATGATGATGATATGGCGGCCTAAACACGTGGCTCACACCACCCACTTTGGGGTATTGCCTTAGGAACGATTATTTAGATAGTGGATAACAAGTTACTTTTAAGTCTAAGAAAATTCTATTATGGTTTCAAGAAATCAAATTATATTAATTGAGAGATTTGCAATCAAAACCGCATTGATTTTATTAAGAATCGTTGAACAGCAGACCAGGTATACCGGGGATAATGACCTAATAAGAATGCTCTCAAGGAGAAGTAATGAAATCCAATTTACTTCAATTAAAAGACGCTTTGAAGCTTCTTCTTCTTCTTCTTCTTCTTCTTCTTCTCTTCTTCTCTTCTTCTTCTTCTTCTCTTCTTCTTCTTCTTCTTCTTCT
>WOVY01015368.1:0-16654 GCA_013436015.1 Rhipicephalus annulatus
GGCCATAAACATCGTGCCACCACTGGCCTCCTAGCGGAGATAGCTGCCCTGGCGCACATGCTGGCGCGTCACGTTACCCATGGCGTCACCAACCTTCACGGCGAGCAAAGCCTAGGCTGGCCAGCACCACCACTTTGACTTTTAGGTTTTAAGCACAATATTATAGTGAATAGCCACTATACAAATATCATGGCACAAAAGCGCCAAATCTCAGACAGCATGGATCGGCTGGCTTGTGAGGTTCACCTTCGCAGGAACTCTCGTTATCCGCACTGTCGGATACTCTAGCAGTCCAGTTAAAATAAGCCAAGTGCGAGCTCCAATAGCAACTACATTGTTTCAGCCAGATTACCAAAGCTAGAATGGCCTGAAACATAGAAACCAAAAATATGCCAGCCCTCGACCAACTCAATAGGTGGTGCAATCTAGCTTGGTCATAGTGGAACTAGACAATCACAACATTGTTATTGCAGAAACATTGCGCATTTTAGGTTCTGGTGCATAAAACCGCGCACTGGGGTATTACAAATGAGTTACTTTTTAAATCATTTTCCCTCAAAAAACAGTACGCGTAAGCGAACATGTTCATGACTGTTGTTGCGTGAAGTGTCACAATATGTCGACATCATCGTTGGCAGTAGCCGTCATTTTTCCATTTTTCATTTTTTTTGCGTATACCGGGTACTGTACCCAATAAAAATGTCTCGTAATTTTGCGGCAACGGTGATTCAATTCTATGTAAGATAAATGCAGTTTAAATGCAGTTAGCATCACCATTTATGGCTTTCAAAAACGTATAGTCATACACGTTTACGTATGAGGACCTCAAAACGTTGAAAGACACGCGTTCCGGTTAGACGGTAAACACAAACCGGCATCCGGCAACACGTTAACGTAAACAAGTATGCGCACAAGCTAAAGTTACACAGAGTTACACGTTACACAGCGTTGTTCTGTTGTCGCGTTTGTCAGACTACAACCATCCGTCTGTATTGCTTGGCATCGACGGTGCCGGATTCAGTCGCTTGTGCGGCGTATATGATGGACGAAATAAACATTTTATTTTTCGAAACAGTGTTCCCGAGTTTGTGAGCTCGGGGTCACTCTAGGTGGGAAGGTATCTTATTTCCAGGAATCCTGTGGCCGAAATCGCCTCTCGGGCCCTGGCGACAAGTCCTCGTTGTTGTCTAGGTCGCGTGCGGCAATCTTGGCCTCCCACGTCTCAGCTAGGGGGCGATACGTGCAGTCGTTGCGGACTTGGTATTGACATCTTTCTGGCGCCACGGGCACTCGAGTAGTAGGTGGGCCAGTGTGTCTGGAACGTCGCATATCGGGCAGTTGTAGCGTATATCGTTGGGTAGATTCTATGCAGTAGGGTGCCAGGGTGCCGTATGTATAGGTGAAGTCTCCGAAATGCTGTGGCCTCTGCTTTAGTCAGCTTGGGGTCAGGTGGCGGTACACCCTGCGAGATAGGCGATAGTGTTGTAGGATGGCGTTGTATGTTGGTGGTACGGTCTCCACTTCTTCTGCAGCACTGGCTAACTGCGGGTCAAGCGAGGCACTGAGGAAGGCCCGGTTGACGTGACCGCGGGCCGCGGCGTGTCTGGATCGTGCTGGTGTCCTCTGCGAGTGGTGTCGACTCGAGCGATTCGTCTTTCTAGATGATACTCGGGATGCATGTTACGCGGTACTTGGGCGATGCTGAATGATTCTCGAATGTATAGCGACATCTCTTTGCGGTCTACCTCACAGATGTAGCTCTCGCTGTAGCCCCAAGCGCTCAAGGATCAATCTGCCCCGTCGACGTAAGCTCAAGTCTCTCGAGTTGGCTGGTCCGTTGGGCTTCTGCCAGCTCTTGCCGGGTATTGTGTATACCCATTCTTAGGAGTCTGGTGGTCGACGCCATTGGAGGTAGCCCTATGGCGAGCTTGGTAGCTTTGCGGATGAGCACATTCAGCTTGTCGACTTCAGATGTCTTGAGGGGGAGGTACGGGGTTCCATAGGTGATTCGGCTGGTTATAAGAGCCTGCACAACTCTCAAGGTATCGTTTTCCTTCAGGCCACTGCGTCGGTTTGTGACTCTCTTTACGAGGTGCGTGAGCTGGAAGACTGTGCGTTGAATTCCAGGAAGCGTTGTGGCCCCTGATCCGTCGTGCTGTAGGTGCAAGCCGAGCACGCGAAGCGAGGGGACCTTCGGTATTGTACCCTGTGAAGGATGATGCATGGGTCTGGCGCTTTGCAGGTTGGAGGTCTTCCTCGCGTGCGGGCATTGTGTACCAGTAATTCTGATTTTTCAGGTGCACAATGGAGGCCGCAGATTTTGAGGTAGTTCTCTCTGACGTTGACCACCTCCTGAAGGCAGCCTTCTTGCTCTCCAGTGCTCTTGCCTCGAGTCCAAAGGGTAATATCGTCCTCGCACATGGCGTGACGTAGTCCCTGTATTTTTTCGAGAAGCCGGAGGAGCTTAAGGAGTGCCTCGTTGAAAAGGAGTGTGACACAGAGCCTTGAGGTGTATCCCTGTTCGGCAGCTCTAATTTTTTTGCTCCGTATGTTGTATATTCCCACCGTGGCTGTACGAACGATGAGGAAGAGCTTCAAACACAGCCATATATCTTGGAACTGCAGCCAGTACCTTCGAGATTTTGTAGTATTGCTTTATGGCTAACATTGTCGAAGGTACTTTTCACATCAATGGCAAGAAGGGCTGACTTGCTATTCTTGCTCAAGTGATTAAGTAGATCTTCCTTGAGGAGTAAGAGGATGTCCTGCGTAGAAAGCAGCTGGCGGAAGCCGAATATGGTGTCTTGGAAGTACCCGTTGTCCTCAAGGTGTACCGTGAGCTGGTCATAGATCATATCCTCAAACAGCTTGCCAATGCACGAATAGAAATGGGTCTAAAATTTGTCGATAGCCTCTGGACTTGTTGGGCTTAGGTATCATGATAACCTCTGAAGCTTCCTCGCGGCTGGAAGCTCTCCTTTGTCCCAGCAGTCATTGTAGTACTGTAGGAGAGCAGTCATACCTGATTGGGTTGCTGTCGGAGGTGCTTGTTGACTATACTGGTCTTTGCCTGGGACTCGTGTTCTTTGTAAGCTAGAAAGGGCGCTTGAAGCTCTGCTGGTGTGAAGGGCCCTATCAAGGTATTGAAATGGAGCATGCCTTCGTATTCTTCATGTGGTGGTGGCATTACCGCTGATTGGACAGGACCGCGCAGCTTGCTGCATAGTTCGTGAGCAGGTCTTCCTCCGAGCCGTCGGTAATTGTGTTTTAGCTGACGTACTCGTTTGCTGCTTGCTGCGTCTTGGTGGGTGCGTTCACAAGGAGAGTTTCGCAGCAGGTGCCACGTCTTCTTGGTGCTGAAGCGTACCCTGGAGCTTATCGCTAAGTTGCGCCAGTTGTGTCTCGCTAGGTTTTCGGCAATACTGTTGCGCCTCTTCTGTCAATAAGAAAATTATTTTCCTGATTTTCTGTCCAATTTTTTCCTCTTCCAATCTCTTCAGTAAGGCTCGTCTGGCCTCCCGGAGGTGGAGTAAGTGGGATCTACTGCCGGATTATCTTCGTTAAGATGCATACTTTGGTGCACTGTTTGGCGGTATCCAGATTCTTGGTGACCCAAGCGTCTATGTCCGCTATTGCGTTGTCACCATCGCGCTTGTTTCTGAAGGCGTTCTAATCTGTCAGTCTTGCTGTGCCTGTTTTTGTAGGTCGTTGGTCATATTCGATTTCGAGTTGCATTATGCGGTGATCGCTACCGAGCGTCTCGGGGAGACAGGTCCATCCCACCTTCCTGACATCTCGTGTAAAGGGTGAGGTCGGGCGTGGTATATCTCGAGACGCTATTCCAGCTCTCGTGGGCTGGAGTTGATCATTAAACGATGTGAGGCCGTGCTGCTGAGTGGAGTCGTGGACTCTCGCGCCTTTCTTGGTGGTGAAGGCTTGGCCCCAAGCTATGTGGGGCGCATTGGAGTCCCCTACGATCACTAACCAGTGACCTTTTGTGCGTTTTTCTGAGTTCGCGGACGAAGTAATTGTAGCCCCTGAGCTTATCTCACGGTGGGCTGTACACGCTAGTGACCGTAAGGCTTTGTTGCGATTTTCGTTCTGGTATGACTTCGACGATGGAGTGTTCAACTGTAGTGTCTTCTATCTTGTGTACTTGGGACGCAAATTTTCTTAAGTATAATGGCGGTTCTTGGGGTCAGAGCAACGGCGTTGTATCCTGCGAGCCACGGCGCATATAATTTTTTTTTTGTTTTTTGTCGATAATTGAGTTATTTAAATGATTTATTAAAAGTAGTTTCCATCCTGAAAATGTATGCGCGGGCGAACAAGGACAAAGAAAGGAAGACAAACTGGCGCAATCTAACAACTGATTTATTAATCGAAAAACATTGACTTTTTAACCCTCGGAACAGCGCTCCCTGGTGACCTAAAAAAACACAATGCACTGCGCACTTACGACAACGATAACAAAAACATAAAAAACGATAACAGTTTCATTGATTAACAGACAAGAGCGCGATTTCTTTTGTTAGTAAGCTACTGAAGGGTGGCTAACACAGTTGTCTTTCTGCTTGTCTATATGATACGAGGGGTACCCATTCTCTGTGATGTTGGCCGTAGGCACTAGGTTATTAAAGAAGCTCAGACGGGAAACGGCGCCATGTTTGGAAACAGGTGGGATGACTGGTTCTAGCTCTAAGGTAGTAGCGGTCCCTTATGTACATAGGCTTTCACATAGATTAAAAAAGGTGGCTGGAAAGTATGATGTGAAAGTGGTGTTTTCGGCCAAAAACAAAATAGGAGGAGTGTGCGCGTTGGTCAACCAAAAATGCGACAGAGGGACCAGCGCACATAAGAGAGTAGCATAAGACATAAGCTCAGGTTTGTTGAATGTGCACACAGTGTGGTGTATTGCATACCTTTATCATGCGGTTGTGTATATATAGGGCAGACTGGCAGGTGCATTAACACGAGGCTAAGAGAGCATATGTCAAGCCTGAAAGGTCGGCCTGAAACCCATTTGGCAATGCATTGCAATGAGTGCGCATGCTCTCCTTGCTTTAGCGACACTACCTTGCTGTATAGGAGTAGAAACAAGACGTCAAGGGAGATAATGGAGGCATATCATATAGACAAGCAGAAAGACAACTGTGTTAGCCACCCTTCAGTAGCTTTACTAACAAAAGAAATCGCGCTCTTGTCTGTTAATCAATGAAACTGTTATCGTTTTTTATGTTTTTGTTATCGTTGTCGTAAGTGCGCAGTGCATTGTGTTTTTTTAGGTCACCAGGGAGCGCTGTTCCGAGGGTTAAAAAGTCAATGTTTTTCGATTAATAAATCAGTTGTTAGATTGCGCCAGTTTGTCTATCCTTTCTTTGTCCTTGTTCGCCCGCGCATACATTTTCAGGATGGATAGATTCCAACTAGGCCGAATCGCAGTTTTGCTTCAGTTTATTTCTAGTTCATCCGGCCTTCTTTCTTCATGTCCTAACTTGACTTATCTGACCCGGCGGTTCTGGTGCCGTTTATCGCGGTCTGCGAATGCAGAGCCCGCAAGCTGAGCTGGTTCCTGAGGAATGCACAGTGCCCTGTGGAAGTTCTGCTTGTGTGCGGGTGGTTGCCTCCATCGGAAGGACATGCGAGAAGAATCAGCAAGATTCTGCGATCAGAGAGCCGAAGACAGGTTAGGCACTTCAAGGATTGCCTAAGAGTGGCGTGTTCGTCTGTTTCTGATGGGCGTCTAAACGTCAAGGTCTTCCGCGAGTGGTGTAGACAAGCGAACATTTTAACTGAGGCCATGTGGAATGACGTGCGTCGGGGCTTGCCCAGGAAAAAGAGAGATCCGCCGAAGGGAGGCCTTCTACTCCTGGGTGATGCGGTGGTGGAGGAGCGCCAACAAAAGGTCCTGAGGTTGGGACCGAAGTTCTGTGTGGAGCCTAGACTTGACCTTGTGGACAAGCTATCCCTCACAAGAGACATTGCCCGGCAAGTACACGAAAAGGAAAAAGACAGATGTGTAGTGGAATGTGTTGACGTTGTCGCCAAAGCTTCGGTAAGCACCACGCCTTGCCTTAATGTCGCTCGGGTTGCTAGTTATTTGGTTGAGAACAACTTAAGAGTTGTTCAAGCGGACAAAGAAGGTTTTTTGGTTGTTCTACCGGAGACTATGTACGTAGATAAAGCCTCTGCGGCAATTCAAAAGTGCTTTAAAGAATGTCATGTGAATGTAGAAAGCGTGAAGAAGAAGGCTGTCGAGTTATTAAGGAAATGCAACTTAGAGAAGCTTGCGTCTGATGTTGGGAATTCAAAGGGATTGGAATTGAAGGTGTTTTTCACAGCAAAAAACCCATAAGCAGGAGGTTCCTTTTAGGCCTATTGTTTCAGAAAAAGGGGCGTGGCAGAAGCTAGTTGCGGGGTATCTGCAAAAGATGTTGAAGTCGTTGAAAGTAAATGACCCTTTTCTGCTGGCTAATTCTGAGGGTCTCACGGGGTTTTTGCATCAGATAACAGAAAAAACAGTTGGGGTATCAGCATTGACGCTCAGGACTTGTATTACTCGTTGCCGCATGTGCCTTTAATGCATTGTGTCCTAGAGTGCATAACAGAAAATAACGAAGTGACGTTTCGCAACACCTGTGGTATGCCCGTCGAGTCTTTTCTTGAGCTTCTGAGCTTTTATTTAGAGAACACTCACGTGGGGTTCGGGGATAAAACGTTCATGCCAGGCGAAGGGGGTATGCATCGGGTCAAAGGTAGCGCCGGTCCTTAGTGACATTTTCATGGGCAGCATAGATAGAGACTTGTCGTTTTGCCTACAAGGTGTAGTCTACAAGGTCTTCAGGTATGTTGATGACTACTTGGTGTTGGGGTGCGATGTGCACAAAGAGGACTTCAGGGTTTCGGTATTGAATGCTTTTAATTCTCTAGGAAAGGGGTTGACATTTACTTCAGAAGTACCGGTTGAAAATAAGCTACAGTTTTGGATTTGAAGCTGGACTTTTTGTCAGATCATGTGTGTTGGACCTTTTCGCCTAGGGCAGGAAAGCCGCTTATGAGTTTCGCTTCATGTCATTCTAAGCTGGTCAAGAATGGAATTATAACAAATTGTTTTCAGTCTGCATTGGTTAAATCCTGTTTCCATACTGTTCATGCGTCGTTTCATGAACAGGTCTCTAGGCTCCAGGACGAGGGGTACCCATTCTCTGTGATGTTGGCCGTAGGCACTAGGTTATTAAAGAAGCTCAGACGGGAAACGGCGCCATGTTTGGAAACAGGTGGGATGACTGGTTCTAGCTCTAAGGTAGTAGCGGTCCCTTATGTACATAGGCTTTCACATAGATTAAAAAAGGTGGCTGGAAAGTATGATGTGAAAGTGGTGTTTTCGGCCAAAAACAAAATAGGAGGAGTGTGCGCGTTGGTCAACCAAAAATGCGACAGAGGGACCAGCGCACATAAGAGATGTAGCATAAGACATAAGCTCAGGTTTGTTGAATGTGCACACAGTGTGGTGTATTGCATACCTTTATCATGCGGTTGTGTATATATAGGGCAGACTGGCAGGTGCATTAACACGAGGCTAAGAGAGCATATGTCAATCCTGAAAGGTCGGCCTGAAACCCATTTGGCAATGCATTGCAATGAGTGCGCATGCTCTCCTTGCTTTAGCGACACTACCTTGCTGTATAGGAGTAGAAACAAGACGTCAAGGGAGATAATGGAGGCATATCATATAGACAAGCAGAAAGACAACTGTGTTAGCCACCCTTCAGTAGCTTTACTAACAAAAGAAATCGCGCTCTTGTCTGTTAATCAATGAAACTGTTATCGTTTTTTATGTTTTTGTTATCGTTGTCGTAAGTGCGCAGTGCATTGTGTTTTTTTAGGTCACCAGGGAGCGCTGTTCCGAGGGTTAAAAGTCAATGTTTTTCGATTAATAAATCAGTTGTTAGATTGCGCCAGGTTGTCTTCCTTTCTTTGTCCTTGTTCGCCCGCGCATACATTTTCAGGATGGATAGATTCCAACTAGGCCGAATCGCAGTTTTGCCTAAAAGTAGTTTACTTCATGTCAATATGTATGTTTAATTTAACATTAAATCGCAAAAATAATTAACCAAATACTTACGCGACAATTTGCTTTGGCGCTGCAAGCGTGTGTGAACCTTCGTGCGGCTCGCGTTTGCGTGCGCCAGGTGCGCGCCTCCAAAAAGGCCGTTACACGCGCTAGCCGCGCACCCTCTCCGCACGTTGCGGGACCCCTGCCGCCCGCGAGTGGAGAGCGAAATGGTGGCCCCGGTACCAAAATGCAAAACAAGCGCTAGCCGCAATGAGCGGCTGTGATGCGCACTCTGATTGTGGACTATGCGACGCTGTTGAGCCTGGAAACCATTTGGCAGAGCTTCAGTTTTCGAGGCCGGCAACCATCACCAACAGCAGACGGCGCTGACAAGTTTCTTGAATGGGTTGGTAAGCCGCCACGTTTATCATGAAATTGAGCCTGTTGTATTTCACAACACGTTTTTTTTGGCCGCAAGTGTTGCGGTCGCGTAGTCATCTGTGTTCGAGGCTAATTACGCGCTTCCTTTTTGTTGTTGTCGTCGTCGTTACCGCACACAGGTCGTATCGCTCGAGTTGCATTTGGCGCGGCGGCGATCTTTTACGGCTAGCGGGAATGTGCGCGCCAACACGCACAAACGCTTTATATTACAATGAAGACAAGGCCTACAGTGACAACGTCATTGGACGCTGCGATACCGCGATGCTATCTACAAATAGTCGAAGAAATTGACTGGTCAGTAATGTTTATGATTGGGCACTGGTGTCAATCATTGTGCGCGGCTTGCTGATGCACTCTATACAAGTTGGCGTTTGCACTATAACATGTCACAATGAGCTCGACAAGTATTGGAGTAATTGAAAGTTCCAGCCTGGAAGCAAATGTTTAGCATGTGTGATATATTCATTGAAGCTGGAAATAAATGCATTTGCATATCCAGTAGTCATGCATCATATTAGAGGCGCCATAGCTTGTCTTTAAAAGAATCCAAATACGAAGCGTAATGTGTGTTTACATTTTATGCAAGCAACCCTTGTTGCTGTAGAAAACACATGTCTACATTTTTTGTTGGTGTTCGTAAAAAATGACACCACAAACATCGTTGTTATTTAAATCATCTGAAGGCTTCACAATTTTATTTGCTACAACCCATTCACCTCTACATTCCTGTTGCTCACCTCATTATCTTTTCCCATTGGCAATATGGTTCATTACATACCCTGACACAGCCTCAATGCTACATGGACTAACATGATGTCATAACCAGGTTTTTATTTCAGAATATTAGGTTTCTCCACCCACTTGAATGTTCTGTGGGTGATGTGTGACAAATTTTTGGTGCTTCAGCTCCCTTTCCCCGCTTGAGTAATTGTTAGCAGGAAATCTTCTGTTTGGCTATGTTCACAGTAGTCCAGTGAAAGGCATGTTTGAATGAAATGCATTTTTTTGGACGCCGATGAAATCATGAATATCGTTCACTGGCGCATATTTGTGCTTTACTCTAAACGTTAACCTTTTTCCTCATCACTTCAATAGCTCAGTCTATTCTGGGGAGCCTGAATTCCTCCATTTCATATTCTGCTAGCTGGCGCAGAGTGCCAAATGCAGTAAAAACATGGGCAGCATCTAAGGCATTCAGATCAGTTGAGCTGTGCACGTCTTCGTCTGAGACACATTTGCAAGCTAGCAGTCTTTTTTGGGGCATAACTGTATCAGTAATTAAAATCATTTGTGACTTCTGCAATTCATGAATTTTAAGGTTCTTGCAAAGAAATCTTGCTGCAAATGTAAATGTGTGAAATGTGTAAGGCTTCAGAAGAGACAAAATCTGTTCACTCCTCAGTGGGCAGAGAGAACACTTCTGTTCGCTTTAACTCTGGCTACATAACAAGAACAGCCACAACGTACTGTAATACGCTGTGCAAGACCATTCTACTTGGCACAAGGCATGACCTGGGCTTTAACTAGCTGTCCACGGGACAACTTGTGATACAATTTGTGATGTCTTCCTTTTGCTGCCAAGTTTACCAGTATAGACTATTTTGCAAAATTTGCCACATTATCCTGAATTCTGACTGGTGTGAAGCCTTGAGCTTCAGCACTTTATTTTTTTGAACGCATGTCCTTCTATTCTAAATGTTCATGTAATGTGTACCTTCACATTATGCGTAGACATGGTCATGGCAACGATTCGCAACACTGAAGTGAGCACTAGATTGTGTGTGTACTGCCACAAGGGTGTAGGACAAATATTTTTTTTAATTTTTTTGTGGCCGTGAAATTTGAGGAGGGGCACCACTACGATCTTAAGTGGGGCCTGGTCCGTGGATGTGATCAAGCGTCGTTTCACACTCTGTAGGCTACGGGGAAAAATATTCGAAAAAGGGAGGAGGGTGTGAGCCCGGTGTGCCAACCCCTGGCTTTGCCACTGGGCTGCATCAGCGTTGTATGCCTTGTCCTACTAAGCATAAGATGTGTATGCATAGCCTCCTTCGACTGATTGATGTGTGGGGTTTAACGTCCCAAAACCACTCATGATTATGAGAGACGCCGTAGGGGAGGGCTCCGGAAATTTAGACCACCTGGGTTCTTTAACGTGCACCCAAATCTGAGCACACGGGCCTACAACATTTCCGCCCTCCATCAGAAATGCAGCCGCCACAGCCGGGATTCGAACCCGCAACCTGTGGGTCAGCAGCCGAGTACCTTAGCCACTAGACCACCGCGGCGGGGGCCTCCTTCGCTGACTACAGGGTGAACATTATGTGACAAATGGAGTGAGGTGGGGCATTGGCATGACAATGTTTTTGTTGTATCATCCTGAATCAAATATCAATCACGCTGTAATAGCCCATCGAGCCGTTTCGTTCTGTCACCTGTGGTAGTAATGTAAATGTAGTGGGTAGATCACTAATTGTTTTCTGCTGATGACATGGACTTTTTTTCTGCTGATAACATGAGTCTCTTTCATATTGCTTCTGTATTACTGAAGCCTCATCAGCAAATTGCAAGCCCTTCTTGAGTCAGTCTGATGAGACATTTTGTCTGTCTTTGATACAGTGTTTCCATAGAGCAGAACAGGAATGGCTCAACATACTCATGAACACAAAAGGAAGATGATTACTTGCAGTGTTATTACTTTTGTATAATGTGAAATACTCTATCTGTAGCTGTTGTTTCACTAGAAAATTTTGCTTCAGAAAAACCACGTTATTGAAAAAAGTCAGTTTTTATTTGCAGTAAATTTATATCTTGCTGATGATCTTCCCTTGTCTTGAACCAGACTATCACAGCATCCTTATACAGATGCGATATTATTTTTAGTTATTACTTTTTAATCTCACCACTGTGAGAACAAATAGCAGCAGATAAAATTCCACCTGTGGTATTTCTTCTTCTCACAGTGGTGATGCATGGTGCCAAATTTCATTCATACATTTATTGAGTATAGAAGATTACAAGTGCAGAGGGGGCACCAAAACCTACAAAACTAGATTCTGGTGGCTGACCATCTGCCACTACATTTTGTTTTAAAAATGTATTACACAGTGATAAAGCGTCCAAAGGTCAGCACTTGCTAAAGAAACAGGAAATGAAATGACATGCACAGCTGCCCAGAATCTGTCTTTTATTCTAAACTAAACAAAGATGACACACTGATTAAAATTTCAAATGGGTTCAGTGGTGTCACAGAAAAAAAAGGTTTACCTTCTAGCAAACGTGCATTTCTTCTAGCAAGCTGCCTAAAGGGACAATGAGATGAAAGCGTGCAACAAATGACATAGGATAGAACATTGAGCCACATGTGCTGTCATACTAGTTGTAAACTGTTGCAAGGTATGGGCAATCAATTCATTATTTTGTCTGAAAAACATTTGTATCCTCTAATGAAAGATGATAACGGTTGCATTACACAAGGTAGTTTATTAGCAGCTTGCACAGGATATAGCACAGGGTACGCAGGAAAACATGTCACATTGTTCTTGGGTTGTAGTACAGACTCACAGTTTTTGGGCACCCCTTTAAAACAGTGCAGAATACATAGCACGCAGATGTGATACTGTGAGCATGTTTTACACTAAGCTATTCATATAAACAAGCATAATGGAAGCAGCCCCATCAACACTATAAAACAATTTAAGACTCTGTGTTGTTATGAAGCCACAGCAGCCAAGCAATTGTGCTAAAGGTCGATTGATCGTGCCATTCACATAGTCAATGCAAATCCACACATCACAAGTAATCTTCAATTCTTCCCTTATTGCCTCTGCTACAGACCACAAACAATCTAAAGGATATGTTTGAAACAGCTAAAAAATGATTCAGTTTGGATGTGCGAGACCCACGACTTTTCAAAAGCCTTCGATCTCGTCCCTCACCAACGACTAATCAACAAACTTTCTTCACTTTCCCTCGATCCCCTGACCTTATCATGGATTAAGTGCTTCCTAACCCACCGGTCGCAATTCACTGTTATCGGTGGTGCCCATTCTGATACTACTCCAGTAATCTCTGGCGTCCCTCAGGGCTCGGTTCTCAGCCCGCTCCTCTTTTTAATCTACGTAAATGACCTTCCTTCCGGCATTTCATCAACGGTTCGGCTTTTTGCTGACGATTGCGTCATCTACCGTCGTATATGAACTCCCGAAGATCAGCTAATACTACAGCAAGATTTACACATCATTGATAACTGGTGCGACCAGTGGATGATGAAGCCGAATACTTCCAAATGTAAGTTCATGCCTGTCTCACGAAAAACACACTAACGTCATCAACCCGTACTCATTAAACTCAACTGTGTTATCCCAAGTGGATTCTTACCGATACCTGGGCGTTGTAATTACAAGCAGACTAACCTGGACCGAGCATATTACCAACTAGCTGCCGATGCCTCAAAAACTCTTGGCTATCTTAGGAGATCATTGTCATTATCACCTGCAAGCCTTCGCAAAGTGGCCTTTGAAACTTTTGTTCGTACTAAAATGGAATACGCATCTGCAATATGGAGCCCTCATCAGATATACCTTATTAACATCTTGAATCCGTCCAAAATCGTGCCGCCAGATTCATCTCCGCAAATTACGACAAACGAGCAAGCATCAGTCAAATCAAATCATCCCTCGGTCTCACCTGTTTTGTCAGCTCGACGCAAAATTTCACGTCTCTGTCTCTTTCACAAACTCTACTACAGCTTTCCTCACCTACATGGCTCACTTTTACTTCCGCCTGTCCGAACATCTCGTCGCCTATTTAATTCCCCGAGTATCCAACGTCTGTTTGGTTCTACTAACGCTTTTAATAAATCATTTCTTCCTACGGCTATCGATGAGTGTAACGGTTTGACGGATGCTATTGTCAGCGAAAAAGTTGCTTTTAAATTTAGAGATTTATTACTAGCTACCCTTGACTCTTAATCGCTGTTTGTCTTTCCTTTGTTGTTTGTTCTCTGCCGCCTGTATATTTTGGACCGCGAATTGACTGTTGAATATTTCGTTTGACATGCTCTGTTTTCTTTTGTTTTTTGTTGCTACCTGTATGTTTTAGTAATTCAAAAACTGTAACCATGAACGGCATTTTCATTGAAATTTGTACTTGGATTGTATCCCCCCCCTTATGTAATGCCCCGAGAGAGGCCCTTAAGGGTAAAAGAAATGATGATGATGATGATGGTGATGCTGCTGATGATGATGATGATGATGTACCCTCACATTTGTATGTACATAGTGAATATATTGCCCCCCTCTTCCCCACTCCTAATTTCCTTAAAATAAAATCTCAGCTATGTTCAAACACGAGCTTTTAAACACTAAGCCTGACAAATGATAGGAATTGTAACTCATTGTGCTGAAAGCAACCTTCAGTGGATCGTCGAGGATGGCACTGTGCACGTCATGCTTATACTAGTCGGCATGCATGTTGTAAAATGCCTTCTTCGTAACATATTTGCTCGTTCAATATTTGTAGTAACACCATGGTGTCGCATCAAACCCCAATAAAAATCCCGTACCCAAAGAGTAATTTTTAGTAAGAATCAATCTAAATGAGTTTTCTCAAAACCCGCCTGCACCCAAGCCAAAAAATATGTTGCGAATTTAGAGCAAAAAGTTCAAATGTAGAAAATCATACCGAACCAGCAGTAGCACAACTAAACGCATAATTGAAATTATGCTTTTGAAAGTGCATATGCAACCACATTGCCAATTACTATACCAGTTATTGGTTTGAAACAATTAAAGTAGTTCAATGCAAGTGTAAACAGCACATGTTGCCACTTACATGGTGAGTTCAACTTTAGCAATTCTCGTGGTGTGACATTTTTGCGTGGAAAACTGGCTTCCTGAAAATTGCTGAAAGGATTATAATGACAAATAGTTGCCTGCCATTCAGTAAGTACACCTCTAGAGGCAGTGCCAGCAGTGGGGGGGAAGGAGGTTGTGGGGAGTTGGAGCCCCCTGAAAATTTCCACATGCTCCCCCCCCCCTCTGCCACCACTTAAAGCAAACAGTGAAACGCAGCACAGAAGTTCTGAGCGTCCCTGCCCCCTGAAGGAACTCGCGTATCACGGGTGACCTCCCATAATAAAGAAATCTTTGCGCAACCCCTGTATGCTTTTGTTTTCTGCTACCTGTCACTTTGTTGTCGCATTGGCAGAGCGACCACCCCGGAAAAACGTTGGTATCTGGTTCGATTCCCGGACCAGGATAAATTTTTCGGCAATTAAGACGCTTTTCCTTGTAAGAAATCCGTACAGATTTTCTTGTGGCCTCGTGCCACAAACGGGTGGTTGTCTAGTTTCCCTTTCAGAACCATTCTGCCCCCTTGCAGGTTTCCACAGAACCTATTTGCATTGCTTTGTTGCCTCATGTTACACAACACAATTTATTATTTTACCAACATTAACAAGCTTGTGTTTCTTCAGAATTGGGCATTATATCGTACCCTCCAAAGGGACCATGTGTTTCAAGGATGCATGCTGCTTTTCTTTCATGTTTTTCAGTAAAAATGACAAAATCAAAGCATTTTGATCTGAATAATTTCTGGCAACACACGTGACATACTCAAGTGTGAGTATTCATTAGCCCAAAATCAAGAATCTCTTGTGCATGCTTGCGGTGTGTATATTATTATGATGAGAATAGAAGCGTAATTCATGCTTTCTGAGGAGCAAAAAAAAGGTGCAGATTCATGCGCAACGGTTTGCTTTTGTGCGCAACCAACACAGGTAGTGTTGACCACCATTCTACGCAAAGGGAAATCTTACATTGTATTTCTACATTAGGACAAAACTATTTACTTTCTTAAGGGTACTCGCATGCTGGTCATAATATCTGTTGAAGTAACTGTAGTGCTCAGATTCTAGTTTTACGGCCCATGTGATTGCTGTAACTCATAATAAATCCTTCAAAAAACTGTGGTGGTGGCTACGTATGCTTTGGTACCACATTATGTCGGCTGCATTTTCACTGGAAGGAGAAAACCACCTTGCTATGCGAATGAAATATTGAATTGAATTGAACTGAAGTTTATTTGTTCTGAAATTCTTACAGGATTGGGAGCAGAGGCTAAAGGCTATATAGCCTGACATGAGGCCTCTGCTCATAATTACAGTTTGGCACGCAGGCCGCTCAATCTGTCGCTTATGTTTTCAGAAATAAATAATATCACAACAAATAACACACAGAGATAAATAAATAACACTACAAATAAACTATAACACACCAACATTTAGCAAGGTCTTGTTACAAAATTTCAGGGAAAACAATAGGATATCACAAGATAAGCCAGTAATTGTCATCTGCTTTCGTTTTTAAATTTATGTTGGCCAGCACTTGTTTGCTGGTGCCAACCTTGCTCATTTTTTGCATATACCTCAGGATTATGCAAAGAAGATGTTGCCACGTGAAACTCAGCTTGTAAAATATTCTTGCAGGACATCTTCAACTCAGTGTGCACTCAAGGAACAGTGCATAGGACCTGGGGCACGGCGAAACGAAACGGCTGCGACCATGCCGCTAACCAAAAAGTTTGTTCTCGCTGTGCAGGTTTCCTGTTAGTAATTGCCGGCGTACCAACTTCATGCAACGTGTGCCTTGGGCCCAGTGTGACCAACGCAAGCTCAGACACACGGCCGCAATCAAGATGAACATTCACGCCAGGCATGTTGGACCCCCTCTCAGGATCGGCGCATGCCGTGACGTCATGCACCACGGACAGTATAAAAGCACTACCACAGAACGACTTCACCAGTGGGCACGATGAAACGGCTGCGACCATGCCACTAACCAAGAAGTTTGTTCTCGCTGTGCAGGTTTTCCTGTTAGCGATCGCCGGCGTACCAACTTCGTGCAACGTGTGCCTTGGACCCAGTGTGACCAACGCAAGCTCAGACACACAGCCGCAATCAAGATCAAATTCACGCCCAGGCATGTTGGACACGCCTCTTCAGGATCGGCGCATGCCCGTGACGTCATGCACCACGGACAGTATAAAGCACTACACAGAACTACTTCATCTGTGGGCACGGCGAAACGGCTGCGACCATGCCGCTAAGCAAGAGTTTGGTCTCGCTGTGCAGGTTAATTGTTCATTCTCTACAAT
>WOVY01015369.1:0-137516 GCA_013436015.1 Rhipicephalus annulatus
CACGCACGCTAGGCGTGGGAGGAAGTCGAAACCCACCCGTTAGCTCGATTCCGTGTGTCGCTACAGAATAAATGCCTGCTTTAGAGGCGCCCCTGCGGGGGCCTTGGGAGAGCGGTGAGGACTGCTTGATGCGTAACGTTTTCATACGCCCTTTTGGCGTCTAAGAACGAAAATGTGCAGAGACACTTACGGCCTTTCTCGCGTTGGACGTGAGTGACCAGGTCAACAACGTTGTCAATCAATGATCGACCCCGTCGAAATATTGCCGTGATATCTGGTTTGGTGTTGTTGCATTACAAGTACAACTGCAGGCGTCCCAGAATCATCCTTTCTATTGCTTCGCCTACACAACTGGTCAATGTGATAGGAGGGTAGGAAGAAAGCTTGAATGATGGCTTGCTCGGCTTCAGAAGTGAAACTAGCTGCCTTGCGTTCCAGCTTGTCGGCAGCGTCCCCTTCTTGGCGATCTTTGTTATACAACTCGGGCAGCGGGACCTCTGTTCAACTCCAGCTGCGGGCCCAATGACACAGGGTTTTATGAGAACCTCTACGGCCCTGGTACCAACGTGGATCCATTCAAAGCTAGCGCTTCTCTGCGTTCAAAAACAGAAAAAGGGAAATTCATGCGGGTATGCAGTGTTCGTGGACAGCTGGTGGAGGGCAATAGGCTATTGGGCATTGCGAGTGGCCCAGATAATCCTGCACAAAATTCGTCTGCCACGTCGTTGACGCGTCTGTGTTAAGAAAGAGCGAGAGCCCTGAATAGGCACCAATGAGTGGGATTTGCGCGGAGAACTCGTACCGTCTTCTACCACTGTGATAAAGGTTTGCGAGGCTTAAGCTACTCACAAAAGCAGTCTGACGCTGTGACTCGAATTTATCTATGTGACGCTGTATGTTCAGTACACGTCGAGGGAGCCGTACTTCTTTCACGGCTACCGTGCGTAGGTATCTTTGCTCAGCACGCCGTCGAAATTCTTTAAGCCGTTTGAACTCAAATTTTGTTACTTAAGAACAGCACGTGAGAGTATATTGTCGCGAGAGGAAACGATAGGCAGGAACTCGAAGTGGAGGACTGTTTTACTCAGCCAGAGCTGCCATTGACTTCTTCGCTGTCGTCTTCTGCCACCAACACAGCGTGGCATTACCCTCTCCCCAATGAAAAAAAAAGAAGAAGAAGCATCGAATGAATGCCATGGCTCCGAAAACAACGAAAGGTAGTAAGAATGTCTGTGTCCATTGAAAAGAAAAAGGACGAGATGAAAAATAAAGAGGCAAGAAAGTAATGTGCAATTGTCTTGAAGGATATTGCCACATCACAAGTTCTTGTCTTGCAGTCAACGAGAATAGTATGGCTTCATCCTGGAGACGTGAACCACATCCGAGGAGCGGCGTCTGCGAGAACGGTGTGGACGTGTCTGCTGGGACAACTTCGTAGTTCACTTCGCCGAGGCGATGAAGAACTCGGTAGGGTCCGACGTACCGACATAACAATTTTTTCGAGCGTCCACGTTGACGTATAGGAGTCCAAACCCAGACTAGGTCTCCGGGTTCGTATATTACTGCTCTGTGGTGGGTGTTGTACCGGAGAGCATCTTGATTTTGCCGCGATAAAATGCGAAAGCGCGCCAGCTGCCGGGCGTCTTCGGCACGCTGAACAAATACATCTGCGTCCGGGGTGATCGTGTCCGGCAGAGTTGGTTGCAGCATGGTGTCAAGCATTGTGGTGACGTCGCGGCCGTAAACCAGACGAAAAGGAGCAAAGCCGGTGGTTTCCTGCAAAGCCGTATTGTAGGCAAATGTTATATACGGGAGGATTTCATCCCAATTCTTCTGATCCTTGGCGACATACATCGAAAGCATATCTGCAATCGTTTTGTTAAGACGTTCGGTTAACCCGTTAGTCTGTGGGTGGTACGCAGTTGCTGTTCGGTGCGTCGTGCCGCTCAGCAACAGGATCTGTCGGAGCAACTGTGCCGTAAAAGCAGTACCACGGTCTGTGATGACGACAGCGGGAGCACCGTGGCGGAGAACGATGTTTTTGATGAAGAAGTCAGCCACCTCGGAAGCAGTTTGCTCGCTGGGCGGCTTGTGTTTCGCAGTATCTGGTCAAGTAATCGGTGGCAACCACAATCCAGCGGTGTACCAGCCGTAGACTTCGGAAATGGGCCGAGTAAATCCATCCCGACCTTTTCAAAAGGTTCGTGGGGGGGGTCGCAAAGGCTGAAGCAGACCGGCTGGTTTCGTCCTTGGAGTTTTGCGGCGCTGACAGGCTGTGCATGTCTTGACGTATTGCCGGACGGTTTTCGTAAGTTTCCGCCAGTAGTATTTGTTCTTGATCCGCGCCAGAGTACGCGCGAAGCCAAGATGCCCTGACGATGGCTCGTCGTGACTAGCACGCAAACATCATCGCGGAGAGCAGCAGGAACGACGAGGAGGTAAACAGTTTTCGTTGAGTGAAGGTTGCGCTTGTAGAGGATGCCTTGGCGTAAACAGAAAGATGACAAATCACGCGCGAACTGATGTGGGGGTTGTGGGCGACGTCCCCTCAAGATATTCGATCAGTGGTTGCAATTCTAAGTCTTCGCGTTGCTGCTCAGCCACGTTTAATGATGCGAGAATAGCAAGGCAGCTGAAGTCTTCATCATTGCCTTCTTCAGCGACCTCGACGGGTGCGCGGGAAAGACAGTCAGCGTCGGTGTGTTTCTGGCCAGACTTGAAAACCATCGTTATATCAAACTCTTGTAACCGAAGGCTCCATCTTGCGAGACGGCCCGAAGGATCTTTCAGATTCGCTAGCCAGCAGAGAGAGTGGTGGTCACTTACGATTCGGAAGGGGCGTCCATACAAGTAGGGCCTGAATTTTGTTATGGCCCATACAACCGCCAGACATTCTTTTTCAGTCGTCGAGTAGTTCTTCTCCGCAGATGACAACGTGCGGCTAGCGTAGGCGATGACGCGTTCCACGCCATCTTGATATTGCACGAGAATAGCTCCGAGGCCAATGTTGCTCGCGTCAGTGCGGACTTCTGTGTCTGCTTCGGTGTCGAAGTGACCTAGGATTGGTGGCGTTTGTAGGCGTTGTTGAAGGTCGCGGAAAGCGCTGGATTGTTTGGGACCCCAGACGAAGGCGACGTCATCCTTGACGAGTTGTTGTAGAGGGTCGGTGATTTTCGAAAAGTTTGGCACGTAGCGGCGGTAATAAGCGCAAAGTCCCAGAAAGCGGCGTACATCATGCTTTGTTTTCGGTATCGGGAACAAAGCAACTGCCATAGCCTTGTCAGGATCGGGGCGAACACCACTGCTGCTGACAATGTGGCCAAGGAATTTCAGTTTCTCATATCCAAAACAACACTTTTCCGGTTTCAGAGAGAGGCCGGCAGTGCGAATAGCCAGAAGAACCGCCTCAAGCCGCTCAATGTGCTGTTCAAAAGTTGTAGAAAAAACGACTACGTCGTCTAAATACACTAAACAAGAGTACCACTTCAAGCCACATAAAACTGTGTCCATCATTCGTTGGAACGTAGCTGGAGCGGAGCACAGGTCAAAAGGGAGTACTTTAAATTCATAGAGACCGTCCGGTGTAATAAACGCTGTTTTTTCTCGGTCCCATTCATCTACTTCAATCTGCCAATATCCGCTACGGAGATCCATGGAAGAGAAGTAGCGGGCGTGTCGCAGGCGATCCAAGGAGTCATCAATACGAGGAAGAGGATATACGTCTTTTTTCGTTATCTTGTTCAGTTTGCGGTAGTCGACGCAGAATCGTAACGAACCATCTTTCTTTTTAACCAGAACAACTGGTGACGCCCAAGGACTAGTCGATGGTTGAATTACGTCGTCGTCGAGCATTTGTTTTACTTGATGTCGTATAGCATCTTGCTCCTTCTGCGACACGCGGTAAGCATGTTGGCGCACGGGTTGCACGTTGGGCTCAGTGATAATTCTTTGCTTGATTAAAGGAGTCTGCCGGACTTTCGAAGTAGTGGCAAAACAGTCACTAAAGGATGAGAGGAGACTGAGGAGCCTTGCCCTCTTAGGTTCTTCCAACTGGCGATTGACGTTGAGGCGACTAGTCACGTAAGTATCGCAGCTGTTCTCAGTCGAGATCGTCGTAATCAAAGGGAAGGCGTCCAAATCATCCAATGCCTCCAAGTAAGCTATGGTTGTGCGTTTCGCAAAATGCCTGTATTCTCCACTGAAGTTCGTAACTAAAACCATAGTCTGGCCATTTCGCAGTTGAATGAGGCTTCGAGCAATTGCCACTTCCCTATCAAGCAATAACGTCACGTTACTTTCGGCGATGCCCGTAATCGACTGCTCCCGTGGACACTCAACAAGCACGAAGATACTACTGCGAGGTGGCAACGTGACGCAATCATCGACTACGCGTAAGGCCACGCCACGATGTTCGTTCTCGATGTCGGAATCTGGAGAAACACAGTTAACAAAACTGACGAACAAATCACGCAGATTAATTATCGCTCCATACTCTTGCAGAAAATCCATGCCCAAAATGACCGGCCGAGAACAATTGGGCAGTACAAGGAATGATGCTACAAAAGCCGACGCACAAATCTCAAGCCTGGCGGTGCACCTTCCTATTGGGGATACGAGGTGTCCTCCAGCGGTGATTAGTTGAGGGCCGTCCCACGTTGTCAGCACCTTGTGTAGCCGGGTGGCCAATGAAGCACTCATCACCGAGTAATCAGCTCCCGTGTCGACAAGCGCAGTCACCGGATAACAGTCGACGGAAACAGTAATGGCAGCGGACGTTCTCTTGACGGTTTCACAAACAGGCTTTAACGGCACGTCGTAAGGCAGCGGCGGAGGGTATTTGTCGGTTCGCGTGACAGCGGCCTCACCTCCGGAGGTCGCCGTTTTCAGTTTCCCCGGCGTGGGCTTGCGCTACTGACACCAGGGGACCCAAAGGCGGGTCGGGCGCGGTGCGTTGATGTGGACGGACGGGGTGATGGTGGCCGTGACTGTCGTCGCGGCGGGACAGGGGCGTGATGACTACCCTCCAAGTAATCCGCAATTTCCTGTGGGCGCTCACCATAGCGTGGACAACGAGCATCTGGGTGGAATCCGCATAGGCCTATTCGTCGGTAGTAACAGTCGCGGTACATGTGACCAACTTCGCCACAATGGTAGCACAAAGGACGATTGTCGGGTGCACGCCAGACGGTGGACTTCCGCGGGCCAGGACGAAAATCGGTGTGAGAAGGCAGGCGACGGGCTGGACTTTGAAAGCGTCTGGGGGTCCCGGTAGGTGCATGAACAAAATGTGCCGTCGGTGGCGTAGAGACGCGTAGGGCATCCGCGTAGGAAAGCGTGGGAGGTTCGACTTGCGATGGTGGTGCAGAGTGAACGAACTGCCTGATTTCGTTCCGAACGACGTCCGTAAGAGCAGCGCTACTGGGAGGGGACGCTGCATAAAATTTCCGAAGTTCTTCGCGTACAACTTGCCGTATGAGTTCTGTGAGGACCTCCCTGTTATCACCTCCTGGTACAAGCGAGCACGCAGCAGACATGGCCGTCTGACGCTCATACTGCGACACCCGCTGCCGAAGCATGCGCTCCATAATTGTGGCCTCACGTATGAACTCGGACACGGTCGTAGGAGGGTTGCGCACAAGGCCCGCAAAAAGTTGCTCCTTTACGCCTCGCATTAGCAGGCGCACTTTCTTGTCTTCTGGCATGTGGGGGTCAGCCCGTCGAAACAATCGCGACATTTCTTCGACAAACATGGCGACGCTCTCGTTCGGCATTTGAAATCGCGAAGAGAGTGCCTGCTCGGCTCTCTCTTTCCGTTCGGGGTTACTGAACGCCTCGCGAAGCTGCCGATGGAACTCCTGCCAACTTGTGAATGAGGTTTCGTGGTTCTCATACCACACTCTTGCCGCGTCTAAGAGGGAGATATACACGTTCTTCAACTTACGGCGATTGTCCCAGTCGTTGATGGCAGCGACCCGGTCGAAATGGTCAAGCCAGTCTTCGACATCCTCACCGGCATCCCCGTGGAATGGGTTGGGTGTGCGAGGCGTGTTGATAACACAGGGTACGCTAGCGAGTGGGTCATGCTCGGTTTGGGTTGCGGATGTAGCAAACATTGTCCTCAGGGAACTTGCCAAGGGGCCGTACTGTGGTGGTAGTCCTTGAAGGCGGCGGCTGCTTCGATAGATATCAGCAGATCCTGGTGCACTGGCGGTGGTTGCTTCTGGTTCAGGACCAGCAGGCATAAGACGTTGCAGTACAGTACCCAGCACGTCCACCAGTCTGTCGCGAGAGGAAACGATAGGCAGGAACTCGAAGTGGAGGACTGTTTACTCAGCCAGAGCTGCCATTGACTTCTTCGCTGTCGTCTTCTGCCACCAACACCCCAACCACTGCTACCGTCTTGCAGAGTCGTGGAGGCTGTTTCAATTCCTAAGTTCTCTCTGGCGTCACGTTCCTCTTGAGCGTCGCTCGGGTCGCCGCTTGCTTCCACCGTCCGCTGTCATGGATCAAGAAACGCTGCCCGGAACATCCAGCGACCAATTCTTTAAGCCGTTTGAACTCAAATTTTGTTACTTAAGAACAGCACGTGAGAGTATATTGTCGCGAGAGGAAACGATAGGCAGGAACTCGAAGTGGAGGACTGTTTACTCAGCCAGAGCTGCCATTGACTTCTTCGCTGTCGTCTTCTGCCACCAACACAGCGTGGCATTACCCTCTCCCCAATGAAAAAAAAGAAGAAGAAGCATCGAATGAATGCCATGGCTCCGAAAAACAACGAAAGGTAGTAAGAAATGTCTGTGTCCATTGAAAAGAAAAAGGATGAGATGAAAAATAAAGAGGCAAGAAAGTAATGTGCAATTGTCTTGAAGGATATTGCCACATCACAAAGTTCTTGTCTTGCAGTCAACGAGAATAGTATGGCTTCATCCTGGAGACGTGAACCACATCCGAGGAGCGGAGTCTGCGAGAACGGTGTAACGTGTCTGCTGGGACAACTTCGTAGTTCACTTCGCCGAGGCGATGAAGAACTCGGTAGGGTCCGACGTACCGACATAACAATTTTTTCGAGCGTCCACGTTGACGTATAGGAGTCCAAACCCAGACTAGGTCTCCGGGTTCGTATATTACTGCTCTGTGGTGGGTGTTGTACCGGAGAGCATCTTGATTTTGCCGCGATAAAATGCGAAAGCGCGCCAGCTGCCGGGCGTCTTCGGCACGCTGAACAAATACATCTGCGTCCGGGGTGATCGTGTCCGGCAGAGTTGGTTGCAGCATGGTGTCAAGCATTGTGGTGACGTCGCGGCCGTAAACCAGACGAAAAGGAGCAAAGCCGGTGGTTTCCTGCAAAGCCGTATTGTAGGCAAATGTTATATACGGGAGGATTTCATCCCAATTCTTCTGATCCTTGGCGACATACATCGAAAGCATATCTGCAATCGTTTTGTTAAGACGTTCGGTTAACCCGTTAGTCTGTGGGTGGTACGCAGTTGCTGTTCGGTGCGTCGTGCCGCTCAGCAACAGGATCTGTCGGAGCAACTGTGCCGTAAAAGCAGTACCACGGTCTGTGATGACGACAGCGGGAGCACCGTGGCGGAGAACGATGTTCTTGATGAAGAAGTCAGCCACCTCGGAAGCAGTTGCTCGCTGGGCAGCTTGTGTTTTTGCAGTATCTGGTCAAGTAATCGGTGGCAACCACAATCCAGCGGTTACCAGCCGTAGACTTCGGAAATGGGCCGAGTAAATCCATCCCGACCTTTTCAAAAGGTTCGTGGGGGGGTCGCAAAGGCTGAAGCAGACCGGCTGGTTTCGTCCTTGGAGTTTTGCGGCGCTGACAGGCTGTGCATGTCTTGACGTACTGCCGGACGGTTTTCGTAAGTTTCCGCCAGTAGTATTTGTTCTTTATCCGCGCCAGAGTACGCGCGAAGCCAAGATGCCCTGACGATGGCTCGTCGTGACTAGCACGCAAAACATCATCGCGGAAAGCAGCAGGAACGACGAGGAGGTAAACAGTTTTCGTTGAGTGAAGGTTGCGCTTGTAGAGGATGCCTTGGCGTAAACAGAAAGATGACAAATCACGCGCGAACTGATGTGGCGGTTGTGGGCGACGTCCCTCAAGATATTCGATCAGTGGTAGCAATTCTAAGTCTTCGCGTTGCTGCTCAGCCACGTTTAATGATGCGAGAATAGCAAGGCAGCTGAAGTCTTCATCATTGCCTTCTTCAGCGACCTCGACGGGTGCGCGGGAAAGACAGTCAGCGTCGGTGTGTTTCTGGCCAGACTTGAAAACCATCGTTATATCAAACTCTTGTAACCGAAGGCTCCATCTTGCGAGACGGCCCGAAGGATCTTTCAGATTCGCTAGCCAGCAGAGAGAGTGGTGGTCACTTACGATTCGGAAGGGGCGTCCGTACAAGTAGGGCCTGAATTTTGTTATGGCCCATACAACCGCCAGACATTCTTTTTCAGTCGTCGAGTAGTTCTTCTCCGCAGATGACAACGTGCGGCTTTCTTTTTAACCAGAACAACTGGTGACGCCCAAGGACTAGTCGATGGTTGAATTACGTCGTCGTCGAGCATTTGTTTTACTTGATGTCGTATAGCATCTTGCTCCTTCTGCGACACGCGGTAAGCATGTTGGCGCACGGGTTGCACGTTGGGCTCAGTGATAATTCTGTGCTTGATTAAAGGAGTCTGCCGGACTTTCGAAGTAGTGGCAAAACAGTCACTAAAGGATGAGAGGAGACTGAGGAGCCTTGCCCTCTTAGGTTCTTCCAACTGGCGATTGACGTTGAGGCGACTAGTCACGTAAGTATCGCAGCTGTTCTCAGTCGAGATCGTCGTAATCAAAGGGAAGGCGTCCAAATCATCCAATGCCTCCAAGTAAGCTATGGTTGTGCGTTTCGCAAAATGCCTGTATTCTCCACTGAAGTTCGTAACTAAAACCATAGTCTGGCCATTTCGCAGTTGAATGAGGCTTCGAGCAATTGCCACTTCCCTATCAAGCATTAACGTCACGTTACTTTCGGCGATGCCCGTAATCGACTGCTCCCGTGGACACTCAACAAGCACGAAGATACTACTGCGAGGTGGCAACGTGACGCAATCATCGACTACGCGTAAGGCCACGCCACGATGTTCGTTCCCGATGTCGGAATCTGGAGAAACACAGTTAACAAAACTGACGAACAAATCACGCAGATTAATTATCGCTCCATACTCTTGCAGAAAATCCATGCCCAAAATGACCGGCCGAGAACAATTGGGCAGTACAAGGAATGATGCTACAAAAGCCGACGCACAAATCTCAAGCCTGGCGGTGCACCTTCCTATTGGGGATACGAGGTGTCCTCCAGCGGTGATTAGTTGAGGGCCGTCCCACGTTGTCAGCACCTTGTGTAGCCGGGTGGCCAATGAAGCACTCATCACCGAGTAATCAGCTCCCGTGTCGACAAGCGCAGTCACCGGATAACAGTCGACGGAAACAGTAATGGCAGCGGACGTTCTGTTGGCGGTTTCACAAACAGGCTTTAACGGCACGTCGTAAGGCAGCGGCGGAGGGTATTTGTCGGTTCGCGTGACAGCGGCCTCACCTCCGGAGGTCGCCGTTTTCAGTTTCCCCGGCGTGGGCTTGCGCCACTGACACCAGGGGACCCAAAGGCGGGTCGGGCGCGGTGCGTTGATGTGGACGGACGGGGTGATGGTGACCGTGACTGTCGTCGCGGCGGGACAGGGGCGTGATGACTACCCTCCAAGTAATCCGCAATTTCCTGTGGGCGCTCACCATAGCGTGGACAACGAGCATCTGGGTGGAATCCGCGTAGGCCTATTCGTCGGTAGTAACAGTCGCGGTACATGTGACCAACTTCGCCACAATGGTAGCACAAAGGACGATTGTCGGGTGCACGCCAGACGGTGGACTTCCGCGGGCCAGGACGAAAATCGGTGTGAGAAGGCAGGCGACGGGCTGGACTTTGAAAGCGTCTGGGGGTCCCGGTAGGTGCATGAACAAAATGTGCCGTCGGTGGCGTGGAGACGCGTAGGGCATCCGCGTAGGAAAGCGTGGGAGGTTCGACTTGCGATGGTGGTGCAGAGTGAACGAACTGCCTGATTTCGTTCCGAACGACGTCCGTAAGAGCAGCGCTACTGGGAGGGGACGCTACATAAAATTTCCGAAGTTCTTCGCGTACAACTTGCCGTATGAGTTCTGTGAGGACCTCCCTGTTATCACCTCCTGGTACAAGCGAGCACGCAGCAGACATGGCCGTCTGACGCTCATACTGCGACACCCGCTGCCGAAGCATGCGCTCCATAATTGTGGCCTCACGTATGAACTCGGACACGGTCGTAGGAGGGTTGCGCACAAGGCCCGCAAAAAGTTGCTCCTTTACGCCTCGCATTAGCAGGCGCACTTTCTTGTCTTCTGGCATGTGGGGGTCAGCCCGTCGAAACAATCGCGACATTTCTTCGACAAACATGGCGACGCTCTCGTTCGGCATTTGAAATCGCGAAGAGAGTGCCTGCTCGGCTCTCTCTTTCTGTTCGGGGTTACTGAACGCCTCGCGAAGCTGCCGATGGAACTCTTGCCAACTTGTGAATGAGGTTTCGTGGTTCTCATACCACACTCTTGCCGCGTCTAAGAGGGAGATATACACGTTCTTCAACTTACGGCGATTGTCCCAGTCGTTGATGGCAGCGACCCGGTCGAAATGGTCAAGCCAGTCTTCGACATCCTCACCGGCATCCCCGTGGAATGGGTTGGGTGTGCGAGGCGTGTTGATAACACAGGGTACGCTAGCGAGTGGGTCATGCTCGGTTTGGGTTGCGGATGTAGCAAACATTGTCCTCAGGGAACTTGCCAAGGGGCCGTACTGTGGTGGTAGTCCTTGAAGGCGGCGGCTGCTTCGATAGATATCAGCAGATCCTGGTGCACTGGCGGTGGTTGCTTCTGGTTCAGGACCAGCAGGCATAAGACGTTGCAGTACAGTACCCAGCACGTCCACCAGTCTGTCGCGAGAGGAAACGATAGGCAGGAACTCGAAGTGGAGGACTGTTTACTCAGCCAGAGCTGCCATTGACTTCTTCGCTGTCGTCTTCTGCCACCAACACAGCGTGGCAATATGTAGTATTGTGTATTGTGCTTTGGATTATCTCCTCTATGTGAAGGGAACTGTTTGCTTGACATTGCTCTCTCATGCAAGACTGAAATTTTGACTGGTTCACTCTATGAACGCTATCGCGTATGGTAGCATAGGACAACCCTTCAATTTTGACGCAAGTGGGAATGTAGTCACTTCAAGCGTTTCTGTGTCTCGGAACCACTCAGCACACCTGAGGAGGCCTCGTGAGACAAAACCAAGGTCAAGACAGCTGCTATACCTTGAAATATAAAAATGTTGGACTACCGTCACGTAGCAAATATATTTCGTTGTCGGAGACTAATTGATTGATTGATTGATTGATATGTGGAGTTTAACGTCCCAAAACCACCATATGATTATGAAAGACGCCGTAGTGGAGGGCTCCGGAAATTTAGACCACCTGGGGTTTTTCAACGTGCACCCAAATCTGAGCACACGGGCCTACAACATTTCCGCCTCCATTGGAAATGCAGCCGCCGCAGCCGGGATTCGAACCCGCGCCCTGCGGGTCAGCAGCCGATTACCTTAGCCACTAGACCACCGCGGCGGGGCTTGTCGGAGACGAAGGACACCACCTTTCTCTCTTTAGCAGAGGTCCTCGAACTTCTCCAGATTGTACGATGAGCGCTGAAGTCACCAATTTGAATGCATGGGTGAGGAGTCGTAACAGGACATTTTGTAGTCTTGTATGATCGAAACCGATTGACAGAGATAAGTAATAGATTGATTGATTTGTGGGGTTTAACGTCAAAAAATCACTATATGATTATGAGAGACTGCGTCGTGGCGGGCTCCAGAAATTTCGACAACCCAAGGTTTTTCAACGTGCAACCAAATCTGAGTACTAAAGCCTAGAACATTTGCGCCTCCATCGGAAATGGAGCTGCCACAGCCGGGATTTGATCCGGTGACCTGCGAATAAGCAGCCAAGTACCGTAGCCACTAAAATACCGTGGTGGGGCTGACGGACATAGGTAGGCACCGACAACTGTGACGGAAAGACTCTTCACGTTATATATGTATTGCTTCGACACCGTTGCTACTGGCGTGATATGTATACCTTCATCCACATTTTTGTTCGCTCTTGTGCCGAACGTCAGTGCCGAAAATCTGCATCGTCATGTCATTACCGACATTTCGAACGAGTTGGTATAGATCTTCATCAACAGCTTCCGTTGACTCCGACCGGCAACAGGTGAAAAATAGTTGCTTTCGACCCCTAACACGCTATGCTTAGACCACTGCTCTTCAAACGGCCACAGCACAGGAGGTCGCCACTTTCATACTGCGTCGTTTTCTGCTGCGTCATGGAGGACCTCAAGAACTCCGCAGCGACTGTCGCCGTGCCTTCTTGTACGCGTTCATTGAACAATTGCTTGTTGAGTGTGCTTTTGTACATCGCACATGTACCACATACCACCCTCAAACTATTGGGGCTACCGAGCGCTTTAATCGTACTCTCGGTGATATGCTCGCTATGTACGTGATGCCTGATCACTCTAACTGGGACTTAGTTCTCCCATTCATTTCATACGCCTATAATACGGCAACGCAAGCAACAACAGCTTTCTTCCTTTTTACATCCTCTACGGCCGTCACCCTTTCTCCACTACTGACACCATTCTGCTCTATCAACCAGACGCGTCCGAGTGCCTGCAGATTTTGAACGCCACCAGACACGGAGAAGAAGTTTGCCAGTTAGCTCGTCACTTTAACTCCGAGGACCAAAACCGCCAAAAAGCAATCCACGATGCCCGGACCCCAGCTCTCGTTTTTTTTTCGGGTGTCCTTGTGTGACTGTCAGTGCCGCATCGAACACCGGGGCTCTCTGCCCAACTCCTGCCAAATTACGATGGGCCATATCGTAATCTAGAACAGAATCCCGGTAATTTGCCTCGTAGAGCGTCCTAATCCACAGTCAGACTCGCGACGTCGTGACCGTGAGGTTGTACACGTTTAGAGACCCAAGCTGTATTATGGTTCCACGCCACCTCAGAGGACAAAGTCGCCAGGATGGCTTTTTTGAAATGCGCAGCATTTCTTAGCAAACTTCAGCTACTTTCACCATATCTATCTATCTATCTATCTATCTATCTATCTATCTATCTATCTATCTATCTATCGCCCCGCCGCGGTGGTCTAGTGGTTAAGGTACTCGGCTGCTGACCCGCAGGGCACGGGTTCGAATCCCGGCTGCGGCGGCTGCATTTCTGATGGAGGCGGAAATGTTGTAGGCCTGTGTGCTCAGATTTGAGTGCACGTTAAAGAACCCCAGGTGGTCTAAATTTCCGGAGCCCTCCACTACGGCGTCTCTCATAATCATAGAGTGGTTTTGGGACGTTAAACCCCACATATCAATCAATCTATCTATCTATCTATCTATCTATCTACCTAACTATCTATCCAGCTGCCTACAACTTTTAGCTCTCCTGGCCGTTTAAATAACGGTATCGATACCAAACATGATATGACATAACATGACTCTATGAAGAACATATGCTCTTGCGTTAGTTTTGTTCACATGGCATGTTGCAAAACTGGTATGGTATGGCATGATTTCATGGCGAACAGAAGCGACACTAACATAAAAATCATGACATCCATGTCGTCTATCAACACGACTACTTGCCATGATCATGATACACTCGCGGGCATTATGCTAGGGTCAAATGTACCAAACTTAGTATTACAGTACGTGAATAGATGACGAATGTAAGTGACTGGTGCAAACATGATAATCATTAAATGTGTGTCTCGTAACATGACTACATGCCACACTAATGATGCGCGGGTGACCATTTTGCTAGATTCACTTAGTCAAGGCGCCAATACACTTCGACGTGACACGGTGGGCGCGCTCGCCGGCGTTGTTACGCCAGACGCCAGTCCTGCCACATGGAGAAAATTTTCCTTCATCCAAATGCCACCTACTCGCAGGCACGCGCAGCGCCGTGTTGCTTTGACGCATGTGCGTTTTAGTGCGTCCGGCATCCCCCCGTCACGAAAAGAGCGAGATGCAGTGTTATCTGGGTAACGCATTGGCGCGAAATGCAGCATGTCGCTTTTTGCGCCGGTTGCCGTCGGATCGCGCCGATGGACGCTGGTCGCGCATGGCGTCTGATTATAGAGTGCTCGCGTTTTGCTAATGTTGCGTCGTGGTGCCCAGCGGGCGCGCGCGTCAACGCTACATTGAAGTATATTGAGCTCTTCTTGATGCCCTCGCGGCTGTTTTACTAGCTCCACATGCGCCGAACTCGGGGTTACGTGATGTCGTTGAATGACGAAACATGTGACTGGGGAAAATATTATATACCTTACGCGTGTGTCATGTAAGAACATGACAACATGCCACGCTCATAGCGTGCTCTCGGCCGTTTCGCTAGCTCCACATGTACTATATTTGGTATAGTGTGACAAGAATGATTGACGAAGGTAAACCACACATACAAACATAATAATCATGACACGAAAGTCATGTACGGCATCATTTGCCTCCATCACGTATCGTTGTGCTGATTTTAAAGTGACTTATCAATATTTCTCATTCGTGCTTCGCATATCATCGGTTCCCAGGTACGTGGGATGTGCCGATTTTTTTTTGCTGGGCGATTGAAAAGAAGAGGAATTAGGAAGTACTCCGCAGCACAGACAGCAGCATTGAGCGTGCAGCAGAGGCTCGAGCTTGTGAACTGCGACCGGTGCATCGCCCGACTAGCAACAACATTTCCGCTCTATAAATCTCCTTTATAATATCGATTGTCGTCGTGGGGTGACACCGGCTGATGAATGTAGGTGAAGTTGTGGTGAATAACCATCTGAAGTTAGCTGTTGCCACAATTGTACACGATATGACTGACTCATAACCAGAAAGTTCAATTTCGTGCGGCAAATTTGGCTCGCAGATGACAATTATGGGGAACGTACTGGTTTACACGAACCGATGGAAATCGACGATGCGTGATATTGGTCCTCGGGCATTCTATTGAAGAATCGCTGCCTTTCGGATCCCTTCTTTGAAACACTAAAGTCTTGTCCAACAGTTTTCATTAGGAGCACCAGATACGCAGTTATTGAATGTATCTACGAGTCACAAGCTGGCCTCTAAATGGCTACCGAGGTAAAAGTAAGGTCATGTTTAGTGAATTGTACGCTTTGTCCAACAGTTTGCATTGAGGGCACCAGATATGCAGTTATTGAGCGTATCTATGAATGACAAGCAAGATCCTAAACTGCTACTGAGGTAAAAGTAACTTCACGTACAATTCACGCTTTGTTTAAGAGATTTAAGTCAGAGCACCAGATGTTCAGTTATTGAATGTACCTTTGATTGACAGGCAGGATCCTAAATTGCTACCGAGGTAAAGTATGTTCACACATGTATAAAAGTACGGTTTGTTCAAGATTTTTCATGTAGAGCACCAAATATGCAGTTACTCAATGTATCTACGAATTTAAAGCAGGGCTTTATATTTATACCCAGGTAAAAGTAAGTGCACCTATAATGAATTGCATGTTTTGTCCAAGAGCTTCCATTTAGAGTACCAAATGTTAAGTTATTGAATGTACCTACGCTCTACAATCAGGGCAATAAATTGCTACCGAAATAGAAGTAACTTCACGTATAATAAAATGCACGCTGTGACCAAGAGTTTTCATTGAGAGCACCAGATTTGCAGTTATTGAATGTATCTACGAATGATAAGCAGAACCCTAAATTTCAACAGAGTTAGAACTACGTTCCTGTATAATAAAATTTACTCATTGTACAAGAGTTTTCATTGAGAGCATCAGATGTTTAGTTATTGAGTTTACTATAAGCAAAATAATCACAGCATTTGACCTCCGTCTTCTTCATCTGTATATAACAATCATCACGAGAAACGTCGTCTTCGTTCGAAGCGTTGATCAGGTGATTCAGCATAATGAACGCCGTGGCGACCCCAACCACTGATACCGTCTTGCAGAGTCGTGGAGGCTGTTTCAATTCCTAAGTTCTCTCTGGCGTCACGTTCCTCTTGAGCGTCGCTCGGGTCGCCGCTTGCTTCCACCGTCCGCTGTCATGGATCAAGAAACGCTGCCCGGAACATCCAGCGACCAACCATTCCTGCTTGGATCGTCAATGCCAGGCAGTGCGACCCACCTATCTTTTCCAGTCTTCCACGCAACGACGCCGATGTACGGCTGAAAGAATACAACATGACCAGTGCTTATAACCAATAAGATGAGCTCTAAAAATTTCACGTAGCCTTCTATCTGTCCGATGTCGCAAAAACGTGATTTCTTAACCACAAGAGAAGCTTCTAAGATTGGCCTACTTTCGCTCAGCGAGTTCGCATGATTTTTGGGTAAATGAACATTCATTACGAGGTGTCGAAACGAAAGCTCGACGGGCGTGCTGAACATCCCGGGTTGACTTACACTTTGTACATTAAACACATCCTTGTCTTATGCCACCACGTGAGCTGGGCGATGAGAGAAGCTGATCGTGTTCGCCATATTCTCAATGGGACAGGCCATGTCGTGTTCAACGCTCTGGCTGTCGAAAACTCCACCACCGTTGATGACGCAATCACCACATGTCAACATCTTGATGAACTCCTAGCCATTCGATTGCACCCACACTACCCCAATGCCAGTGACAACTGGCTTTCCTCGGATGTGGATTTGTTTTCTCGTTTACGTAATAATACCGCACCCTATATTGACACTCTGTTACGTAGCGCAGTGACTCGCAGATACGGCCATCGGCACAGTAAACCATTAGAGCGATGTGCTGACCCCTTGTGCTTGTATGGCTATTTTAGGATGGGACTTTCGTTTTTGTTCTTCTGCTTCTTTCTCTTGTCGACAAGGACTCATACTTATGCCAGAGACAAATGATATCTCACCGAAATCATCACGTAATCAGCTACGAACAGCCAACGACTTCCTTGTGTAACATAACGACGAGCACGTTGTCACTCTTATGTCTGACTTTACTGAACACGGTGACGTCCTAGTCACTGTATCAGCCCATCATCTATCCCAAGGGCGAGTTTCATCGCGACTTTCATCAAGCCTTGTCCACTTCTCCAACGGCACCGCCTTTCTCTCTATACTGATTATCATCAACGAGCCGATTCTGCTTACCAAGGACACTGTTGTAGTTTCCAGCGTGGACACACCTCCTATCAATGTAGTGGCTTCGGATACCAGTCTGGTAAAATCCCGTTAAATACCGATAGATGCTCCACCTAGTACAGCTCTCGTCAAAGCCATCAACACGAATCTCACTCCACCGCGAGCACACGAACTACTGGCGCTGTTGTCTAGGTATAAACCTCCTTTTGACGTACATTCCAGAGCAATAAGCCAGTATTCTGTGGTGGCTAATCGCATACACACCGATGGAACTTCTACTGTCCGTCGTCGACCACACCGTGTCTCTTCCAGCGAACGCAAGATCACCGTCAAGCACTAGCTGATATGCTCAGGCCAAATATCACCCACCTCTCCGCAAGCTCTTGGTCGCCACCTGTCATTCTGGGGCGAAAAAAAGACGGCTTGGTGGATTCATTGTTGACCACCACGCATTGAACAAAGTAACCAGAAAAGTCATATATCCCTTGCCTCGCACTGATCATGTAATATATTCCTTACAAGGAGCGGAATATTTTTTAGTCTTGACCGGCACTCCAGTTATTGGCGAATACTAATACACGAAGATGACAAGGAAAAAACTGTCTTTGCCACACCCGATGGACTTTACGAATTTACGTCCTGCCTTTTGGCCTCTGCAATGCGCCAGCAACGTATGAAAGAATGATAGACACTGTATTGCTGTGCCTTAAATGAAAAACACAATTATGTTACCTTCACGACATCGTCATATTTTCTTCAACACTTGAACAGCACTTGCAGCACCTAGATGAAGCTCTGACGTGTCTCGCAGCTGATGGTCTTCAGCAAAACACTAAAACGTGCCACTGTGCAAGAAAAGGTATTAAAGTACTTGAATATCTCGTCAGCAAAGATGGCATCCGGACTGATCTCAACAAGAGTACCGCCGTTCTTCGCTTCGCAATGCCTCAACACGCCAAAAATCTCCGAAGATTTTTTGACCTCGCGTCGTAGTTTTGGCGCTTTATACGAGAATTCACCAACATTGTTGCACCACTTCACCGACTCATTTCTTCGGAACGCCCTACGTGTAATCGGACAAATGTCAAATGGCTTTTGACACCTTCAAAAGTGCCCTCACACCTAAGCCAGTGCTTTGTCATTCTGATAACGCTGCACCAACTCTCCTCCATACTGATGCCACTGGACACGGTCTCGACGCTGTACTTTTGCAATGAACAGAACATTATGGCAAACGTGTGATTGCATGCGCAAGTCACACTCTCACAGCGGCAGAGAAAAACTACGCCATCACCTAGCAGGAGTGTCTCGCTGTTGTCTGGGCCATCCAGAAGTTTCGACCATATCTTCCCGGCCACCACTTTAGCGTCGTCACTGACCACCACACTTTGTGCTGGTTGTCAACGTTGAAGACTTAGTCTAGACGTCTCGGTCGCTGGATAGTTCGTCTCCAAGAATACGAGTTCAACGCTACCAACAAATCCGGCAAGAAACTCAACGATGCCGATGCCCTTAGCCGCTGTTTTTTGCCATTCTCATCCGACACTCCTGGCCTGTCGCCAAATGTGAGTGAACCCATCAAAGCTTCTGTGTCAGTTCATTTACTCGCCGCTGTCGGCTTTCTTCCTGCCTTCGTCAACGAGACGTTTGCATCGAACCAATGAAACGACACTTACGTTCGCTCTATAATACAGCGCCTTCAAGGCTCCTGTCATTCTCCCAACACCCGAGCCCATTGACAGCTGCGGAACTTCAAGACTGAAAACTCAACCTTTTACCGCTTTGTCGTCCACCCCGAAGGCCAGCGCTAGGTTTCTGTCGCTTCTCGTTTCGTAAGGGCGCAGATTTTGGAGGCGTTTCACCGGCGACTTTACAAATGGAACACGAAAATGAGGCTCCACATGCCCCCTAAATTGAAATGGCAACTGCAAGTATGATCCACCACATTCGTCCTGGTGTGGCGTACACAAGACGTTACGCACATATGATCGGGCGCAGTGACACCGGTCCTAATTGTGAACACTGTGATGAGCCAGAAACACTTGAGCACATATTTTGTGTCTGCCCAGCATACGCACGTGAATGACAAATACTGATTTCTTCCACTGAACTACATCGCAGTAGGTCATTAACTGATGAGGCCATGTTGGGCCTTTGCCCAGACACCAACAGTGCAACTGCGGTCACAAGAACAGTTATAGCTTTTTTGGAAACAACTGGACTATATGCGCGGCTATAAAATGTGTCTCAGATAGAAAGAACACTACATACTTACCTCTCTATCTCACCATCGTCATCCATTAATCTTTCTTTTCTCTTTCCCTTCCTCCAGTGTAGAGTAGCAAACTAGAGCAAGCTATAACTCAGGCTGACCTCTCTGCCTTTCTGTAAATAAACTTATCTCTCTATATATATCTCGGTTTAAAAAAACGTATGAACGTATCCGCAGTCGTTTAGCCTGGCCTGGGCTTTTCATCTGCGTAGCACGGCATGTTGCGTCATGCTCACTCAGGCAACGCCGCAAGCGACCCACTTTTTTCCCGGCCGGTCTCCAACAACCTCTCCCGTATTCTGATGCTCCCTTCGGTGTCATCGAGTTTGACCTATATGGACCACTATCAACATCAGCCAGCGGCAAGCGCTGGATTGTAACATCAGTTGACCACTTCACAAGGTATGCCGAAACAGCTGCACTTCCTTCAGGGTCGGCAGAGGACATTGTCACATTTATTCTGGAGGCAATATTTCTTAGACTTGGTGCAACACGCATCCACGCATCCTATTGAGCGACCGCGGCAAGGCGTTTCTCTCGAAACTACTCAAACACGTTCTCCACGCATGTGATACAATTAATAACACGGCTTCCAGCTACCGTCCCTAGACAAACGGCCCCACAGAGAGCTTCCATCGAACTTTGACCAATATAATATCTATGTACATCAACGGCTGCCACACTAACTCAAATACCATCCAGCTATTCATGACTTTTGCGTACAGTACCGCTAAGCAGCGCACCACGGGCTATTCCCCATTCTTTCTCATCTATGGCCGTCAACTGACATCTCCGTTTGACGTCTCCTTTTTTACGTCCCTGTGAACTAGTCGTCATCATCGAGTGAGCACTTAATCTCTCGCCTGGCCGATTGTTGTCGACGCGCCCACTTCAATATAAAGGCAAGCCAACAAGAGCGCAAACCTCGCTACAGTAATGTCCAGCGCGTAGTAACTTCAATAATGTGGACGATGTACTGTGGGGGACCCAAATGCGGGTTCCTGGCCTGTGTCATAAGTTTCATTCACGTTTTCTCAGCCCCTACGCTATAGTCGAGCAGGCTCTCCTGTTAACTACCAAGTTACCCCTGTTGTCATGTTTTCTGACGGCCATTTTTATAGTATGGAGGCTGCTCATGTGTCGCGCTAAGAACCATTCGTGCGACGTACGCCACCGTCATAAACAGCGGTTACGTCGGCCGCTTCCGTGCGAGGGGGAAATTAGTGTCATTCACAGCGTTTAACCTTCACTTTCTTCATCTGTATATAGTCATAATCACGAGAAACGTCGTGTTTGTTCGAAGCGTTGATCAGGTGATTCAGCCTAATAAACGCCGCCGCGACCACAACGCTGCTACTGTCTTGCAGTACCTACGATCGACATGCCGGGCCCTAAATTGCTACCAAAGTAAAAGTACGTTCACGTATATTAAAATATACGCTTATTCCAAGGTTTTTCATTGCGAGTACGAGATGTTGAGTCATTTAGTATAGCTACGATCAACAAGCAGGGACCTACATGGCTAATGAGGTAAAAGTTAATGTATAATAAAATGTGCGTTTTGTCCAAGAGCTTTCATTTAGAGTACCAGTTGTTCAAGTATTAAATGTACCAATGATTTACAAGCCAAGCCCTAAATTGGTGCATAGCACTAAGTTGCTACAAAGGCCGAGTTTCGTGCGTGCGTGACCACTTGTATGCACTTCAACCACGTAGTCACAGAAAAAAGGAAGTGCTCAAGGTAACGAGGCACACTTGACGTATTTTCTTTCCCCGTGTCAATCCTTCTCGCTTAGTTTCCAGAGCTTTCGTATGTACGAGTGAAGAGAGAATGCAATTGCAGTCTGCCATAAATATTTGTAACTCGGCTGCTACTGCACGGACTCTACAAAAGCTGCGGTGAATTCTTGACGTTAGAAGCTCCTTCAGTGAATCCATTCCATGGCTATTTTTAAAAGCATCGCAGGGTATTTTTTAAAACCACGTAGGGGGTGCATAGCAAGTTCGGAAAAGTTTCACGCACACCTCCAAGGAAGGAATGAGAGGAGAGAGAATTGTATTTCTGGAAACGTGTACAAAGCGTGTTGTTAGCCCCAGGGCTTTCGCTTGCAATGCTCATCTGCAGGAGTGTACTTTCGTTGTTACAGCAACCAAGCTCACGCGTCATTTGCACCGTGCACAAGGTAACGGTGGTAGAACAATGGTCACGCCGCTGACTTTTTACGTGAAAGAAGGGCACGGTGACTGTGCGCTGCATTGGCCGCAGGAAAGATGGAACGCCAGCAAAGAAGGCGGTGCATGCCCAATCGTGACATAAACCGGTCATCCACGTCAATGTCAACGGTGAAGCCACACCGCAAGTTGGTCACATGCGTGTTTTAGGCCTATCAGTTCGATTCATTCAAAGGAACACCATCGCAGTCGAGCGTCTCCCCATCGTCATCACTCAAACAACTCACCTCCTTGCTCGCGTGTCTGTTCGAAAGCAAGGCATGAAACAAAAAGGTTTACTCGAGCTTATCCACGCCTTCGTCATATCTCATCTCAAGTGCGTGCTGCCATAGCTGCGCCTACTTGGATGCGAGCGGTAGAAAGTGAACTGACTCATTCACAGAGTGCACAAGATGGCTCCTTGGCCTCATTCGTATGACCTCTACATCGAACCTGCTCAGCGTCGGCATTCATGACACCGTCGACGAACTGATCGAAGCACACTGCACAGCTCAAATTCCGAGAATTTACGCAAGAAGATTGGCCACTGGATACCCGTTGGCATAGGACTAACCGCCTCACCATCGGGCGCTCACCAGGCCTCTATATGTCCGACCTTACGACAACGTAATTTCATCAAGTCAATGCCAAAAAACACGCTTGCTGGCCACCACGACGGTAGACAGCTAGCACAAGACCAAGCCTTACACCACGCCGACGCCTCGCGGTCCGATGCGGCCTACGTGGACGCGGCTTGCTACCCCTCTCACCGAAGCGCGAACGCCATTGACTACTCGCACCTCTCTCAACACAACGCAATCTTGCGCGTAGCTGGATTTGCCCGTGCCCTCTACCCCGCTGAAGCCGAGGAAGCGGCCATAGCTCTCGCGGTGTCCTCCGGGTTCACTACAATCCTCATCAACTCGAGAACATGCAACTTCCTTTTCGCTTGCGATACAGTTGTTCCCAGTACCTATGGCTTCTTCGGTCCCTCAAATACCACGAAGACGACGATCCACCTCCCATATCTTTTGCCTGGGTTCCAGCGCACGCTGAAAACCCGAGCAGAGAGGCCGCCCACAGACAAGCTCGAGTATTCGTCAACCGAGTAGTGGACCCGTCCACGAATACGGAGAAAAACGGCGAGCCCCTGATATTTTATCACAAAATTGATCAGCACTATCCCTTCGAGGGCAAAAAAACACTGCCACATCATTAACTCACGGAACCTGAGGAAATCACAGTACCCTGCCTACAAGCGAACTCGTTCCCATGACCACTGGTATTGCACGCATTGAGCCCAATATCTTAAGCTCAGAATCTCATAGTGTGGTGCCGTCACCGCCTTCTCTCATGGACCATGAGACTGCAGCGAGGTCTCCCGCCCCTCCTCCCACCCCTGATCTCCTGATTACTCTCTCATCCGGGACGCGGAAAAAAGTACTCGGAGCTACGAAACTAGAAGTGCAGCCACGGGCCACACAGCGAGCTGAGGAAGTGGTGCTCAAGCCATGCCTGGCCGCCACCTTCTTCGTTGACTTTTTTACTTGAATAAAGTTGTTCTATCTCCCACTTTTTTTTCTTCACAGTGCATGAATAAATGTTGCGAAAACATTTACACCATTCTAGTCGTAGTTGGTACATCTAGCACGCTTGCTCTTGTACTTGTTTCGTTGTCGGCAAGCCATTACTCACTGTTGATAAATTGATGAAATGATTTCGCCACCGTGATCGTGGAGGTCCATCGTGTCGAGCCCCATTTTGTTGGTTTGAAATCACCACAATACGTATGCTGTGCAGCTTACGTGATTTTCAAGCCAGAAGAGGAGATAGGGAGATGCGCCTTCTTTTTTCCCAATAACATGTCAACAAGAGAAGAGAATCAACCCAGTCATCGTGCCCGACTACCAGTTGCAGCAAAGCTTCACAGAGAGTAAAGTCAGGGCCGCTTCCAATTATTATTTTTGTAGCGTTAGCTACACTGGCCTCACTGAGCCAATTTCACGTGGCACTGCTCTGCGCATGCGCAATCATACTCCGCCGCTGGTGTGCGCGCCATTCTATGCGCTGCGCAGACGATCAGTAGTGTCACGCACCGGAGCCGGCACCTCTCTCGCACTCGGCCGCACACGACTCTCCGCCGCCGGTGTGCGCTTTCCAGAGGAGGGACGTCATAGCCTTAGTAGAAATATAGACGCTGACGCGCGCACCTTCCCTGTGCAGTCGCCATCTGACACTGCGCTGGAACCGCTTGATAGCGCCTCTGACTGGCGTTTGCCACAGTGGTATAGCCATAGAGAAGGAGAGTGCAAATGCTGCTCAACGGTGCAGTAGAGCGGAGAAGCTTAACTCATCGGATCGCGAAGTAGTTGCCCGGCAAAATAAATATACATGTGCTACGTAATACGTATACCGTGTGTGTGTGTCATTAGAACAGCTGTAAGCATGATATCTGGAAATCTAAGAGTAATCAGCTGAACCTTTGCTAAAGCTACTTATATCCTGGCATAGCTGAGCTAAGCAACTGCCATTTTTTTCACCACGACGAGCATATTTGTCGGATGGTATAAAACAAGCTTCGTGATGCGCAAGCGCCACCATATTTATTTATTTGTTTGTTTATTTGTTTATTTACCATACCCTCTGGGCCAATGGCATTACAGAGGGTTAGGGGCAAAAATACAGAAAGTTGCAGGCAAAGTTAAAAAAAAAGACACAAGACAAATGAAAATATTGTAGAAATGCGAGATAGTTGGCAATATTAGAAAATGATACACGATCGAAAAATTTACATGGAATGCTGGTGAGTGAAACGGGTCGGTAATTAAACGGGAATATTTGTTACCCGATTCATCAAGTGGAATCACCTTCCCTATCTTTCATTCAGCCGGGATGGATCCCGTGTCAAGCGATTGTTGAAAGACTTTGGTTAGTATGATGGAACTGCGATACTCGTGCTCTTCAGAAACTTCGGGCTAATTGTGTCGCAACCAGGGGGAGAAGAAAGTTTTAATTTATTGATGAGGCATTCCACGCCACTCGGATCAATTATTATCGGATGCATTGGGGATAGATTAGGATACCGCGTGATCAATGGTAAAACACTGGTCAATGATAAAAAAACTGGAAACAAAAACATCTTGAAGTACAGATGCACACTTTTCGGGGGCTATAACGTTTCCTGCGTCATCTATGAGGCTCATAGTGTTATCGTCTTTTGGGTTTATGACGCGCCACAATTTTTAGTTTCCATTAGAAGCATAGAAAAGAGGGTGTTCTTTTTAGATAGTTTTTTTGGGCTGCAAAGTACAGCAATATGTTCATTTGAAACTAGTTTATGCGCGTTCCAATGACTAGAACAAAGACGACGTTTCGCTGATTTGTAGAGACGTTTCTTTTCATTGGACAGACTTTTTATGTGATTATTATACCAGGGAGCCTATTTGTTTAAGTTATGAACAAATTTGTCAAGTAAGGTTTAAGCCTGGTCTACAAACAAACCCCAGTTGCTTTGAACGTCCCGACTGTCAAATTGTAACAGACGCGTGTTGACAAAATTGGACAGTTCACTGTTTATTGCATCGAAATTAGTGCGCTTGAAGTCATGGATGATTTTCCGCTTATTTTTGTGCTTATGTCGTAATGGCTTAAGCTCCAAAGTTACAATGAAATGATTGCTCAAGCCCTGTAACACAGTTAAATCATAAACAAGACCTAGTAGGGTGGTGAGTATTAAATCAAGGGTATTGACGGCAGAAGAAGTCGTTCTGGTGGGTTTTTTTGACGAGTTGAGAAAAAAAACAAAACGTAACAGTAATCTAGGAACTCTTGTGCGAGCATAGATGAAGGGTTTATGCTAGGTGGGTTGCACTCCCACATTACAATAGGGATAATAAAATCATCGAGCAGGAACAAAGCTAGTGAGAGGTAACGTGAAGTAATGCTGTTGGTTACATCATGCAGTGCGGTCACAAAGCTTTATAAAACGGCAGGTGGCCAATAGCAAACTCCGATAACAATATGCTGCTGTTTTATTTTACCAATGACCCAGAAAATATCGAGTTAACTAGAAACTTGAATTCACTGAGACAAAAGTGCGTTAGAAATTCCCAGTAAAACACCACCACCCTTCCACAATGAACAATTACAATGAAAATAGAGAGAACTTTCCTAGGCACAGTTCACAAAAATCTATTTCTGGGTGCAGCCTAGTTTCATTCAGTACTGTTATGTCAGCTTTACAGTTATCAATAGCAGAGTCTAGAAGGTCACATTTGTTAATAATGCCCCGGATGTTACAAAATGAACATGAAGCGGACAAGCATCAGGCCCACAGCCCCTCCCTAATTCCTAGATATTTGAGTCAAGACACTAGCATGACAACTGTTTGATTCATAGTTCTGCGCATGCTCAATTACAGAGTCAGAAGAGGATTGTACGCATATTCTTTGCTATTAAGATGCATTTTGTTGTAACGAAGCTGAAAGAGCGGCTTACCGGGTTGTTGTCTCGCGAATTCAGTTAACTTGTTTCTGATGTTTCGTGTGGTAGGCAAAAAATCTTTGCTGACATTAATAGCTTTTTCTTTTCTCTTTACGTCTGGCAAGGACGGCTTCTTTTACTTTGTAGCATGAAAACTTAACCAAGACAGGACGGACTTTATCAGGATCATACCACCCTAACCTATGAGCTTGTTCGATAATGTTTTCGAGCGGGTTTCCCACAATGCCAGCAACGGCGTCCATCATACGTGTCTCAGTATCTACCCATGATTCCCGAAAGTTGAGCAAACCTCGGAAAAGTAGGTTTTGACGCCGTGATCTGTCTTCCAGGTCATCGACTCGAGCATTTAAGAAAGTTTTCCGAGCGGCCAAAGCGCTCATCGGGCTTGTCATCTTGACTTAAACTTCATCCAGTAAAGTGCTTCTATCTTCTATGCCGTAAATCCTTTTTTCTTTGGAGACTATCATCGTTTCCATGTTTTTCTGACTTGCCTTGATAACAATGACGTTGGCAACTAATTCAGTATGACCTTTGCTGATTGCACTGGACGCTCTTACAAATCTTTACACAAGTGAAAAATAACAGTCATCTGCTCGGCGACATCACTATAGGCAGCTAATCTAGCTTTAACAGAGCAGCCTTCATAGTGCCGGGTTCCGGGTTAGTTTCAATGTCCCAACAGGTTAACAACAAGAACAACATTGAAAAGCACTCGCAAGCAATATCACTAAGCCCTTGTGGCCACGGAAGCAAAATAAGGAAAGGGTCATTGCTTTTTCTAGCATATAAAGGATAACGCGAACACACCTGTGTAAAGTAAACGTGAGGCAGGTGAGCCATGTTGTCACTGCTGCTGTCGTGCCCACTAGAAGGTGCCGGTTGACGCAGGCAGTATAAGCCATTTTGAATGTCTGATGACGTTGGCGATCCAGCTGGACAGTTGAAACAGCGGCGCACCAGGGGAGGCGAACCCAAGAACAGGCTGTTTTCTTTCTTCAGGGGTGGATACTGTGGCTCTGGCATCAGTTGAGCAGCTCGCGACACGTCCAGCGGGAGTAGAACGCCGAGCAGGACAGGCATCAAGACGGGGATCACGTAAACCTATGGAAAATAAACGTCAGGCAGATGAGCCATGTTGTCGCTGCCGCTCTGGTGCCCACTAGAAGGAGTCGGTTGACGCAAGCAGTATATGCCGTTTTGAAAGTCTGATGACATTGGCGATCCGGCTGGACAGTTGAAAGAGCCGCGCACCAGGAGAGGCACCCCAAGAACAGACTGTTTTCTTTCTTCAGAAGTGGATACTGTGGCTCGGGCGTAAGTCGCGCAGTTGGCGAAACATCCAGCGGGAGTAGAACGCCGAGCAGGACAGGCATCAAGACGGGGATCACGTAAACCTGTGGAAAGTAAACGTGAGGCAGATGAGCCATGTTGTCGCTGCCGCTCTCGTGCCCACTAGAAAGTGCCGAATTGAAGGAAGGTTTACTGTTGTATGCCATTTCAAATTTGTCAGTCTTATTGTAGTAATCAACTAAAATGCCATTATTATAAAAGAATATGTATTGTGATATACCGTAGTGTGCAATGTGTTTTAATGAACAACCATGGCTTCTCAACTAACGCCATACAAGAAAAAGTAGTAAGTACTGGAGACGAGATAATGCGTTCATCTCTTTGAGGCGCAGCTTCAGGATTTTATCAACCCGCCATACCACGTGACTTCTTCAGACATTTCTATAAAGTGTCTTTATGAAGTTTGGGTCTGCAGTATTTTGGAAAAAATAAATAATATATTGTAACGATGTTGAAGGACTGGGGGTATAATAAAACGTATTTATTAAAGGGCGAACCTGTGCCCACAACTCAAAGGGACTATGGTCGTAGCACGTTACAGCAGAACGGCAAGATGTCTTCTTCTTCTACCTCTTCAAGAAGAGTCCCAAGCGCGTGGCACACATCAGCAGGGGCCAGCTGGGTTCTCGTGCTATCATCATCGTCTCTGCGCAACACTAGACGGCGCCCATGTATGTCTCTGTGCGCGTGGTGATTGGCGCGTTGTTTGAATGCAGGCACTATGTCGTGGCATAATCCCCCTCCTCACACGCATCGTCCCGATGCGTCAGGCAATGAATAGATTCGTGGTAGGCGTAGGCGTCACTAGTCTTCCGGTGATCTCTCATAGTACGGCTTCATCCGGACTACATGTACAACCTCTGTAGGGTTGCGGCGTTTTGAGCTCCCGTGTATAGCGGATCTGACTTGGTAAGTTACATCGCTTACACGATGGAGTACTTCGTAAGGCCCGAATTAGTGGCTAAAATGTTTTTCAGAAAGTCTGCGGCGACGCACTGGGTTCCATATCCATACTTTGTCACCTGGTTGAAAATGCGCTTCGGTACGACGCTGATTGTACCGATAGGAGTCGATACGTTGTTGGCGGCGTATTCTGTATCTCGCCATCTGTCGTGCTTCCTCGGCTCTTTGCAGGAAGTCGTCTAGGCCAGGTGGATTGCTGCTTTCATCATTCAGTGGTAACATGGCATCCAGTGGAGTGGTGACTCTTCGGCCGAATACAAGTTCAAATGGTGTCACTCGCGTTGTTTCTTGAATGGCTGTATTATATGCGAACGTGATGTAGGGCAATATTTCATCCCACAGTTTATGTTCGACGTCGATATACATTGAAAGCATATCAGTCAGAGTTCTGTTCAAGCGCTCCGTTAGGCCATTTGTTTGAGGATGGTATGCTGTAGTTCTTCTCTGGTCTGTGTGGGTCATTCGCATCAGACATTTCATTAGGTCTGCAGTAAAAGCTGGGCCACGATCTGTAATTACCACGCTGGGTGCACCATGTCTGAGGACTATGTGGTTGATGAAGAACTTGGCAACTTCAAGAGATGTTGCAGTGTACAGCGAGTCAGTCTCAGCATAGCGAGTGAGATAGTCTGTGGCTACGACTATCCACTTCTTGTGTGCAGTCGTTGTCGGAAACGGGCCTAGGAGATCCATACCAACTTGTTGGAATGGGGCATGCGGTGGTTCTATTGGCTGGAGGAGGCCTGCAGGTTTCACGGATGGAGTTTTGCGTCTTTGACACTCACGGCAAGTTTTCACATAGCGCTGAACTGATGATAACAGTTTTGGCCAGTAGTATTTTAGGTGAATTCTGGCGAATGTACGGCTGACACCCATGTGCCCAGATGTTGGCTCATCATGACATGCGTGCAGAATCTCGTTTCGTAAAGGTGCAGGTACAACGAGTAAAAACTTGTCACCATGAGGCTTGAAGTTCCTCTTGTAAAGGACCCCTTCCCGAAGACAGAACGAAGGGAGCCCTCTGGATAAAGTGCGCGGGACTTTATCGTTGAGTCCTTGGAGACGCTGTATAAGCGGCAGCAAATCAGGGTCATTTTGTTGTTGTTCAGCGATTTCTGATGCCTGGACGACGCCTAGAAACGGGAAGTCTTCTTCCTCCGGCTCACTCGTCTCCACTGGTGTGCGTGACAGGCAGTCGGCATCACTGTGCTTTTTCCCAGATTTGTATACCACAGTAACATCGTACTCTTGTAGCCTAAGGCTCCATCTTGCTAGTCGGCCAGAGGGATCCTTAAGTTTCGCCAGCCAACACAGGCAATGGTGGTCACTTACTGCTCGGAATGGTCTATCGTAGAGGTACGGCCGAAATTTACTTATGGCCCAAATGACCGCGAGACACTCTTTTTCGGTTGCAGAGTAATTTGTCTCAGCTTTCGAAAGCTTGCGGCTGGCATACGCTAGCACTTTTTCTTGGCCGTTTTGCCGCTGGACTAGAATGGCTCCGAGGCCGACGTTACTCGCATCAGTGTGAACTTCAGTTTCGGCAGTATCATCGAAGTGGGCGAGGATTGGAGAGGCTTGCAGGCGTGTTCTTAACTCATCAAATGCTTCCTGTTGTTCACTTTCCCACCTAAAGGGCACCTCGTCTTTTGTCAGATTAGTAAGTGGTTCAGCAATGTTCGAAAAACTTTCCACAAATCGCCGATAGTACGCGCATAAACCCAGGAAGCGACGTACTGACTTCTTGTCTTTTGGTGTCGGGAACTTCGCGATGGCAGCTGTCTTTTCGGGATCTGGCCGAACGCCGTCGGAGCTGACGACGTGTCCGAGGAATCGAAGCTCTTCAAAAGCGAAGTGGCATTTTTCTGGCTTGATGGTCAAGTCTGCTGAACGAATGGCTTCTAATACTGTGCGGAGTCGCTCTAGATGTTGGTCGAATGTAACGGAAAATACGACAACGTCATCCAAGTACACCAAGCAGGACTGCCATTTCAGTCCCGCGAGGACAGCGTCCATCATTCTCTGAAACGTAGCTGGCGCTGTGCACAGGCCGAATGGAAGCGCTTTAAATTCGTAGAGTCCGTCTGGGGTTATGAATGCCGTCTTTTCACGGTCGCGCTCATCCACCTCAATTTGCCAATATCCGCTCTTGAGATCAAGGGAGGAGAAGTATTTCGCACTCCGTAGTCGATCGAGTGTATCATCGATACGCGGCAGAGGGTATACATCCCGTTTCGTTACGCTGTTCAGTTTCCGATAGTCGACGCAGAATCGAAGGCTGTTATCTTTCTTTTTAACAAGCACTACGGGAGACGCCCATGGACTGCTGGAAGGCTGGATCACGTCATCTGAAAGCATCTCCTCCACTTGTTTCTTGATGACGTCTCTTTCCTTTTGTGATACTCGATATGGGTGTTGGTAAATCGGTCTCGTGGCTTCTTCTGTTATAATCCTGTGTTTTGCAATAGCCGTTCGTCGCACCTTAGAGGACGTTGAAAAGCAGTCCGAAAACTCTTTTATAAGGGCAAACAGTCGTTTCTTTTGATATTCTGGGAGCCTATGGTTGACGTTAACTGATGCGTTGACGTTGCAGGTCTCTTGTGGAGTGGTTGGCGTTGTCGCTAAACTGCATAGTTCAGTCGCCATGCAGAACTCGTGGAAATAGGCGATAGCCATACCTTGCGCGATGTGCTGACATTCATTCCCAAAATTCGTAAGGAGGACAACTGAGCGGCCATTCGTTAAGTGAACAACACCCCTTGCCACGCAAATTCCTTTGTTTAAAAATAGTCTACGTTTCCATCCGCTATTCCTTCGTGGTCACAAAATGCCTTATTTTCAACAAGCACCATTACACTACAGCGAGGTGGCACTGTGACGTCATCATCAACAACGCGCAGAGCAGTAAGACGTCGCTTTTCCGATTCCTCCACCGACATAGCTTGTTCTGTCGAAAACGTTACACTGGATCTGCGCAGATTAATTATGGCTCACTTGGCTTGCAGAAAATCCATTCCTAGTATAAACTCCCTTGAACAGTCTGGCAGCACGATGAAGTCAGCAACGTAAGTAAAGCCTCTTATTTCGAGCCTTGAGGTGCATCTGCCGAGCGGTGTAATAGTGTGGCCACCTGCCGGGCGTATCTGTGCCCCACTCCATTTTGTTACAACCTTTTTCAGTTTCTTTGCCATTTTGTGACTCATTACCGAATAATCAGCGCCGGTGTCAACTAAAGCATTCAGCTCGTATCCGTCTATTTTCAACCGCAAATCTGAAGTAATCTTCGCACTGCTGCGCTTATCCTCTGTAAACATAGCATCGTCATCTTGAAACCGCAATGGAGGATCTTCGCAACTGTCGTTATCAGCGGCCTCACCTCCACAGGTCGCTTGCTTCAGTTTTCCTGGTGTGGGCTTGTAGAACGGTGCCCAGACCGTGCGGAAGAAGCACGTGGGCTGGGTGATCGGTAACGCCTGGGCGACGACGATCTTGGCTGATGTTGGCGTGGATTGAGTGGGCTCTGGCGCGCGGACAAGTACTCTTCGATCTCGGTTGGCCGTTCACCGTTTCGAGGGCATGGTGCGTACAACGGAAAGCCCCTTAATCCTGCCTGTCGGTAAGGGCAGAACCTATACAGGTGACCTGCTTCCCCACAATGGAAACACAAAGGCCTGCGCTCATGGTCACGCCAGATGTCACTTTTCCGGGGCCTTTGATCCACGTAGCGAGCTACACCACGGGCTCGTGGCAGGTAGGTAGCCGTCGGTTCCAGTGGACGAGGTGCGCTGCGTACCGTTTGTGGGCAAGGAGAGGCCATCGTAACTGCTGCATTGGTGTGCGCCGCGGGTTGTCTGAGTACTTCAGAGTACGTTGGTATGCGTTGGATCGGCTGTGGCGCACGCTCCGGCTCACGTATCATCTGCCTCAGTTCATCTCGTACTACGTCGACTACAGACAGTGTTGCTGTAGTGTGAGGTGCTTGCAACTTGCTGAGCTCTTCCCTGATCACCGACCTGATGAGTTCTCGTAGAGCGTCCATGTCACTTCGCTGGCGTCCAGAGAAGACATTGGCAGGTGCATAGTTTATGTCTCGATTGTACTGTCGAGCCCGCTGTTCTAGCGTTTTCTCTATGGCTGTCGCTTCCGTATGAAACTCCGCAACTGTTCGTGGTGGGTTGCGGACGAGAACAGCAAATAGCTCTTGCTTCACCCCACGCATGAGGTGGCGTAGCTTCTTGTCTTCGGTCATATGGGTATCTGCGCGCTTGAACAGGCGGGTCATGTCCTCGATATACATTGCGACACTTTCGTTGGTGAGTTGGTTCCTGGATTCGAGCGCAGCCTGCGCCTTTTCTTTGCGATCCGCGCTGACATAAGTCACCAGAGCTTGTCGCCGAAATTCATCCCAGGTCGTAAAGGAGGTTTCATGGTTTTCATACCACGTCTTTGCGAAGTCCTCCAAAGCAAAGTATACGCGGCGGAGCTTCTCTCTCTCGTCCCAACCGTTCAAACGTGCCACTCTCTCAAAGAGGTTGAGCCAATCTTCTACGTCTTCATACGAGTCGCCATGAAATACTGGTGGCTGGTGAGGCTGATTTATCACCACTTGGGCTGGTGTTACATGACTTGTCATGGTGGCGGCGTCCATTGACTGAGTTCCCCTTGGCGTAAAGTGGAGTGGGCTGAATTCTGGTGAATCACCTCGAAGACGGCGACTGGTCCTCTGATGCACAGGTGTCGGCTCCGCAGTATCAACTGGCTGGTGGTCGGGGCTACGCTGTCTTGCGTTCGTAGGGCTTTGATTCATTACCCAGCACCTCCACCAGAAATGTAACGATGTTGAAAGACTGGGGGTATAATAAAACGTATTTATTAAAGGGCGAACCTGTGCCCACAACTCAAAGGGACTATGGTCGTAGCACGTTACAGCAGAACGGCAAGATGTCTTCTTCTTCTACCCCTTCAAGAAGAGTCCCAAGCGCGTGGCACACATCAGCAGGGGCCAGCTGGGTTCTCGTGCTATCATCATCGTCTCTGCGCAACACTAGACGGCGCCCATGTATGTCTCTGTGCGCGTGGTGATGGGCGCGTTGTTTGAATGCAGGCACTATGTCGTGGCAATATAATGTTCCCTTTTCTGGTGCGTCTGTTTTTGAGACATCCATGCTACTGATTGTTTCAGTAGTGATATCCTTCAATTATCAGACAATGGGAGCATATACGTGAAATGATGCACCAACTCTGAACAACATGATCTTGTGTAAGCAAGGAAAAAATGGTACCACGATCTTTTGTTTTGTCCTTTATTTCGTGTTGGTACTTCACTTGCGCTGTAACTCTTATTGTTGTGGACACCTATTTAAAAACACCTTGGTATTAGCATTGCTTCGGTGATATTCCGAACGTTTTCTTTCAGCTTTGTCTCGTCACTCAGGCCTGCAGAATAAAAATATAGAAATAGTAAGATATCTTTTAAAGACACTTGCACGGAAATTAACCACAAATATGTACATACCAAAAACTGCTCGCGTTGTCTTAGTGCTTAATCGCTTTGGCAGCTGATAATGTTCGGCCTGCGTGTCATAAATAACAGAAATTACAGCATATCTCCGGGGTAAATATTGATGAGCGGGTGAAGCTGTGGAGGTTTCATCGCTATCCGCGAATTTTCAAAAAAGGTTGCCCAGTCGATCATATTGCAAAGGCCATGAACATGCGCTGTAGCCGTTTCCCGAGTCCTGTGCTCCACCGCCTTGTCTTCGTCAATAATACGTGAAGCACACCAACTGTAAGCGAAAAATGAAGTGCGGCAAAAGCGAACGCACTCTAACGTAAGAGCGATCATGGTCCCGTATCACACGGAAGCACGCAGCAAGCGCGGCACCATCATCTCGTATTCAATTCATCACAGCTGTGTAACGTGAGCGCCATGTAGTGATCTCTCATCACACTCTTCACTCGCATGCATGGTCACCGAGATAGCTGCAAGCGGAAAGTTTTTCTCCAGTCACCCCAATCGCATGGAGGGAGCGTGTTTTCAGAGTTGGACGTGGCCTGCTCTTTTTTCTGCACCGCGGCGCTGCTTCGTATGGCGGAAATTGCTGCCGTGGTATTGGCGAAGCTTGCATGTGGCAAGAAAAAAAGTGGTTTTGCGATTTCAGATACTTTCGCACTCAATTGGGTATGTCGGGCCAAGATGTACGAGAGGTAAAGTCAATGCTTGGCCACGTATATTCTCAAATTGAAATTTTTCGCAACCATTCGGTGATCAAGTTCGTGAAAATGTCCAATGCATTGGACAGGTATTTCTGCGCGTGCGGTTTGAGCGAATTTGTGTGCTTGTTTAGTGTATGTGTACCTAAATGCTCCCGTATATGTTGCCATCGCTCTGTCAAGCTCGCTCGTTTCTAAGAGTACAGAGCGCGGTTGCTAATGTCGTTAGGCAAAAATGTCTGTTTAATGACAAAGAAAAAACGAAAACGCTTAAAGAAACAGCCAAGTTTATTCAGTGACTCATGTCAATTCCGCACCATAGTGCGCACACATCAATGCAGCAACTTTTATGAGTACAAAAGATATGATATCTTTCCTGCTCTCTAGGGCAGACAGTGAAAGATACAATGTTTTATTCGAATGAAGGCTGTCCAGCCGACTTCAGGAAGTGCAGCTACACCATCGAGAGCTGCTGAGAGCATGTTCGTATAGGTGCGAGATGTTCACTTTCCTCGGAAAGCGCAACGCTTTCAGTCATTGATTTTCTGAACAAGTAATTGCAGAAGGATTCATTACTTCCGACAGAACTGTAGGAGCACTTGTATTTACGTTCAATCACGCAAAAATAAGAAGAAAATTGTGGTTCCACAGAACCCGTCCTAATGCAATGGAACAGTTCAAAACGTGTCATGAAGTTTAAAAAGCCTCTTCTCGAGTCGAATAATTCAAGCTTTCACTTCGATACGCTTGTGGGCTGACATTTTCATCAATGAAGGTGGCACTTCATTTTTGACATATAAAATAAAACATACTTGGCGTCGCTACCAACCAGCGAAATCGCCGACGTGGTAACCGACTGCCTGTATTAGCGGTGCCAAGCTAAGCTAGACATGTAATATTAGCAACTGAACTTCTTAAATTAGTTGCTTACCTTGTAAAAGATGACATTGTGCGGAGTTTAGGCAATTTTTTTCAAGAGTACGGAAGTTTCTGGTGAACAATGCTTATTTGTGCTGCACAGAAGGCGAAAGAATTTTCGAACAGCTGTACTTGCTACAGCTAATGGCTACCACGTTTCGGTAGCCGAGCCATCACATTTGTAATTCTATAACAGACAGGGCAGCCCTCGCCATGCTGTATAGCATGACCTCATTAACCATGCGGGTTTGTTCACGAAAAACATGTGAAAATAAACTGTAATTGTTACATATCTTCAGCACAGAGGTAAATCTCGCGGAAAGACGGCGGCTTTGTTTACACTCACCTCTGAGGTGATATGCCAGTCGGCGCGTAGCATTTCGGTAGCGTAGCAATTCATTCTACTAGCGGATCACGTTTCGTACAGTGCAGAGATGATTAAGTGCACCGCAAGAGACAGCAATCACAACCACGTAATGATAACATATCCACAACACAACGCTACACCAACGGTGGTTAGCTTGCCGAGAACACCGCGCCATTATACAGCTATAGTGCGAGCACTTTTTTTGTGTGTGTGGAAGAGGGCTTACACAGTGGCTTATACTTGTGCTTTATAAATGATGTTACTTTCCTTTTGATGTAGTTACCGTAGTTTTTATGACCATTTAAACTAACTCAAACTTATTTTGCTTACGCGCAAGCTTGCCATTTCTTCAAAGACGCCTCTGCGCTGGCCAGTTCACCGGAAGTAAATGTCGCTCCACATGGCTTAACAGTTCGTCTCTCTGTTTGCGCGAAGCACTCTCGTATTGTAGTTAGTTTCTCGTCGGACTAACTGCTGTTGCAGGGACGAATTGCAGCACTTTCCCCCATTTCGCTTCCTTTTCGCTACTTTGCGGCTTAGAGTGTATCAGGATAATGCAGAAGTTGCAGTGCTTTTCTTGTCGACTATGACCACTGTAAATGCAATAATGTTAGAAAAAAATGCTTTTATTCAGTTCAGCCAGAAAATTGCGGCATTGAATCTTGCTCGTAGGCAAAGAAAATGGCCTGAATTGAGATGTTACACTGTAAATGTCGTCGAAAGACGATAGTCTTGCATTTGGAGAGAGTGAACAAAACGTTTATTTGATGTTCTGCGCAAGAAAATTGTTGAATGGTATTCTGCAGGCGCTGCATTAGAGTACAGAGTCTCGAAATAAACTGCCTATAGTGTGCTGAGCGCACGCATTACGTACGAGAGTGTGTGGCCGCGCACGTGATGACTGCACTCAGATGCCACGAGCGGCGCTGCGTGTCGAAAGGGTACATGAACGCACGCAATTCCTCACGTCCTGTTGAAGCCGGAGCGTCGCCACGTTTAAAATCAGTGTGTGACAGCTGCTATCTGATTTACTGTGAAGTTCGACAGCGCCATATATACACTGCAACACCCTGAGATGCTAAAAGCTAAGCGGCAATGCAAAGAAAAGCCGTGTATTGTGCCGCTGTGTCAAAGAAGTTATCGGTCGCACAAGGAAAAGATGTCTTGTTCCCTGCTCTAACGAATCCAGCACGGTTTCCTGAAAAAAAAGTAGGATCAAGAGGGCAGACAGAAGGCTGAATCCGAAAGCTGTCGTGTGATAAAAACATTCTGAGAGTGACTCCACCCAACTATCTTTTCGGATAATGGTCTCGGATTAATCTATCTATCTATCTATCTATCTATCTATCTATCTATCTATCTATCTATCTATCTATCTATCGAACTGCCTATGTCTGGGTGCCCTCACAATCACCCCTTTAACTTAGGGTCTTCGAAATACTTTGCAAGAAGAGCCAGATGTTCGTGAAACGCCAATGCTGGTTCCAGTGTTGACTATCCGATTTCTTGCGTATATTTAGCGCCAAGGATTTTACAATGTTTCACCTAATAAGAATTTTAACAGAGTCACCATTGATTCCCAAGTTACGTGGGATTTGCGTTTTCGTTTTTTTTTGCGGGAGTAGCGGGTGGCTAAACGTATGCCACGTAATGTTCTTCATTTGGCATTTCAAAGCGACATTACTGTGAAAAAAATCGAGTGGTTCTTTTACAATAAAGCATTATGTAAAAAAACACCCCGAAAATGCAGGAAAACAATAGTTGGCCTCGCGCGGCTCAGCCTCCTGCAGGCTTCGCATCGCTTGCGGAGCGCAAGGATTGAATGCAAATGCACCCACTCGCACAGCAGCGCACCGTGTGAGCGCTGCCGGCAGTTATCAGCTGCGGGGCCATCTCCTAACCCGCGCTCAGCACACTAGGAAGTATATTTCTAGACACGGTCGTTAGAGTGCCTCGAGCGTGTGGCGGAGGCGAACGAGCGCATCTAGGCACATTAGACACAAGTGCCATCTGGCATTTATCTTCGAAAACGAAGGCTTGCAGCCCGCGGACAAAGATGCGCACTCGTCTTGGAGGTGATAAGGTGTAGAGCGCAAAGCGACGGGCAGGTTCCACCACCGTGACGTCGTAGCAAAGCGTTGGGAAAACCTTCTTAAGCATCACGTTGCACTGTCAGCGCAGCGCGGTTAAACACTACATTTCCTAGAGTTACTTGTGTGTGCCTCTTCTATTATAAAGGCAGACATAGAAAACATCGAAGCGTTGTTGTGGCGCCTCAGATATGCGCAATATTTGCTTTTTATTGACAATTGCACAACTATGAACAATAAACCTAGAGCAATATTGGTGGGTGCTGCGCACGGGGTTGGCCGTTTGGTGCCGTTTGAGGTATCGTTACGGCGGACAAACAGACAAATATACAGACAGGAAGACAGACGGACCAAAGCTTTTCCGTCAAATGTCCCCAAGAAAGACTATCGTCTCTAAAAAACTATGCACAAGCTATGCACGTCACGCGCTCGTCATCTTAGAGGCCATGTCGCATGAATGGCGTTCGAGATGGCGGGCGCACGGCGCGTGTTTCTGCGGCGTCCCAATAGCCCAGCTCCCCAGAAAAATCAACCAGCAGCCGGCTACAGCGAGTGCGCGCATTGAGTGAGGGTTCCGGCGGCGGTATAGACTATCAGATACAGCAGAAATCACGGGATTTCAGCGTGCGCATGGGTTTTTCTTTTTTTGGCCTACGAGCAAGATTCACATCCAGGGTCATCTGGCTGGACTGAAAAAAAGTATTTTTTTCCAACATTCTCGCGTTTAATTGATTGATTGATTGATATGTGGTGTTTGACGTCCCAAAACCACCATATGATTATGAGAGACGCCGTAGTGGAGGGCTCCAGAAATTTCGACCACCAGGGGTTCTTTAACGTGCACCCAAATCTGAGCACACGGGCCTACACCATTTCCGCCTCCATCGTAAATGCAGCCGCCACTGCCGGGATTCGAACCCGCCACCTGCGGGTCAGCAGCCGAGTACCTTAGCCACTAGACCACCATGGTGGGGCTCCAACATTCTTGCGTTTACTGAGGACCAATTTGAATAGAAAAGCATGGCAACTTATTCAATTTTCTGATAGGTAATTGTAAGGATGTATGCATTCGCCTGTGGCAGAATTACTTTTTTTTCGTTATGGTCTGTTTGTCTCGGTGCTGAATACCTTGATACAAAAAATATAGAGACATTTTAGTATTCCTCATTTCTTCTGCAGGCTTGTAAGGGAGAAAACTGGACCAATTATCATCTTTGAATGTTATTTCGTACCTATCCTGAAATATAGATTTACTATTACATCGCGTACAGATATTTATGAGGTGATCAACCGAAGTGGAAATGCGCTCGGGGTAACTAGGTGTTTGGTCATGTCAAAGAAATCAAGTACGTGTGAAGTAATTTTGCCAAATCGTTGTATAGGGCTTCGATTAGCCGACCTACATTCATTCCTCGTGTCTTTCACAGTGACAGTGTCTGAGTTATCATCGTGTCATTTTTCGTGATCACAATTTCGATTATGTTTTGGTAGCACACCCTTTTGCAAAAACCAGCGCCACAGGGCACCAGCGTCCAGCACCATGCCTATATTATGGGCCCAGTATAGCGCTCGTACCAGCGCCTCCCAGTGCAGGTACTGGGATGCTGGAGCAGCAGGTTCCCAGCACTCTGCGCAAGATGGCTTCACAATGTTAAAACGAGGGGGTCCATTCACCATAAATATATATACATATAAGCAAAATAGCGCACTTTCACAATGAAAAATAAAAAAAAATCTACCTTCTGATTACAAACTGAGTACACCACCCGATACGCCACGCCAGAACGTGCATGCTTGGTTGTAAAATGACTAGTTATCCGAAAAACGCGCCGTTCAACTTCATGTTTAAAAGTCGCACAGTCAAAATTGACGGTATATTCCTTTCCCAATAACAAGTGCGTCTTCATTTGACAGTGACGATCGGCTTCCCGGCACCGAATCATGTGCGGATATTGGCTAGAGCACAAAGTTTTTCTAAGCATCCAAATCCTAACTCTGAAAAATCTCAAATTGACTGGAGGAGCAGCCACAGACTGCAGCTGTTGTTGCCGATAGTTTTTCCTTTGATAGTCGATTCTCGCACTTGCTACTGGTCAACATGTTCAGATGATTTAAAATGTCTTCTTCAGTAGATATTCGCGCACACGAGTGAATATTGAGGTTTTTTTTCGCGCAACCGAAGATGCAGCAGTACACAATCGGCGTGCCAGATTGCATAATTGCAGTTATATCGATACCTTAAACTAAGACACCGCCGAAGAAATTACTAATGCAATTCGCTGAAAAAGTATGCCAGTGTGTAAGTTATTAGGGCATACCAAATTACCAACTCAAAATTGCGTGTTCTTACGTACGAGTCAGAAAAGTACCGGCTCCTGCACTCAGAAGGAAGCTTTCGGTGACAGCCTACGTTGCTGAAACCACGACACATCGATCGTCGCCGCTCCTTGTGCGGGCACCGCACACGTAGATAAATAATCGATTTAGACTCATGGATGTCTGAACTGCACTTTTCAGTCATTCTTACACTTTAGAATTGTGCCTACTTAAAGCAAAAGTGCCAGCAGCATGTACACTGACGCGGCCGGAACGATAGGCCTAACTGGGTCGGCGCACTGGGTAAGGCCGCTCTCGAAGCAGCTGAGCATGCGACACTTGAAGTTTCTGCATTTGATCTTTGCTACGTTTAGCTATTACCTAAACTGTACTTGAACTAAGTAGAAGGTCAATCACTGCCAGTAATGCATTGACGAAGGGACGATACCGAACGACAGCCGTTTTTCTGGCCTACACTGGCTGCATACCGTGGGCATGCCAGTGTACAGATATGCAGTTATATCAATACCAACAATAAAAAAACACACAACAATGCTACTACAATCCGCTGAAAACGCATGCCAGGGAGTCAGTTTACGAAGGCGTACAAAATTACCAACTGGCAATTGCGTGCTCTTGCATACCAGTCAAACAAGTACCGGCTAAGTGCAGCCGGCAGCTTCCGGTGACAATCTGCGTAGCTGAAAGCGTGACACATCGATCGTCAGCTCTTCTTTTGCGAACATCGAAACAAGGCAAAATAGTTGATTTAGGTTCTAGGATGTCTAAACTATACTTTACAGTTATTCCCACACTTTAAAAAAACGAAGTAAGAAGCGCCAGCTACATATACATCGACGCGGCCGGCACGACAGGCCTAATGCTCGCTGGGCCGGGCACTGGGTAAGACTGCTCTCGACACGGTGAGTTGGGACGGTTTTAGATTCAGCATTTTGAGCTTCGGAACATTTCTAACTGTTACCGGAAGTAAGTAGAAGGATAAGTATGGCCAGACATCCATTTTTGCGGCGTGGCGGAATCGAACGACAGCTTTAATTCTCGCCTCCACAGGGAAACCTTGCGAAGCGATCGAGATAGCTCATTTACGTTTCCTCAACTTGGTAGGGAAAACACTTTCCTGTTTCTGTTAGGAGTGGCGTGCAGCTCCAGGCTTGCTAAGACTGCAATCTGGAATCGTTACAGCAATACACGGCTGTTGCGAATATGGCCGGTAAAAGCGGGGGCAAATGCAAAAAAGGTGCATTATAGTTGCTGCAATACGTACGTGCGCCGCAAAAGTTACATATAGCTGATATCTGCTCAGGTAGCATCTCTCCGTGCCGTCGAATTAAGCGTTTTATATTCAACGACACCGAAAGATGCCAGGGCACGCGCTACCATAATGTACACGCTGCGCTGATAGAAATATTGCGTGCTCCTGTATTCACCAGCGCTTCTAGTGCATCGCAGTGTGCACCAGCATCACAGCGATTAAGCCAGCGCCCCTATTAGTGCGACATAGCTTTTTCCCAGTGCGTTCAACGAAGTGTCGTTAAATACAAGCGTGTACCATTGCGAAAAAAAAAACGTACTGGCATCACCTTGGGGACGCTGTTTTTTTCAATAAGGCAATAGCAATATCAGTGTCGCGTCCACTTTCTGTACTCTCGACTGCATCCAAATCGAAGGGTCGCACGTGTAGCATAACGACGTCTTTCGAATGCACGTATTCACCGAGGTAGGCTCTTGAAGAAAGAAAAAGAGCAAATTGTAACTGTTATGTAATACCGAAGTGTTCCGTATCAGGTACATAAAATCTCTGAACGCGTGTTGCGTACTTGTTGAGCAAGCAAAACACTTCTATGTTCCTTCTTACATTGCCCAAAGTATTGAACACCGTAAAATTCGCAGTGCGAATTGGCGAACATAAGTGACAAAACGTGTCTCTAACCAGCCCGTGGTCATCGCAGAACCAGCGACGTTCAATCTAGACGTAGTCTAGACGCATGGCAATCGCCAGTATTCTTCTCCGTGTATCCTGCGTCTGTATACAGCTCGAACGATGGATTCTTGGACCGGCGTTAGAACGGAAAGCAGTTCAATGCAAGGAAAGAAAAAGAAACCCCTTTGATCGAGTGTGCCCGTGAGCTTAAACTGCGGCACTATTCTGACTTCGCTTGTTGGTGGGGTTGTCATTTTTTTTCTCCACCAGTGCCCTCCATACTATATAATCTGCAAACTTCCAAGTACAGTAAGTTTCCATCCCACACGGTTTTGTTGCAGAGCCATCGCAATCATAAGTGATTTAGTATGGGCGGCGCAAACCTTTAGCAAATAAATCCCATTTGAGAGTATGTACGCCCAAGCCTTGGCCCGACATTTGCAAGTGCAAAATTACGTAAAATGCAACGAGCGACGTGAACTCGCTCGTTGCATTTTACATTACTTCGCCAATGCTCCGCTACAACAAATGCGAAAACACTTTTTTCCCACACACAAGCTTCGCCAACAGCACAAGAGCTTTTTAGATGAATGGAAGGATTTATCCGGGTGTGCCCTTTAGACTGGGTGGCACCTCATGCCACCTAGCTATAGAGTTAAGTACTATCACTATTTCTTTAAGAGAACTCACCGGTGCCATCGCCCGTAGAAAATACATGTGTATTTTTAAAGTTGCAGCTCGTCCAAGTTCGGTCAGATTTACGCGGGGTTTTCGACACTGTATTTCTTTTTAGTGTATAGAGGAAGTGTGGCGGACAGACTTTCTACTCAAGGTTTTCTTGTGTTACAAACCGCAGGCAAATATTCAGAAAAATTGTACTTTTGCATTTTCGCTCACATTTTGTTGTCTCCTAAAGACGATAGCTCAAATATTGAAATAATTTCCACAACATTTCCTTTCTTCTTTTTCGTGATTAAATGGTATAAATTTTAAGTAGATCAGTCCAGTGGATTACAATTTACAAGCTCAAAAAGGTTTTTGAGTGCTTTCTTTGTGTACTCAAAAATCAGGCCATATTTAACAGGCCCGACGTGGCCCCACCTGGTGCCACCTATGCTCAGCGGCACTGCACCCTACCACCAATCACTCATGTGGAATATATTCCTGCGCCGCGGAGAAAAGAAATGGACGCGCTGACTGCGCTTGAAAGAGCTTTTTTTGTGTGCGACAGGAGAGGCGGAGGAGAATTGCACTGGTTTATTTCTTCTTGTTTTTACTTTCAGGCATCTGTCGAACGTTGTCCACTCGACAATAAAGTGGAATGCAGTGTGTGTGCCTCAAACACAGAGCAGCGTATGGATGAACACTTTATCAAAGCAGGGTCACCCTTGCATGTTGTCCGAAAATGCTGGTTGTTTGGAGATGATTGTTAAAAAATAAGTTATTCCCTGACCGTGCCTAATCATCGTATTCAGCGACGCAGCGGCTTGCTGTAGGAGGCAAAGATAACAGCCCTGGCTTCAGCAGGAGAGAGACCTGTCTGCGTTTGCTCCCTTCAGGCAATTGAGACGACGCAGGTTCAATGACAAGCAGAACATCATGACTGTTCCGAATTCTCTTAAGAAAAGGCAAAGTAGACTTCCGGACGCAATAGCGCAACACACACACACACACAGACATGCACACAGATATATATATATATATATATATATATATATATATATATATATATATATTAGGACGACTTGCTTGTAACGAGGTTTATTGGCCGTGAACTCAGGAACGAACAAGTGCAACTTATCCGAAAATGAAGCGCACGTTCAAAGACGATAATGATTGTCAGCCAGGACAGGTCATAAAAAAGGCGTTAGGTGCAGGATGTCGAAGATCGCGTGGCAGAACAGGTGCCCAGTGTTGACCATCAGGATGATAAATGTGACGATACAGCACACCGTCCTGAAGCTTGAAATGCTCAAGGTGTCGACGAAGTCGTGCATTGGGTGGACGCGTAGCTCCTCAGAGGTGTTTTTTAATGAGCCAACATTACGAGTCAGCCTGCTGGCGACAACTGAAGGGTTGGTCATCGTCGATTGGCAGCTGGTACAGCGAGGCAGGCAAGGCAAAAGAACTTGGAGTAGTGTCGGCACTGGTGTCGTTGGAGATGGCAGCTGGAGTGTCAAACGAAGCCGTAGATAGTGGGAAACAAGAAAGAACGTCGACGTCTTGATGTTTTTGCCAGATTTATAAATAATATCAATCTGATACTCCTGTAAGCGTAAAATCCTACGGCCCAAGCGTCCGGACAAGCTCTTCATTGTATAAAGCCAGCACAAGGCGTGGTGGCCCGTTACAATGGCGAATGGATGGCCGTACAGCTAAGGACGGAACTTTTGCATGGACCAAACTACAACGATGCACTCCTGCTCCGTGATGGTATAGTTCTTTTCGGTAGAAGTAAGCACTCGGCTAGCGTATGCGACACCCTTTCCCGTTCAGAGTTATCGCGTTGTAGGAGAACAGCACCTATACCATTACCGTTGGCGTCGGTATACAGGAGTGTCGGGGCGGTATCATCGAAATGGCAGAGTACAGGCTCTGACGTTAGAGATTCCTTCAATAGGTCAAACGCCGACTGACTTTCCTCGGACCACACAAAGGGTGCATGAGAAGAAAGTTATTTTTGAAGTGGCGCAGCTATTGAAGCGAAATTTCGTATGAAGCGATGAAATAGGATACGAGGCCAAGAAAACTTCGCAAATCCTTAAGGCTTGTGGGGCGTGGAAATCGAAGGACGGCAGCGATCTTTTCGGCGTCAGGGCGAATACCGTCTTGCTCACAACATGACCGAGAACTTTGATGGATTTGGTGGCGAAACGACACTCCTAGAAGTTGAGCTGCAGACCCGCGTCAGCGAGGCATGTTAGGACGTCATCCAAGCGCCGCAGGTACTGAGAAACGTTAATGAAAAGATGATAATGTCATCAAGTAAGCCGACACACGTCTTCCATTTCAGACCACGCGGGACGGTGTCAATCACGCGTTCGAACGTCGTGGGTGCATTGCAGAGCCTGAAAGGCATCACGTTAAATTCTTATAGGCCATCGGGGGTTGCAAATGCCGCTTTTTTCTTTGTTGTCGTCGTGCATGGGAATTCGCCAATATCACGAACGCGAATCAAGGCTTGAAAGTATTCGGCGCCTTTCAGTGAATCAAGGGCGTCATCGATGCGTGGTATGGGGTATACGTCCTTGCGTGTGATGTTTTTAGGTGCTCGGTAATCGACGCAAAAGCGCATACAGCCATGTTTTTTTGTATTGAAACAACAGGAGATGACCAAGGGCTAGTTTATGGACGAATTATTTCTCGTTGGAGCTTGTTAGCGACGTTTTTCTCGATGATTTTTCACTCAGCGAGAGACACGCGGCATGGGCGGGGATGCACAATAGATGTTCCCTGGGTGTGAATGCGATGAGCTGCAGTGGTAGTTCGGCCCAACGTCGACGAGCAGGTGCTGAAAGAATCGGCGTGTTTCGTTAACAAAGCAAGCAACTGCTGCGCCTGAATAGCTGTTAAGTCATCACTGATAAGTGCTATGAAGGAAGAGGAAGAACCAGGCTCACTCATAGAACGTTCATAGGTAGAAACAGGTTTGTGGCGTGACACTCACAGGCTCAGCATTCCCAACACAAGCTACGGCAGTACCCTCGGGCAGGAGAACTTTCTTCGGTGTTACATTCGTACCAATGATAAGCGCGGAGCCATGGTGAAAGCGTACGGCACCTGATACAAGGACTATGCCTTTAGCGATGCAAGTCGACGAAGTGGACACCCAGACGTCACTATGGTCGATGACCTTAGATGTCAAGGTCACAATTCGCTCTTGGTGTGGCGGTAGGTCCAGATCTTTGCGAGCGAACAGGCGTAGTGGCTTGTAGACGCCTTCGTAGAACATGGAGTCCGTATTAGGTGCTGAATCCGTCAACCACAACATATAGCGGCTGAAGAAGAAGATAGGAAGTCGCACCCTAGAATTAGCTGGTGAGAGCACTGGGTAAGCACAGTGAACTGGATGCAATGCAAGATGTCATCGAGAAAAACACGAACAGTACAAAGAGCAAAAGGACGAATGATGATCCTCCAGGCTTCGACTAGAGTGGGTCAATTATAAGGTGTTAAGGTTTCACGCATTTGCACAAATCATATCTAATCACAGAAACTGTAGCACCGGTGTCCACCAAAGCGTCCACGAGAACTACTTCCACCGTAACAGAAAGCATATTGACTGGGCGTGCTGGAGGAATATCAGTCCTACTGTTACATGCAGCTTCTCCTTCGAAAACTGCATCATTAAGTTTTCCGACCGGTTGTTAATGGTAAACGAGGCTGGCTGAAGAGAAGAGGAGGAGCGACGAAGGGGCGAAAGTGATCGGCGTCGGCTTGGGCGGTAAGTCTCACTCACTCTGAGACATGTTGGTGGACTGAGGGTCCACGCGGCGGCCTGAACGGAGCTCCAGCGAGTAGGCGTTGTGAGGAGAGGTCCGGCATGATCAATCCACCTCCACGACGTATGACGACTCGGTTGTAATGAGGTTTATTGGCCGTGAACTCGGGATAGAACAAGCGCAACGGACCCGAAGATGAAGCGCACGTTTAAGGACGATGATGATTGTTTGCTGTCCAGACGAGGATGAAGCGCATGATTGGTGCCTACAATATATATATATATATATATATATATATATAATATATATAATATATATATATATAATATATATATATATATATATATATATTGTATAAGATTTAACAGATATTAATGCCAAGGAATGTATATGTGGAAGTTATTAGAACCAATGTGTTGCAAATAAGAAAAAAAAGTGCGTGAAAAATGACTTGACGTGAGCAGGAATCGACCCTACGACCTTCGAAGAATGCGTTCGATGCTCTACCACTGAGCAATCATGGCAGCTATATCCCCCGCAACTTTATTGTGTTTATAAGTGAACTTGGACGTGGGAGTGTCAGTAAGCGCCCCCTGTAGTGATGGCAGCGAGTGAAGCACACTCTTTTATGAGCCTGTATGGCATAACGTAGCATGCGAACTTATTAAAAACGGGAAGCTGACCAGTAGTCCCTCGTATGCAACATAACTGCACCAAGTCTGCCAGTACGAGACCCTCCTTTCCTCGAGCGTGTCGAAGAAACGAACGGGCTGCGACGTTGTTGGCTGTGAATAGATGCCTTTGGAAGAAGTGGCACTTCCCAGTTTGTTCGCATTGATGTATGCGGGTTTGAGCCAGTCAATCAATATGCTGACGTCGTTCCCGTTCATGCGCAGAGCGAAGTTCTTGTCGTCGAGATGGATGACTAGGCAGGGTCCGTTGTAGGGTGGCCGGAAAAATTGGCGTGGTACGGTGAATGATTGTCCACACTGTGTATACCTTGATGCTTGGCTGTTGGGCGATTTTCGGCGGTCCTGTATTGAATTTCCCGTGGTGGGGTTGAGGACGCGGTCGTGGCGGCAGTTCGGGAGGAGGTTGCAATGTGCCAAAAAATGCGAGTCGATGATTGGTTCACCGATGTCGGTGATGACAACATTGAAATAAATGTCGCGGCCTAGGTTCTTGTGGTGGATGTGCTGGCGCAGAGAGCTGTGCATCTTGAGTGTGGATCGGTTCGCCGCGCTGTGCTCGAAAGATGTCGGCGGGTCAGGACTTTGAAGATGGTTTTGTGGGTAGCAGCAGACGCCGGAACCGCTATCGACAAAGAATCACTGCTTTGCGATATGTTAGGTAACGAAAATGAGACGGCTTCCAGGTTGGCAGCTCGCAGCCATGCCAAGGAGCTGCGTTGGCGCTTCCCTCGTGCCGAGCGATGCAGGGTGGTTGGCATTGTCGGGCTCTGTCGCCGAAGCATTGGTGGTAGTAATACCAGCCGTGCTCACAGGCTTCTGTGACGAGGCGGTATTGTTGTATTGGTTTGGAGAGTGAAAGCGTAGGCGCCTGCGTTGATGCAGTTGTTGTTCGATGAAGCTGAGCCGTCCTTCGATTTTGTCTATGTGACGCGCAAGCTTGCGGAGAGTGGCAAGTTCTTCCAGGTCGGCCATGGCGGTGCGGTTTGTTTGTTTTGCGGGTATCCAGACGTGGGATGCTTAGATTGGTGGCGGAAAGTAACTTCCACATGCAGCTAAATAGGACTGTTCAACAATTTATTGGCCGGCCATATTTTGGTGGTCTTCTTTAAAGCCTGATTCAGTGCATGGTTACTTTGCGCGTCGGCGATACAATCAGGCTCACAAATCGGAAGACCAAGGGTCCTTCTTGGGTCCACAACCCATGGTAACATACAGTGCATGTAAAATCTTTTGAGCAGGGGCAACATCACGTTTTTCCAAAAGGCTTCATTTCTAGAAATTTTCTCAATGCAGATGCCTTTTTGTCTCACGATGAGAGATATTCACCTGGCCTTGTACTTGGTACCAATAATTACTATTTGACCTTAGCGGCAATGGGCCGTCCTTGGTTTCTGTGCAGCATGTTATTTTATTTGCACGGACTCCTTCTACTTGAGTAAGGTTCCTCGCATAGTATGGACATTTACCTTCGACGAGAACGTCCTCACTAATCAAACTATCCAGAGTAGCTCGAAGGAAGGGATCCTGTAGGTCTACGAGCAGGCTATATTATTTTACCGCAGCTTTTCACTCACTTTTAAGCTGCTTCAGAGCAACGCACTCGTTGTCGTTTTGGTATCTGATGACTTCAGAGATTATGTTTTTGTACAGGATGTCTCCAACTGCGTCCTCATCCTGTTGTTGGTTTAAGTTGCAAATAATGCTGAAAAGGGATGCTGCGTGGCTCCGCTTTTCCTGTTTCCAGAGACTTGTCTCACTCTGCTCGGATGTTGCTTTCTGCAGGTCTTCAATGCTCGTATGGACAGAGAAAGCGATTTGCAAAGCTCTCAAAAGCAGTTGCCACAGCATGGGGCTCCATGTCTGGCATGCTGTAATCAACAAGAGCACCAGGATGAGGCTCTTTGACTCTGCCTTGGGAGTGGAGTGTTGTTGATGGAGCCTTTTCAGCAGCTTCTCTTTGGTTTGCTTCAAGCAACTAATGCTTTCACAAAGGATGCTGAACGTTTTTCAAGCTTTCCTCCCAAAATTCTGCGGGCAATCATTTCATGAGAAATTCGTTCGCCATTCACAAATAAACAAGCAGCAAAACACGTTGTTTTGAAGGATGCTCTCGTCGAATAGTTTTTTTTTCCCACCAAAAAATTTGCCGCGATGAAGTTGTAGTGCTCGGCATCATTGTTGTCTACGTTCTTTATGACGCTTGCTGCGTTTGCGGACACCCTGCTCATGGCAACACAAATTTCTTCATATATGCCTGTTTAGATAACCAGAGGAAATATATTTTCTCCTCCGGCTTTCATACGAGAACAGAAGTAGTCTGCACACTTGCTGCGGTCTCCGATTACACTGTTGGGGCCATTATTTACGTCTTGAACAAGGTGCTACATTTTTTGAGAAAGTGAAGCCTCTTCTGCTCCCTCCACCCTAATGGCTGTCGCAATGCCATGCCGCAGGCGTACAGCAGCTCGAAAAATAGAAATTCTCACATTTTTTGTGACCTCTTCCACTCGATTATTCTGGGCAATTTTTTTTAATTCTTTCTGCGTAGTTTCAAAAAGTGTGGTACCGACACTTGGTTTCTCTACTCGCTGGTTTCCATACGGTGCTGTTGCTACGATAGACTGGTAGGTGCTCGAATATTCATCAGCAATAAGTCTGGTGTACTTGATGCCATGAAGCACAGCGCTTTTCTTGAAGCCTTAAACGATAATACTTTGCTCCGTTCTGTTTGAGCTTCCGTGCCAGTTGTCACACTTATATGTTGTTTTGGTTAGCAGCTTGTGGAGGCCGGCCGCATGTTGCCTACATTTTATTCTTCAAGCCATTGTAGAAGACTTTTCCCGCTTTGTGCCCCACGATAGCTGCCTGAAAATGTAATACAGCTATCAGCCAAGAAATTAGTATCTCAATGCACAGCAAATTACTGCTACAGGTAATCATTTGGAACGTAGATCGAAGATCTCTAAAGTGCTTTTTGGTAGCAACCACTGCAAAACTTTCGTGCACTCATCAAAATTCGTGCACTCATCATGCCTGAGGAAGTATCACACCTGTAAAGGAAAACTATCGATCGGTGTAAGACCAGACCAAACACCGTTTCTTTTTTCCAAATTCTTCTTCTCTTGCAATACTAGCCTGCACATATTTATTTGTTTTCGTTTCTAACATACTCCCGCCCCCAGTAGCGTCCCTCAATTCCAGCCAGTACAATTTTTCTACTGGTCCTCTGAAAAACTTCCCGTCTTGAGCTATCACTCGACAAGCATAGACTGTTTGGGGAGAGTGTGTCTAGGATGCAGTTGTTCGACGTCCTTCACGAATACTTCCAGCTGAACATATTGAACCCAAAACATTTCGGACTTTCTTAGCTCCCATGCCGAAATTGTTTCGCTGAGCAAAGTTAGAAGTCCACGGAATCGATACACAAAGCGAAAGACCCAGGCGTTGACCCACAGGCGGTTCTGCAGGTCGCTATGCTTTCTCATATCGATCACCATGTGTAAGTTCCTGGATGACGCTTGAAGAAATACATGTTGCGTCTCAATATCTGCCTCTGCGTTTATCGGTGTGCACTGGTTAGGTTCTGGAGGTGAGCTTCATTTTGGCTGGGACAACGATTTAGGTCCATACCACCAATAGCGACATGCACGTAGAGTCTTAATTGGCATATGCCTCTAGTTAGTCGATCTGCAGGGTTGTCTTCGCCAAGGCCGTAGCGCCATAACACTGCTTCATTAACTTGAGTCGTTTCAGTCACTCTGTGCTTTACAAATTGACTCCACTTGCTATAGTTTCAGCGGATACCGCTCAGTGTGGTCATGGAGTCAGTCCACATGATGCAATGGAAATGTTGGAAATCCCACGAGGAGCAAATGTATTTTAGCAATCTGGCTCCCACTATCGTGGCCACAAGCTCGAGCTTTGAAAGCGTTATGTCTTAATAGGTGTCACTCCTGACTTCGCTACTATCAGAGAGGTAGCTGAGTTCCCAACTTCATCAAATGCTCTCGAATAGGCAAATGCTCCATCAGCCTTCAGGCTTGCGTCAACGAATATATGAAGTTCAGCCTCTTTAAGTGCTCCATGCAGTCCGTCTCTCAAGCAACGCGGAATCTTTATGTGGCCGAGCTGTATTACATCTGCACACCACGCTGCATAGTGCGTCTTGATCTCCTAGGGCAATTATTTATCCAAGGGATGGCCTAAAACCCAAAGGCATTGAAACAAAAGCTTCACAGAGATTGTGAATGGCGATAGACTGCCAACTGGGTCACGATTTCGAGAAGCAACCTTCAGTAGGGTACGTTTCATGTCGAGCTGGCCAGCCACTAATTACTGGGCCGTAGACTTGGAAGAAAATTTAAAGTAATAATTTTCTATATCCCATTGCATTCCCAAGACCGCAGCTGCTTCTCCGGATGCTCCTTCTACTTGCTACTCCTGGTTGTCAAAAATGTTCTGCAGCTGATGGTCATTAGTCTTCCACTTTCTGAGCTTCATGCCAGCATCTTTCATAACTGCTTTACACTGCTCATAGAAGCGCAGACCTTCATGAAATATCTCTACACCCACCAATAAATTGTCCACATAAAATGCCTCTTTTAATGTACAAGCGAGCTCATTGTCTTCACATGCGTTATCGAAGTGGTAGTGAATAGTTGTCATGAGCAAGAAAGGGCTTGACGTTGATCCAAATGGTAACCGTGTCATGCGCCATTCAACGAGCTTACGGTGTTGGCTTATGGTAATATATTCCAACCAGAAAAAAAGGAATGCATCTCAGTCAATTTCTTGTATCTCAATTTGTAAGATTGCTTTTTCGATTTCAGAATTGATGGCGACAGGGTACCCCCAAAAGTTAAGAAGGGCTTGCAGCAATTCTGGATAAAGGTTCACTCCTTTATCCAAGCAGTCGTTAAGAGATGGTACACCTTGGGTGTGTGACGATGCGTCGAACACTACACGCAGTTTGGTAGTTAACGATTCTTCTCTTATTACTTCTCGATGTGGCATATAATATGTGGTGTGATCTCGATTCCAAGGAGTATCCTCAGGCACCAAATCCTGCGTGGCCGAACTCCAGATATTGCCAAAATACTGTGTCATATCGCTGCAACATTCCTTCCATCGTTGATAGCCTCCGTTTTAATCTTTGTAGACTTGATAGCACGATTTCCCAGTTGTTCCTTAGAAGCGGTTTCTTATCTTTCTTCCAAGGCAACGCCACAGTTTACCTGTCACTTTTCTTGCTAATTGTTCGATAGAATCGTGCAACAGACTCGTTGGAGGAAGGTTCCATTGAGTCTGCGATGCCCATTGCTTCTGGTTGCCAAAAATATTGCAAGGTCTGTGAGGTTAATTCGTCATCACCAACTGCTTCCACTTTCAGAATGCAGACCATTAGGCTACAGCTGAAGTCAAGAAAGGCTTTTCGGCGACTGGGCCCTGTAGCGTCCATCCAAACGCTGTATCGATTGCTACCAGTCCTGGAATTTCTGCACTTTTGACGATATGTCCCGACATGACTTGCCAGAGGTGGTCAGCACCGATCAACAAGCTGAGGCTATTTTCCGTTTCCGCATCAAACTTCTTTTCGTCCGCAATGAATTTGCCTTCAAGACGCAGGTTCTGAAGGAAATAGATCTCAACTTTCGGGGAAGAAATATTGTGACAGATAACTGGAACAACGATTGCATGCAACGTGCAGGTGACAGAACCGTGTTGGTTAAGCAGAGGAACTTCTACCGCTTGCCGTCTGCACTGTATTTGGAGATGAACAGCCAAACGTATTCAGCGCAGTTTTTGTTTGTCCCAGCACCTGTAGGTGTAATGTCTTGGCGAGATCTTCCGTGACGAAGGATCGCTGGCTGCCTTCGTCGAGAATTTCTCGGACATACCTTGTGTGCCGTTTTTGGTGACAAAGACGCCAAACGTTTGTAGATATGCTTCACTGTGATTTGTTGTGCCCCCACTCAGTGAATCCTTGTCACAAAGCATAACTGATTGTGACGACACTATTCCGACTGTGCTGCTGGAGGCGTCAACGGGACGAGAAGATGTCATTGGTTGGTTCGATGTGTAGTGCGGGTCGCACATACTTGATGTGTGCCTTCCGTGGCAACTCGAGCAGGTGAGTTTGACGCGGCACGAACGTGCCTGATACTCTCGGGGCGTGCATCGATAGCAGCGGTTGTGTTTCGCAAGCATTTTTTTCTTCGAATTGATGGCAAGGTTCACGTCACAAGCGCGGGTGCCGTGTTTCTTTGACTTGCAGATAAAACACTCACCCCAACTGCTCAATGTGCTGTGTAGCCCTGAAGCCATGCTGGTGCTGCCGCTTTGTGTCCTCTGTGCTCTGTCATCCAGCAGTCGGTCATTAAAGGGCTTGCACTGCTCCCGACTTTGTAGCTCTATACGTATATACGTGAGCAGCTCTTTTAACTCCGCCTCAGATGTAGCAGCTGCCACGCTTGGCTTAAAGACGTTGGCAGCAGACCTGTTTTCTTTTTGTGCCTGACTGCGCTTTGCACGTTTGTAGGCCAAAATGATGTCGTACGGTAAGGCTTTCTGTAAAATGTCAATCAGCATAGCGGAAAAGCTACGCGTAGGAACATTTAGTGCACTTAGACAATGGATATTCAGCTGCACAGCATAGTAAAGTCGCCTAAGGCCGCTGACGTTGAATCCCGATTTGATGTGAGGTAGATTGCGAAGCGCCGATAGGTGGTGTTGCTCGATCCGTTTTAGGTCTCCGAAGCGTTACTTCAATAACTCGATGCCGTCTGCATAGGAGGCTTTAGACGTCGGAAAACGACATATCGCAGCTGCCGCTTCACTTGAAATATAATGGCGTAGATAGAAGAACTTCGTAGTTGTTGACAAAGCGTTGTTTAGGTGGAAAGTTTGCTCAAACTGCTCCCAGAAAGCCGACCATTCATGTATATCACCTCTAAATGTTGGCATGCCGTTGTTCAGCTGCCTTGGGCCCATTGCGGTCGGCAAGTCAGGAGGTCGTGGGGTTGCGTTCTGAGGAGCAGCCGGTGCTATACTGTCCCAGTGTCGCAAACCGTCTATCTTTCAGCAAATCTCAGCGAGCGTGCTTATAGCTTTGTCATTATACTCTGCTGCCGCGACATACTCCGCTTCGAGCTCCTCATCCGCTAGGTGCTCCTCGAGCGCATCATTGATCTTCAAGAGCTCGTTGTTGCTCGCTGATAAGCGGTCATAAATACCTGTGAGCTTGGGCTTGTCTGTGGTAAGGTCTCTTAGCAGTGATCTTGCTTCTTGCGGGAGCTTCGTGTTTTGGGCTCGTCGAGCGGAGCGCTTGGTCGTGAGGCGATCCATCGTATCTGGTGTTGAAGTCGATTCTGGTCTACGCCGATCAGGAACGATCTGTTGCAGTCCTCGCCGCCCACAAAACGACGTGGTCGAGTAGACGGTCCACTTGAGTCGTGCGATGAAGGAGACGTGTCCGCACGAGAGGGTTTCGGCACCACGATGTAGAGGAAAACTATCGATCGGCGAAAGACCAGACCGAACACCGTTTCTTGTTTACAACTTCTTCTTCTCTTGCAGTAATAGCCTGCACACGTTTATTTCTTTTCTTTTACAACAATACTTGTTCTTGTAAGATATTTTTGACCATGCATCATCAGTGATGACTCTTATCGCGGGCACACCATCATAGTCTACATCACCACATTCTATTGCTAACCGTGCTTCGTCTGCGCCCGCCTTTTTCATTTTCTCCCAGGTGGCTTGGTCGCTAACATCTCCAACGTTGTCTTGACATTTTGCATGTCTTATGTCTCATGACATTCCTGAAATATCTATATATGCAAACAGTTCATTGAAGTTAGAAAAGCCGCAACCAATGGACATTACTTCATACACTGCAGCTGTATTAATATCTCCACAGCCGCCAGAGGTTTGAATGTTAGGTGGCGTGTTTTTGTGTATCACATGTTTTATTCGGCACATCCTGCATACAAAAGTCAAGGAGCTTCGAAGATCTTGCTTTCTTTCAGACGCACAGTCCGATGCACCAAAGTGCATCGGAAAGGAACATGAAGGGCAACCTTTAGCAGGCTGCTCAAGAGGTACCCAATTTCAAGAACACGGAGTTCTTCAATATCAGCCTCCCTTCTGGTATTCGGGTCCGCAGAGTACTCCTCACATAGTCTTGCTGGACTCATCAGTGAAGATGACAAGTAACATTGTGACATCTCCGAGTCTACACTAGAATTTCGTGGTCTGCACCACACTGCGCCGTCTTACGGCTGCGCTCATTTTTGCTGACGACGATTAATTGTCATATGACTGGAAAAGATCACTGTCACAAGGAGGAGGAGACGAATCATCCAGAATTCGCCTTTTGGCGTTCATGATCATTATTGCTGGCCGTTTACGTTTCCCATACTTGAAGTTTCCGGCTGGCATTTTCCACTGGTGTTCGATTTGTGCAGACAGGGAACACCGTCGGTAACACGTGCTGCTGCCACACAGCACCATACGTCCGTACAGGTCGCAAGATGACCAGGACGTAGGACCCACGCCGACAGTGGCGCTGCGGTGCCGGGTGCTGTCAGTGAATGTGAGGAGAAAACTTTTTTGACTGTTGACATTTGAGCTGCCTTATTCAAGCTGCTTTGACAACGAGTTGGTTTGGTCGCGCGCTGCACGTGTTCTGCACTTGTTCTTGCGGGTGCCATGGCACGCGAGACGTTCGAAGGTGCGCTGATTGGGGCTTCTCTCTTTCCTGCATTGTGGCGAAGAGGCAGCTCATACTCAGCCTTGTGGGAGATGGAGAATAGGTCACAGCAGAAGGGGTGGCATTTAAAACGGCGAAAAACATGAGGCCTAATTATTACAAGGCCGAATTTCAGAACGACAAAAAATTGAAATGTTGAAAAATATAAGGGAAAAAATTTAAAATGCTGAAAAATTGGAACACTGAAACATGAAAACGCCGAAAATACGAGCAACTTGGTATAGTATAAGGTAATGTCTAGCTGTGATTGAGCATCTGCTGGCCTGCGTGCTTTAGCGCTCACTTTCGCCCTATTTTCTAATAGCCATGAGTTCCCTTCGCGTATGGGTCAAGCCTTCGAAAACAAAAAAAAATTAAATCATCTAGTTCATTCAATTTCATACAGATGAAGTGTTGCAATGCCTCGGAGGAAGCTTAGAACGTCCACAATATCCTGATTGGGCAGCGCAGCTTCCAAACGATCTTGAACAACTTGTGTTTTGTCACATATGCGAAGATTAATCAAGATGGTATGGTTATTGGAAAAGAGGGTGACGGAACCTTCATGCTGCCAATATACTTTATCTTCCACCATAGCTAAGCGATGGCGTCTTCATGTTTCGGCATTCTAATGTTTCAGTGCTTTGATTTTTGGTATTTTAAATTTTCGGCATCGTTGAGTATCCAGCATTTCAATTTTTCGTCCGTTGTGACGTTTGGCCTTCTAATATTTTGTTGTCTTGATAGGAGCGCTATCAGATGAACATCTTCCTGTTCTTGGCGAAGTAGTGTTGCGTAACGAAATGTTTGTGGGGAAACTGAGAAGGAGGAAGGAGAACGATAGAGAACATGAGAGGGAATGAGCTAGACTGAGAACATTTATTCTAAAAGACAAGATTGAGCTGTTTCCCATAAACTATATTCGCTATAGATTCTTGTCGCCTCTGCTGGCTGCGAAGCAGTTCCATTGGCACTGCCCAAATAGACAAAACATATCATCGCACAACACAAAATTGACATCCGTGTAAACGCCTTTCGATAGTGCATCCTCTATGATACAGAATAACGGCAGCAGCCTAAATAACGTATGGTACGTACGTACCACACTAACATATATCAGATTTCTTTCGTTTATACATCATTGAAACCCAATAGATAATAGGCCGCGGAAAATAGAAAGGACGTTAATCCTACTGTTACCACTGCGCTGTAGTAATTAGGATATATACGTGAAGAAAAGTATATTGTGCGAAAACACCCTTAAAAAGTCTCCTTTTCATAGAAAGCAGCCAGAAAATATTTCAATTAAGACTATTCATTTATTCCGTCATTCAATTTACTGTTTGCACATTAGGATCACGATCACTACAATACAGGGAAAGCTGTACCATTCAAGCCCATTCTACATTCTTTGCTTCACCTGTTCGTTTAGAGTGAAGTAACGTTTTCAGTAGGCATACACTATATACGAAAGCAGGGCAAACTTTGGTGTCTATTAATATGGCCCATTGTTTCATTTACCATTGCAATAAACGATTCTATAAAGAATTAGAAATGTGTAAGTTGTCTCCACACCACACTGTATATAGCTTATTTTTGTGAAAAAAAACGGAAGTTAAATGCGCTGTAGTAATTTCTTGGGCGTGTATCACCCAGTAACTTGATTGATCAGCACAGTTGTAAGCAGGAATGAACTATAATTATGTTAAGTGCCTCGTACATACTCATTTTCGCTGCACACTGAACTCTGACCATGCACTGCTAGCTCAGAGTACTTCAGAAAGCCGCGCCGCTTGCCTACCATTCATTCGAGTGCAAAACAGTTTTATCGATGAAATCAATCGCTTCGTGTTTACAATACTCTTGTGACAGTTCCACGACAATTTTCAGTCCCCTGTCGGGGTGAATTCGCAGAACGAAGGGTGTTTCGAGCATTGACCTTGTCCACCTTGCATTCTGCATACCACAACTGAAGGCGATGATCCTTCTCCCCATAGCCCGAGCAAGAAATTAGCACTTGCTTGCACCTTGTTTAAAGGGCTGATGAAAATGTGTGAGAGGCTCTCACATTAAGCAGCAGACAGCTGTCAAATCACATAATTAGCATTAGTGAAGCTATAGGTGTGGTGCGACAAACGCGATATGTTGGAGGATCACCAGCCATAAATAGATTTGTCTCCACGGTATCATTCGCTACCGTTCAGGCAGAATTTTTTTTCTTTTTCATGGAATTACCTGCAGTGCCACGAGGGCATTATTGCAGGGGGGTAACACGAATAATCACGTAAAAGCACATATGTTTCCAGAAGGACGAAGATTAAAGAATCACCTAATAACAAAGCGGTGTATGCAATAAAGAGGCGACATATGGAAAATTCGAATGTAAAAACAGCTGGAACTGGGAAAGTGTTTCACTATCTGCTATACCTTTAGGAAGTACGTTTCAAAGCGTGGAGGTGTGAGGAAAGAATGAATAATGAAACACATTTGTGCGGCATCGCGTTTCAAGTACCTTACAGTCAGGATCACAAGGCATAGAGATGAAGTGAGGGGGGAAAATGTACAAGTTTTTGTTAATACCTGTGAGATCTGAGTAAATACGGAAAAAAAATCCAATTTTGTTGCTAAGCGGCGTTATGCTACGGTTTTCCAGCCAAGGTTGTCTTTAATTCATGAGATGCTGCTTTCATAGTTGTAATTACCAGAGACAAACCTGGCTGTGCGATTCTGGATACGCTCAAGCTTATTTACAAGACACATGGTGTCTGGGTCCCATGCTGCGCAAGCGTACTCGAGTAATGAATGAACGTTCGTATTATAAAGGTATTCTTTACGCTCCTTCGGGCTTTGTGAAAATTGCGTCTAATCAGGTTAAGCATTCGCGAAGTTTTTAACGTAACATATTCAATATGCTTAGTTCATGACAGATTTTTCTGAAAAATAAACGCCAAGGTATTTGTAATGCTGTACCCGTTCAAGTGATGTATTGTCCAAATGATAATGCGTACTCACAGGCAAATGTTTGCGGGTAAACCGGTAAACCGCAAGCGTTTGCCTGTGAGATCAGATTATGCTTTCAGACAAAGCGGTCACCACGTTATAAAAAGTCCCGCGCAAGTTTTCAGCAGGGCTACTTTCACACCCGGAGTGAAATTTCAGTGTTATATTGATGTTTATACCTCTGTCACACGGCCACCACTAAACTCCGTTGAACCCCGTCCACGTAAATCTCCCCTAAGGGGTTCTACGGAGAAGGAGTTGTCACAGTGTAACACGGCAATGACAAGGTTGGAACAGTTACCACGAAGGGGCTCCGCTGGCGCTGTTTGATTTTCGGAAAAGTATTCTAATTTCATCTCTGTTGTTTTTTTTGTCGGTGATTTCTTAAACGTCAACACGGCGACAATCTCAACCACACGCATGGACCAAATATTTTTCAATGACGCTGGCCAGCCCGACTCGCGAGGCACGGTGTGTAGGGCATCGGTGTTGAGACTGAAGGAACTTTGGTGGGCGTACATATATGTACACAAACACACGTCCTGAATGAGTGCTAGAACGAAATAACGTTTATTATTGCCACAATGTATTATTCTTTTCACTGCGGACACTTTGTGCTCCAATTTTTTCTCTGACCTCTAGACTGCCAGAGACTAGAGTACCTCATTTCGCAGCGAAAGGAGATCGTTGAACGTCCTCTGCGAAATGCTACGTTTACCTTCGTTTGCGTAAGGTTGGCCGTGTGACACGAACCACATCTTGGTTGTCGTAAGTACGAGGGAGTTAAACGGTCTTCGTGCGTGCCCGTGTGACAGGGGTGTTAAGCACGTAGAGCGTGCTCGAACTTCCCATCTTTTTATGGTGTGTGATTGCTGCCATCCATGAACACAAAAAGTTCAAATCTGAGTTGCTTTAGAGCTGGGAGCCCTCTTATGGATTGAATTTCACTCACGCCTTCATTGTAGCCACCCCTGAGTTAGCCTGCTCCTGGTTAATTCTACCCGTTTAAGGCCTACCCTATTAAAAAACCTCCCTCATTGGATTGGTGGATTCTACAATCCACCATTTTGGTGGAATATGGTGCTAGAAATGTTGGTGGAACATGGTGTATGGTGGCGTATAATAGAGCGGATGGTGCACGGCACGCTACAGCCGGCAAAGCTGGAGTGCAAAGCAGCGTCAGAACCACCGTTATGACCTGCCACTAAAGGAATAATAAAAATATATGTATAAAAACGATGTAGAAATCACCCGTAAAAAAGTGCTACAGCCCGGAATCGAACCTGCCACCTTCGAATTCTCAACTGAGCACACTAACCACTGCATCACGCCCAGTTTTTTTCTCTTTATTGCCTTGTTGACTACAGGTCAGGCCAATGAGACAATCACCATCACACGTGTTTCATGTGTGTTAAGGCATCAAACAACAATATTTCATCTTCAACACAGTCGGTATTTTTTACAAATCTTGCACTTTGATAACAGCTTCCACGAAACACTCATGAACAGATAGAACTCTTACATCACAGTGTCTATACAATAGCAGACTACGCCAAACCAAATGAAGACCAAGTAAAAATATAACGTCCAAATTCTGCACATAACTATGACAAGGCAAAAAAACGGATTCCATGTGGAATAATAGGTAAATCTTTTTTTAAAGTCCTGTGTAAAATGTCCCAAAAGAAAATGGCATTCTTACAATCAATGAGTACATGTTCAATGGTCTCAGGTTTGTTACACAGGAGACAGCTGCTCCCCATGAAACATACATCCCTCTCTTTTCAAGCCACGTTTTCACTGGCAAGGTTCCCGTATGAAGTTTGAAAAAGAATGTTGTAACATTGGGCGGTGTCCACACATTTTTCTCTCGCTTTAGTGTACGGCATGTCCATATAATTTTTCATACTCTGAACAATAAAGTGGCACTGGATAACATTCTGTATTAGGTCTTTCACAAGGCGCTTTCTTTTCCTTTGAGAACAATAATCTTTTCCCTTGAGAAGAAACCTTTCCCTTGAGAAACAATATGAGAACACAACTTCGCGCAAGAATGGTGACAAGGTGTTTCGTTCTCCCCTGTCTGAAGATACAAAGAAGTCAGGCATGTGGTGTAATAGCGTTGTTTGAAATAAAGAACATAAAAAAGAGTCTCTCTGGTCTCTTACTAGCAGGAAACGTGATATTACATGGTTAAGAAACAGATGGCACACGACAGCCCTCCTTCCTTCACACGCCGAAACAAGTTCGTTCCAGATATTCGCTCCCATGTAGAGCTTCAGATGAACGTGGCGATTATCCTGTGGATTTTATGAATGCTATTACGCGTATAGCTAAGTACTTGTAGAAGGTACATAATTTCAGCAGCCAGAAACACCTTACATACAGCTGACTGAGAGAAAATTGATAAGTCACGACCGCCCCACCCTTCAGCTGTCCCACACCGTTACTCAGCCATTTCAAGCCAAAGCCCTTCTCTGTCTTCATACTTGTCCAATGGTACACCTAGGTAACGACTTGGTGTCGTGAGCCACTGAATATTTACAAAGAAACTGGGCGGGTGGTACCAATTACCGTGCCATAAGCCAATGCTTTTTTCTTTGTTCAATAAACTTCAAATCGTGTCACAAAACGTTTGAGTGATTTTGAATAACGACTTGATACTCTCTCCATCAACAGCAAAAAAGGCAATATCGTTGGCGTATGCCAAAACACGCACTTCACATGACTGCAACCTGCAACCATTAATCCCTGCATGGTGAGTCACTTTCTGACACAGTGGTTCCAAAAATAGAGCGAGAAGCAGAGGATTTAGAGGACACCAATGGCACATGTAGGAAAGTACTTGTATGCGATGTGAGAGTTCTTCATTTACAGTCAAATTTGCGGCTAAACCTTTCTATGCCGATCTAATACCTTTACATATGATCGCACCAAGACCAACGTACTCAGCTAGCGAGAATAGTATATTTTGTGGAACCATGTCAAAAGCCTTGGCAAGATCAAATTTGTAACATGGCTACTTTCAGAAGAGCAGCGTCACAATACTCCAAAATGCTCCTGGCGACATAAATATTCGTGAATATGCTGCTACGCTCCATGCCGCATTTCTGATGTGGTGCGCCCAACTTGTATATAACTCCTTGCAACCTGCTAGCCAGAACTTTCATATAAACCTTATAATCTACGTTTGTTAGTGTGATTGGCCTGTATCCTGCCACTTTGCGTAAAACATGTTGCTCTTTCCCTTTAGGAATCAGCACAGTGTGCGCACGATTAAATGACTGAGGCAGAGTTTCACGATCTAAAGTCTCTGAAAAAACCTCATGCAATGCGGCGGCCATATCCTGTTGGAACGTTTTGTAAAAGGCGGTATTATTGCCATCTGGACCGGGCGATTTTCAAATGTCAAGATTATCGATAGTCTTTTCAATTTCCCATATACTAATATTCGTTTGCAATAAATTTTTGTCCTCAGCATTAAGTGTCGGCATTTCTATCAAGAACTTATCTACAAAACCCAGCTCCTTTGTTTCGCGATAAGCAAACAATTCTTGATAGTAGCTAAAGCTTTCATGACATCCTTATGTTCTCTCAATATTTTACCATTCAATTCTATTTCTAGTGTGCCGTTAGCTCGCGCATATGCCTTTTCATCTGACAAAGCTCGCTTTGTCGGGGCTTCACCCATGAGGTATCTCTTAGCTCTCGCGCGTATAATCGCGCGTTTATATATTATTCTCTTCAAGACATTCAATTTTGTTTTTGACAACCTGCAGTTAATGTGTAAATAAGCCCGGGTTTCCTTCTTCATTTTATAATTTTACCAAATCATTTAGCTCCGCCCGTAGCTCGCATTCCTGTTTTCGGGCTTGATACTGCATGTAACAACCACACCCTATTGCCTTCATTTTAGGAGCGAAGATCTTTATAGCGGCACCTTTTCGTCCCTCGTAGCCGTGGTAGTAGTGTGTAACAAATATAACATTTTGACCTCCAAGGTGGTGCCGGTAAGAGATTTTTTCTGTGCGTTGTTGAACGATAAAAATAGTGCTCAATGTATATGCCAATGGCTGCAAATGGGCAATGAGAGACACGAGCATTCGGCTTTTAGTTAACGTGCACGCTGCAATCTCTATTAGCACCCACTGGCATGTACATTGAGCACTATCTGACAAGAAAGGGTTGCTACACTATACTCGCTGGGTGTAACCTCCTTGGTTTTAGAAAGGTTTAGCGAGCGTCGGGCTGCAGTGCCATGAATACAGTGAACTAGTATATACCATGAACTCAAGGTGGTTAAAGGTGGGAAGTAGACCCGAAGCGCAAGCCGTAAGAAAGTGTGTGTGTGCCACCTCTCGTTTTGTCCTTGGAATGTCAGCTGGATTGCGGTGCTTCTATATGGGAAATATATGATGAAAAGATGCCAGATGGTGGTACTTGTGTTGAATATATGGACGAACGGACACACAGACAGATGCATGGATGGACGCATGAACGGACGCAGGGGCGGATGCATGGAAGAACGCATGAACAGACGCACACACGGACGGGGGTTGAACGCTTGGACAGTCACACAGACGGACGCATGGACGGATGGAAGCAACAACGAATGGAGGGACGAATGCTTCGCCCCACTCTCTATGATTCACTCCGTAGATATTCTGCCAATTTTTTTATCATTTGTTTAAAGGGCCACTCACCAGGTTTGACAATTCGGAGCTGACAAGCACAATGCGTAGATGAGGCGTTAATGATCTCCTCCGCCATATTTTGACGCACCGTGGAAATAAGTCAAATTTCAAGATGAACGCTGCTCCTTCTCCCCTCTGCCGGCACACGCCTTGAGAATTAGGGCATGACGTGCGCGTATGAATGGCCTTACGTACACGGCAATGAAGCGACGTTGGTACTCTACGTAGACAATTCTGCTCTGACGTTGTCAACAGTATACCACGTGTAATGGCAAAAATTATTTAACAAAACATGTGTAGTTTATGTATTTGTTGCTTTAAGAGATTATTAAAACTTGAAATAAATAACGAGACGAAATAAAAATTGTGCGCGTTTTTATTTCATTTTTCCTTGTGAATTGCTACCAGATGCGAGGCTAATGTACCAGCGTTTCGCATGCGTTAATGTCCCCGCGGTCAGTGCATTAAGCAGATGACCGCCGTGGAACGCTTCTACGCGTTCGCGCACTCATCACTCATTGTGCTGATCTACTCTACCGCGTCGAATTCAGCGTTTCCAAACTATCCCACAAAAACAGACAGAAGACCACAAAATAACGCTGGTCAACAAAGCAACGCTGTTCGCGAGCTTGGGGGTTGCACTTGTTTGGGCAAGTCATGTGCACGTCAAGCGCACGTCACCTCGTGGTCGGATGCTGGAGAGGGTGGGGAAGAGATTTGGCTTGCGAAGGCTACGCAGAGGAGCGGCAAGGGTTTCGAGCTCACCTCCTCTCATCTTCGTTTCGCGCCGCTTCGAAAAACCTGTTTTCTCCGCTTGTGATGAACCGATTCAAAAAGATTTTGTGGCGAAATGTTCATCATCGAACACCCAACTACTTCCCCTGTCTAAGTAAGGATCGGTATGGGGCCTGGTGAGCGCCCCTTTAAATAATTCCCATCTTTCCGTGGCACTCTTCTCTGTGTTTTTGAAAAAGTTCTCAATTTACATCTTTGCCTTATCAACAAATCCTTAGTGCGTAATTATCTCAGTATTCAGATTTCATGTTTTCCACACAACCTTTTTTTTGCACTTTCGACCTATCTCAAATGAGACTAAGCAATGATCACTGAAGAAAACAGCATAAACGTCTTAGCTCTGACATAAAGGTACCATCTCAGAACAAACATGCTTGATCTAGTCATGCTTGACTAGAGCTTTGAAAAATAGTGAAGTCTTGGTGACCGCCACCTTTCGCAAACAGAGCCACGTCATGAAAAAACTACTAATCAGGGCTATCTGTAAGCAAATCAACGCTTTCATCACCTAAATTAGCAGTATACGTACAATCTTCTTGAACCACAACACAATTGAAGTCACCCAACAGAATCACACATCTCTGACGTTCAAAGTACGGTTGAATTTAACGAAAAACAAACATCTGTCTCTTGAATTTGTAGGTGCGTATACACAGATAACTCTATATTTAGTGTTCCCGTATCAGAAATCACACAAAACAAAACGCCCATGTAGGCAACTTGTGACCTTTTCTACTACAATACAAGGAGAGCTTTTGACAAAAATAATACATCCGGCTGATGCTCCCACTGCATGGCTCCCATACGCATTGTACCGCAATGAAAATTCTGATACCAAGGTATCAGTCGCGTCCTCAGTACTAACTTCAGTCTCCTGAACCACGAATAAGTCAAGTTTTTTTCTTGCATCAAACATTTCAACTGGTACTGTTTGCGATGCGCTCCTAGACCACGTACATTCAGCGTACCGATGCGTGAAGGCGCAGCCATGCTAGCAATGTTAAAGACAAGGATGAAACCACAATACTGTGCTTACCGTGTCTCATATGCAGTGCAGTGGGAAAACCGGAGTTTACGCGTCTCGATGCTGTCCCTAAACCGGCGACGATGACGACGATCGAGTTTCGAGAGAGAGAGAGAGAGAGAAACGACAATTATTAAAAGTCCGGCGATAATAAATCGGGGCGTGTTTGAACCCCGGCCTACACATCGGACGCGAGCCCTTGGGCTCGGGTGGCTTCCTCGGCTCGCTGGACTGCCCATAGTTGTTCTAATGCGGAGCTGAGCAGAGCCGCCTCCCAGAGCACCCTGCAGTTCGAGACTGCTTCCTCGTTTGTACTGCTGACTGTGTCATTGAGACGCGAACACTCCCATAACATATGCCCCTGGGTTGCTCGAGAATCGCATGCTTTGCATTTATATGTCGAATACAGGTCAAAGTAACAGAGGCGAAAGATCACTGAATTCGGAAAAGTGTCTGCTTGGAGTTGTCTCCATGCAACTGACTGCTTCTTAGTTAATTTGCTATGTCGTGGTGAGTATTGACGCCTACCGAGCTTGTAGTGCTGCGTAATCTCACTGTAGCTAGTCATACGTTCCTCCTACTCCTACACTTTTCTGCGTGTGGCCTCGGTGGAAGCGGCATCGGCATACGCAGCTGCTCGGTTCATGAGCTCTCGAGCCACCGCGTCTGCAGCCTCGTTGCCGGCCAGAGGGCAGTTCGTGTGGACAGGTGTCCATATCATAAATGTATCATTTTTGTTTTGTACTATTTCCGCGTTGATTGTCAATATCCGCAGCGCTTCCCGGGACACCCGGCTGTTAGTATAGTTTCGTATTGCCACCTGCGAGTCGCTGATCACTATTTTGGCCTCATTGATGGCACCACAAGGGCGATGGCCACCTTCTCGACCATCTCTGCGTGCTGAGTTTTAACCGTAACGCTCATCTTGAATTTCCCTTGTGGTCGACCACCGCAGCCACGAAGCCGCGCTAGCGCGCGTAATGAGCCGCGTCAACGAAGACCGCTTCTTTGCACTTGCCGAATTCCCTCTGCAAACCCTGCGCCCGTCTGTTTCTCCCACCAGCATGATACTCGGAGTGCATATTTCTCTGTAACGAAGGGACCACTATTCTGTCCCTCACCCTCCCTGGCACGTCTGTCTTTTCTCTTTGTTGCGTATGATAACCTAAGCCTAGTTGTTCGAGGATGTACCTGCCCATTTTCGTTTTTGAAAGTAGTTAGAATTGGGCTATGTCGTGAGCTTCTACCAATTCGTCCAGCGTATTGTGCAATTTTAAATCCAACAATTTCGCTGTGGTCATGTTTTTTGGTAATCCGAAGGCTTGCTGAAAAACTTTCTTGATTAAGCGTTCTAATTTTTTTTCTCGGCAACCTGCCACCTCAAGTAAGGAGCGACGCACATAATTTTGCTAAGGACGAAGGCGTGCACGAGACAAATTGTATTGCCTTCTTTCATGCCACTGTGCCTGTTCGTAATGCGTTTTAGCAATCTGATGGTCTGGCCTACCGAGTTTTCTAACTTACAAATGGTTTCGCCATTGTGCCCGTTAGCAGAGAAGTGCAAGCCTAATACACGTATGCTCTTTACGGGGGGAATGACGGGGCCTTCCCCGGTCGTCAGCCGTATCAATTCCTCCGCCTTCTCTTCACTCTCCTCGTTGTCTCTCGGTTTGAAACCCCTGCACGTAGGTTTGTAGACCAGTAGCTCCGATTTCTCAGCGGTGCAGGTAAGGCCTGTGCCTTCTACGTAGCCATGAACAGCGTCGAAGGCTCTCTGCAGTGTCTGTTCTATGTGGCCGACGCATCGCTGCGTTAACCACATGGTGATGTCGTCGGCATACAGGCTGTGGCAGAGCCCGCCAATCTCCTCCAATTTAGCCGGCAACCATATGAGTGCGAGGTAAAAGAGCATAGGCGAAATCACCGAGCTCTGAGGGGTGCCGGCGCTGCCCATCTCAATTTCCCCAGACACGAGCTCTCCCAGCGTTATCCTTGCTGTCCTGCCCGTGAGAAAATCACGCACGTAGTCGTACGTCCACTTACCGAGTCCCAACTTATTTATTTGCGTCAGTATATTGGAGTGTTTGACATTGTCAAATGCTTTCTTGAGGTCCATCCCTAAGACCACTTCGGCGGTTCTGGTCGTGCTATCTATTATTTCGTACTTTAGTTGTAACATGGCGTCCTGCGTGGAAAGGTTTCTTCTGAAGCCTAGCACGGTGTCAGGATTCAGGTCATGGCTCTCGAGATAGTTGGTAAGCTTCGCGAGGACCAAGTGCTTCATGACCTTGCCCACGCAGGAGGTCACTGAGATCGGTCTTAAATTTTCCAGCTCTAGGCGCTTTCCGGGTTTTGGTGTCATTACTATGCGGGCAGTTTTCCACTGCCAAGAAATCCGTCCCTTTTCCCAGCATTCATTATTCAAATTAGTGAGTAGCCCTATAGATGCGTCATCTAGATTTCTAAGCGTTTTGCTAGTAATCCCGTCCGGTCCGTGTGCAGTCTTAGTGTTCAGCCTTTGCAAATCCGCGCCAATTTCGGCAAGGCTGAACGATCTATCTAAATCGTCATTTGCTATACCTTCGTAGTCGGAGTGAGGTAGGGGTCTGTCTTGGTTTGTGTACCTCGCCCTGAGCTTATTCAACAATTCTTCACTGGTGCCATCTAAATCATGTATTATCTTATTACAGTTTTGCCTATGTACTGTTTTGGTTTCCTCTTGGTCCAGTAGGAACCTGTAGAAATTCAACGTCTTCGCGAAAACTCCGCGCTGACATTGCATGCTGTTACAAGTTTCCTCCCACTGTGACTGGCAAAGCTGTAACGCGTATTCCTCGAATATCGGCTCAGTTTGGCTATCCGCCTGCGCAAGGTCCTATTGTGTCGTTGAGTCTCCCATCTAGCTTGTAGACTACGCTTAGCCTTCCACATGTGTAATAGCTTACTGTCCAAGACCTCAAGGTGCGCGTCGGGCGGTACTTCTTGCGTAGCTGCAGCGACGTACCGCATCAGCATTTCTGTCCATCTTTCAATGTCGTTAATGTTTTCCACCGAGTTACTCCCCTCGTTACTGATCCGTCTGAACCTGTCCCAGTCCACCAGTGCAAGACGTGTGACTTTCGGCTTGTGCGGTCCCACGTTGACTTGGATCTTTGTAATGGTATGGTCGCTGCCTAAGTCCTCCTGGGTGTTAGTTTACCGAACGTTTCCGATGTTTTTAGGAAATGCGAGGTCGGGTGATGTATCGGAACATACGCTGTTTCCTCTTCACGTAGGTGCAGAAGGATCGGTAACGAGAGTTAAACTTTCCTGTTGGGAGACCTTCCACAACTTTCTACCTTTTCCAATTTCATATTTGTATCCCCACGCTGCATGATGGGCGTTGAAGTCGCCCGCCACGAGCACAGCCCGATTACCCGCGATGCGAACCACTTTCTTGAGTAGCGCTAGGAATCGGTGATTACGTCGAGGGCTACTGTACACATTAAGTATGAAAAGACTATCGTCCCGTTTCTTCGTTGGCGCTATCTCCAGTAGCAAGTGCGGTAAGGCGTCGTGCTTAGTCTCGTGTGGCGTGACAGTAAGGCTGCGTTGGACTAACGTCGCAACGGCCAGTTTGTCCCGAGGAGTAGTCTCGTTAAATGACGTATAACCCAATAATTTAGCCTTGGTGTTTGTCTCTTGCAGTAGAATCACGTCTGGTTCGTTGTTATTAAGATACTGTCACAGATGCCCACGTTTTCTGGAATATCCTCTGGAATGCCAATACCAGATTTCATAAGTGTTTAGTCATCGTGCGTACCAATATTAGTAATTTCGAGTAATATCCTTGGCCTCCGTCTCTCCTTGCCTGTTGTATGGTTTTTCTGTGGGTTTGAAGGGTGTGCAGTTGCTAGCTGAAAACTCCCCTCTACAGTTTCGACTCGCATCTGGAGGGCCATGAGCTGCTGCCGAATTTGCTGCACTCTAGAGGTTGTATGCTGCATCGCGTTGGTCAGTTAGCTCAGCTAACCCTCCATTTCGCTCTTACGCGTGTTCTTTCCCTTTTCGATTTCCTTTCGCAACGTCTTTATGCCTTCTTCTACTTGAGCTTCTAATCTTTCCTGTGTGTTCCGGATCTTGTCCTCACTCTTGTGCGTTTTACTTTCGGCTTGAGCTGGATTTACTTCAATTGCGCTGCGTTTCGCGGGTATGGATACTCTTTCCTCCCCAACTTGGACTTTCTCTGTATTCTCAGCGCACTGAATGATGACGTCCTTCCTAGTTGCCTCTTCTTTTAGTTTAGCGTTTTCTTCCCTGACTTCCTCGATAACATGCATGTATCTGGCGTTATCGTTGTCCGATTGTTCGAGCCTTTTTTGGATTTGCATGCAAACTTCATGGCCCCCCTCTCTGTTGAATGTTACATTCCCGACTCACACGCGCGCACCAGAGGCGGTGTCCGCCCAGCTCACCTGGGAAGCTTTGGGTCGCACAATCGTGTCTTCGTATTCGTAGCTTGAATTGTCGTGGTACCCGTCCTCGCGATAGACCTGCTCCGGGACCTTAGTCTGGTGTTTCCTGTGGCTCCAGGCGTGGGCTGTGGCTCTGTGTGCCTCGACCGAGAGCGGGCGCGAAAACGGGAGCGGGACCAGGGTCACCCTCGTGCCTCTCCCTCTGGCAACGAAAAGTCTTGTCCTTGCCTGTAGTGACTTTGAGCCTTGAATGTTTCTTCCTACTCTTGTCTTCTCCGTTCCCACTGGCGTTTCTTGACAAGGTAAGTTGTCCTGTACTTTGCGTGACGTTTTCTGTCTCCGGTCTGGTGGCCTTTGCCACAAAGTTGACGTATTGGTTCGAATTGGTGGTCTTCCAGCGAATTCTCACAGCCGGAGCCTCTGAATCTTTTGCTCTCTTGGTTGGGACAAACATCGGACCTGTGTACAAGTCTTCCACATGAGTAGCACGTCTCGAACTGTTTCTTGTATAGCACGCAACGGTGCTCAGTTCTATTGTAGTAGACATGGTGTGGCACAACAGTTCCTTCAAATACAACGATAGCGTTTGCCATCTGGCCCATTCGCTTCGCGTGCAACAGCGTTGGGTTGTGCTCAATGACGAGATGTCGCTATGTCTCCCGGGGTGTCCTCGTCGGGTATCCCGCGGATGATACCTTTGGTTTTGTTTTCGGGAGCTGCTGCATATGCGCTCGATTCGTATTCTTTATCTCCCATGCGTAGCTTGGTGATTTCTCAGTACCCTCTGGCCCACTCTTCTAGTGAAGCGCTGACCACTATAATGTTCTGTGTTTCGCTCAAACGAAAAATATCGCCTCTTGGTTCCTCTTGTCTGAGTCAGGATGCGTTGCGTATGGCATCGCCGATTCGAGACGCAAGATGTGTCGCGGTGCTGAAGCTGCCTTTTGGGTGCATGATGACCTTGATATCATCTACTGGCAGCTTGGGTTTCTTGCTCATCATGACTAGTCTTCTTAAATTTCTTGCTGTTCTTTTTTTTATAGGTTTCTTCCGTGTTCAACGCGGCCATGTCCTGCACAGCTGGATTGGTCTCCTTAACAGGAGTCGCGTTTTTCTTATGCTTGGCGCGTACTTCAAGCTACTAGTACTCCTTGTCATTCTGGGTCTTCTTCGGTGATATGTCTTCACCTTGTACGATTATGACGTCCATTGTCGTCGTAAGTTATGCCTTATACGAGTCGCGAGGGGGCATCGCACGGCTCGCGTTAGGGTTGGACACCGGTCGCGTTTGCGGCGGAGGCAATCGCGTCGACCGATAGGCCTAGTTCGCTGCGATAGGCCTAGTGCGTTTGGCGGTGTGGTGCCAATATAGCGTTGCTGCAGTGACCAGGAAATCGGCTCACCTCCAAAAACAAGTAACCAGCAGGGCGTCCAGATTGTGGCGACTCTTCTCAGATATGTGTCGTTGAACGTGGATCTGAATTGCTGCCAAAGACATAAAAAAAACTGCGAGCATATGTTAAGCGCGTCCACACTCTCTCTGCGCACCCTGCGTTCACCGAGTTTCAAGGGCATGTTTTTTACTCTTAGCGCCCTTGAAGCGATGCCACAGACGCTCCGGGCGTTTCAGGTTGTGTTCCGTGCTGTCCACTCGGTTACGCTTGCCACCTCCTATAGTCGCTTCCGGACACTTTGCGCTGGCTTCTGATGTAGCGATCTCGCCCCTGGTACTCATGTCTTCCTCAATCGTTTCTTAAATGTCGCGTTGGCCGCCTGTTGCGGCCAAATGCCTCTAGTTCCTTCGTTGAGTGTTTGCCGTCTTGCGTTGGTGCGTCGGCTGTCTCTTCTCCAGTTGCATGAACCGTGGTGTCGGGTCCCATGGCATTGCTGCCAGGGGCTAAATTTTCAGCCTGTTCGGCGTCCATTAGATTCTCTTGGGCATCGTCTGTTGGCAGCACGGTCTTCGTAACTATGTCATAACTCCTGACGCAATCTTGACTTTCATGTCCAAACACTCGGCATACACCACAGCAGGGAGTCTGGCAGTCTCGTCGTATATATCTTTGGATATGACACCTTAGGCAAAGCGGTGCCCCCTCCAAAAGGGGCGGCAAGTTTTCTAGCACCACGCCTCCTTTCAGTTTCAGTGGCACCACCCTCGTCGATGTCGCGTGTTCAAAGCCCGCGACGGCCCAGTTGTTGTTCGAAACCTCCAGGACTTCACCAAATTCACTCAACGCTTGTGGAATGCTCTCATTCGAGACGGCAAAGTCAACCCAGTAGATTTTCACGGTTACGTCCTGTTGGATAGGGCCGATGATAGCACAGAAGCCACCCTCGACTTGCAGTCCGCCCGTTTTGAGTAACACATCCTTGTCAGCCTTGCTTCGTATCTTCACCAGCCAGATGTGATTCATCTGGAAAGCTCTAATGCCAGTAATGTCTTGATGAGTCTCACTTTTTCTAACGAAGCCCGAAGCCTTCCAACCGGTATGGTCTTCTTTCCAAATCACCATGCAGAAACACGCATTGTTCCATACTGGTACCCAAAGGCAATGTAGGCGACCAAAACCGGTATTCCGATGGTGCAGAAGGAAACCTAAAACCGCGGCCAGTAGCGGCCACCGAAGCACCTCGCACGGAGCTAGCGATCACACTTCCGTCTCCCACAGAAGCCAAAAGTGGACTGACAACCACAGATGGTAACTTTGGTGTTAAAGAAGCAGTCAACTCACGAACTCGCTGTTTATGTTCAGTTCTATTTGTCGCTTACTGGAGATGAACGTGACCTGCACCTGCTACTGAAATATGCACATTTGATAAACACGAACAACTGCTGCCTGTAACGATTTCCACTGCAATAATGGCAGCAGCGTATGTTTTTGTTACAATTTACAACCGCAAAAAATACAGCATCTGTTGGTCTCTCTTCATCGCTGTGTGAAGTCACCCTGCGAAAATTGGCAGCATATCCACGAAGTGAATGATAGAGAGTTGGGCGAAGCATGCGTCCATCCATTCGTTCTTGCTTGCGTCCGTCCATGCGTCCATCTGTGTGACTGTTCATGCGTCTGTTCGTGCGCCCACACGTCCATCTGTGCGTCCGTCCCTGCGTTAGTCCATGCATCCGCCCCTGCGTTCGTTCATGTGCCCATCTGTCCGTGAAGCCATCCATGCGTCCGTCCATGTATCTGTCTGTGTATCCGTTTGTCCATCTATTCAACACTCCAAGTACCACCATCTCACAACTTTTCATCATATATTCCCCCTATAAAAGCACCACCATCCGGCGGACACTTCAAGGACCAAATGAGAGGTGGCATACGCACACTTTTATACGGCTTGCGCTTCGTGTCTACTTCTCACCTTTGACGACCTCAAGTTTATTGTATATGCTAGTTCACTGTATTCATGGCACTGCGTCTCAACGCTCGATAAACCTTTCAAGAACCAAGGAGGTTACGCGGAGCGTGTATAAAGTAGCAACTCTTTCTTGTCAGTGCTCAATGTGCGTGCCAATGGCTGCTAATGGGGCACGACAGAGAGGAGAATTCAGCTTCTAGATAACGCACATGCTGCGAATTTTTTATGGTTAAACAACTCAGAGGATAAATCTCTCACCAGCACCACCTTGCAGGTGAAAACGTAAAACTGGTTACACTCTACGACTACGACTACTACGAGGGACGAACGGGCGCCGCTTTTAGGAGCTTCGCCCCTAAAACAACTCAGTGGATGGAGAAGCAGGTAAAGTTTTGCGGCGGTTGCTGACACGTTTAGCATTCGTTTCTCACTCCTTCCAAAGAGCGATATTTGTTGAGGCTTTATGACGCTTCTATGCTCATTCGATAGATACGCCCACACAACTGATTGTGATGTTTTTCGCGCAAAGCACAGCACAGTCGTGCCCGCGCACCGCTGTTGCTCTGCCGTTAGGAACAACTACAAAACGGCTTGGCCAAGACGAATGCAGTGTGCCAGAACCATTATTCTATCAGTTTAGTAAGCATACGAATTGACCAGCCTGTGTTCTCGCATAAGAGCCAGTGAAATGCCGGCAAGTGCGACCGGCGGCTGTCAGTGATGGGAGGCGTACATTTGATGGAAGTGCGGCAAGCACGTCGCATCGATGCTCGTCACTTCTTGCGCGGACACCGCACATTATAAAAAAATGGTTCATTTAGATTTCATGATGCCACATCTGTGCTGTATTGTCATTTTTACTCGTCCAAATCAAGTACTCTGAAACCCAGATTCACCGATAACACTTGTACGTTCTGGTCGGTAGGACTAGGAATAACCTTTAGTGGAAATCTTGATGGTAGAACAGAAGGGTGAAAGTGAAATTCACATGTCGAAAGTGAAAGTTTATGCATATTTGCACGCAATTGGTAACTTAAAAGTACGGCTCAAGCAATATAGTGTGCAAGAATTGCGAGAGTTGCGTTTCTAGCGTGGCGACATCAAGTGATCGCTGTGTTCTGCTATAACAATGAATAAGGCAATTGCAAATTCGAGCTCATATATTTCTCGACAACTTTGCGCTGATGTAAAACAATTAATGTCACTGTTCACAGTGACCCCTCTAGTCTTAGGGGTGGTAGAGGTGGCGAGGCTCGTCAATGAGTCGGTAATGACTGCTTTTTTCCTTGCCATCCTCAGTATATTTTTGTCTGTAAAATACTGGTATAAACTGTTTTCTAAACATCACTGCAAAGAAACACATCGTGAATGTCAAACTTATGTAAGTACGTGCTCAAAATGTAAACATAATTACAGCCGCATATTCTGCGCTCCGAAAAAATTGAAGCGTTGTTGCCACCACAGGACTAAAATGATAAACCTGCTGGAAAGCGTAATGTCGAGCGGAGGTTAGTTTTGACCGTAAACATATAACTCTGCGAAAACAAAAATGAAACACTACAAAAAGTGATTTCACATAATGTCATGTGTTTTGCCATCATGCCACCATAATCCACCAAGCTTCTGACACGCCACCGTCATCCACCTTGCTCACCAAACATTCCACCAAACACGTTTTGCCTCGCCACCATCAGCCAGCAATTTCCACCGTCACCATCATTGGCTCGCCACCACCACCACCATCTGCCACCATTTTACGCACTCTAGCGGTCATCAGCCGGTATTTTCCACAGTCACCACCTTTCACTCACCACCACCACCACCACCATGCCATCACTTTTTCAACTCTCACCGTCATCATCCATTAGGCCCACTACACTTTCCACCACGTCCACTCGTATTTACATCATACCCACTATTATTTACACCATATTCACCAACAATTCCAGCATCTACCAACCCAGGATTTTCAATATGGTATTTCGCCTTCACTGTCCCTAAACCCGAATGCTTTGAAAAGGTCCGCACCATTATCTTGGATCATAGGGTAGAGCCCAGTGCAGAACGATAACAAACGTTGAGCTGCTTTCTTTTACTCTCCACAAGCACTACATACCGTGTCTGTGCCTTCGGATTCGGTTCGGTACCTCTCGGTTCGCAGTACTCCCGTTATGGCCTCGAACAGCAACGAACTACCCCGAGAATCATCGTAGATATTTTCTTTTGCAATTTCGTGCTTGAGAGTTCAGTAGGTCTCCAGGGACGATTTTGTAAGCATTCCAATCTTCTTCATGTCCCTCTCGGTTGCAATATATGGCGTCATAGTGCCATACAGTGTACGTTCTGAGACCTAGAGGTGGCTGCGAGAACTTCGGAATTCCCCACACCTTAAAAGAAACTTCATCTTAAAAAATTATCAGAAAAAAGACGGCCTTGATTCATCTCTCAGCCAGAGAATTTGGTATAACTCGAAAGTTCAACGAGTCTTCTTGAAGTAGTTGAATATTTACTACACATTGATTTAGGAAACAAAACATTGTTTGTTCGTGTTCGATAGCTATGGCACCATTTCACGAGGGTGCACCCTCGTTCACGCTAAGTGATACATCTTCATTTGTACGACCAACATTAATGATTAAGCGAACTCTTGTAGTCAAAGATGCTTCTGGTATGTGTGTATTTAAAAAAAGGGAAAGAAGACAACCGCCCATTTGCAGCACAAAGCCACAAAAAATGCATGCTGATTTCTTAGGAATGAAAGGTTCTTTGTTGCCGAGAAATTCGTCCTGGTCCGGCATTCAAACCCCGCACCAATGCCTTTCCAGGGTGGTCGCTCTATCAATTGATCTAACCAGGAACCTAGCAGTGGGAAGCGCGAGGGCGAATTTATCGATAACTCGAAGCACATGAGCACTATTATCGTAAGTCAGCATTATTTCGAATATCTGAAGTGTGTATGTGTAGTATTTGAAGGGCACTGCACCAAATTTCGCAGTTTTGAGCAGACAAGCAGAATGCCTACACTGCCCGTTCACGATCACGTCTCCCGAAATAAGGGACACTACGTGCTGCGGAAATGAGACAATGTCCGAGCAGAACGCTGCCTGGTCTTCTGACGAGTGCACGCCCGAAGATTGAGGGCATGTCGTATACGATAAAATAGCCCTTCGTAAACAGTAGGGATGCGACGTTGCTTCTTCAGGTGGAATGACTGTGCAATGACGGAAACATTTATCAGACATCATTTGGTTTAGCTCATTGCAGGGAAAAAGGCTTGTTTTATCTTCTTACAAAATTAAATTTCATTTATGGTGCTAACTGCACTTGTAAGTGTTCGCGTACGGCCCACTGTTAAGGATATGTGCCTAAAAATATGGTTTATACAGTAGGTTATTATTGTATAAGTGTGTTAGTGATTATGATCTCTTGAAAATTTCTTCCAGCGCTTGGCTTCTTACCTTAACTCTTCACACTCTATTTCAAAAACTTTTTCGCATCACGTGAGTTCGCGCATTCTCCAATGGCAGGAATTGGAAGCTCTCTACACCTCACCTGGCTATGCACTATCACTATGACTGGCACAGCTTCGACAAAGCGACAATTTGATAAGATGGCATCTCCACGTGATGCCGCACTACACCTCCAAATGACGTCTAGGTGACTTAACAAATTGAGGTGATATGTTACGACATTCAGACATCATGAGCCACCTTCAGGACGTGGTGGGCAATTTTGCGCACAAGTTATGTCTACGCTGCTGAGGCGTCGCGTTTGATGAGGCATATAGAATCCATTCTTAATACATGTGTCACACCGGTCCCGTAAGTTAGGGAGGCGATCGCCGGGCTAATTCCAAGGGCCGAAGCATTGGCCCCCCCGAACCGCACCACGAAAGCGTGGACAATTTAGAAGTGGTCCTTTTTGGCGCGCCAGCGGACGCCGGTTGTGGCCCAAAGAACAAGTCAGAGCCGAGAGTTGATAAACAAAACAACTATTATATTCTCAAAATTGGCAGATCAAAAACAATGCACAAGAATGCACACTCCGCAATAGTTACATACAATACGTCACCAATCAAACAACGTACTACACAGTACAATCAGCCACGCTCAAAAGAACGGACACAGACAACGATACGCACTACAATGCAGTCGCATGCATTGAACAACCAAGACCCTTAAAGACTAAAGAGATAGAAAAACTATTCAGTCCAAAGCCCTTGGAACCAAAGTCTGAATGATACTCTTCCGAGAATCACTCACTCAATGTCCAGGGTTGTTGCCATTCCGCTGTCCCGAAGTTTCTCTTCCAGGAAACCTCGCGTCTTCAATTGGCCACTCTCCAAGCTTCAAACTTCTTCGCCGGAAACACGTCGGCTTCACACACGCAGCTGTTGCCACGCGTCTTCGCTCGATAGCGGAAAACACACGCTCTTGCCTGTAGCTCGAGCCTTCACCCCTCAGGTGGAAATCCTCTTCATCTCCGGCTTCGTCCCTACGGACCAAAACCTTCGCCGACTACACGGCGGAATCCCTACGCGCTCTGGCGCTCACTTCCGTCTCCTCCTGCTTTCTCGTCTGGGCTGCTTGATTAAATACCTTCCGCGCGACATTCCAGAAAGTTCTCCTCATTTCGTCGGTGCGATGCGCAGCGGAGGCTGGGGAGAGGCGCGAGACTGTACGGGGACCGTCCTTGACAGATAACTCAACTCGGCATACACGCCCCTTTTCTTCTGGAAATTTCTAGCGCTTGCCCGGCCGCCGCTGTGGGGTGAGGAGGTTCATCGGCGAAGCCACGCTTCCGAGAGGAGAGGCGTCGCGCGCCCGGGGAGCCTTGGACGCTTGTTTTCTATTTTCTCTTTTTTTTCTTTGAACTCGCCGCGCCCATTTTTAGCGCTCGTTCTGTGACAACATGTAGCGCTTCTAACTGAGCTCGGTGCACAAAAGTGCACGTCCAAGCGAAGTGCACTACATGACAACTATTCAAGGAGTAAAATAAAGTTCAACATGCGATAAATAATGAATGCGGAGTATTTATTTGCCCACAGTAAGTACTTTGGCCATCTATCTGAGTATCTATCTATCTGGCCGCTTAAGTCTGCGTGCGCTTGTAATCACTCCCTTAAAGCGACACTCACCAGAATTCACAATTTTCAGATTACTAGCGCAATGCATTCATGGGGCATTCACGATCATGTCTGCCAAAACGTGCAACGCTTGATGCCATGCGAATCAGTCATATTTCATTATGAACGCTGCTTCCCTTCCTTACGCGGGTGTGCACCAAGAAAATGAGGTCATGACGTGCACGTACACTGACAACTCGTTTTAGCCTTTTAGGGTGTTTTTGGCTCGTGTTTCAGCGTGCATCTAAAAGGTAGTAAGTCAAAAGCCCCTTAAAATGAGGTTTTCACTAACACCCTTGTCTGCAGTGTTTTGTAGGGTCTCTGGGGAGTTCTATTTTCCTGATTTTGACACCAGCGTGCTAAGAGGATACGTAAAACAAGGTGGCGGCGCCTATTGAAGCAGAAGCCGCTCACTTCGAATCTTTCTAGCGGTGAGCCTGCTTTATTAAACAGATTCAATGATAGATATTGCTCGTATATGATTCAGAGTTGAGTGGTGATGCTTCGCTAACTGTGTATCACTGAAAAAATAACTATGTTTTTGAGATACACAGCCAATTATTGTTTGCAGAAGGTTTGTTTAAGAAGTAAATGGGGTCAAAAGAAAACATTTACGAGATAACATTGGTATTTTTATGTAACTCGATTTGGGGGCTTGAATGGAGTGCAGCGGAAGTTTTCCTGCTTGCTTTGAGAGCCTTCAAAACGCACTTTTGTATGCGGCTAAAAAAGAAAGTATTTCAGGCACGAAATTAGACTTTTGGAGACAATTATTGCTAATATTCATCGCAGGGACATATTAGAAAACATATATCTACGCAGTCTCGCACAAAAATGACATTTGCATACAGGTACACACAATACAAGTGTCGAACTTGCGACCACAATTCCTAAAAGCATTAACGATAACTATTACCCCACATCGCCACCACTAGCTTGCCTGATTTATCACAGAGGTTTATGTGTACAAAGCGGCCACTAACACGTCGGCGACACTTCAAACTTTCGTTCTTGTAGCAGCGGCATGTGTCAGCGCTTGTGCAAGGCTACTGCCTCAACTGAAGGGTGTTATGCAGGCCATGTTAAACACCTTCGTCTTTGAACAATTCTGCTCGTTCTTTCGTGTAGCTAGAAGAATGGTAAACGTATGCTCACTTGAGCACTTTTTCATACATCGACAGTGCTACACTCGCCCAAACTTTATGGATACCGGCGTGACAAACGTTATTTTCAGATGGCCGAACATATGGGCATTTCATGTTGATATGCAATGGATCTATTTTCGGTAGTTGTACCTCGATATCCACGCGTCCAGTGCCAGCAGCGTGAGTTGTTAGAGACCACTTGTGTTTCTATTGTAGAAAGATGTTTAGGACTGCCACCGCAAAGAATCCTCAGAGACGAGGACGAAACACTGAGTAACATCTCCACATTTCAAGACTCTGACGATGCTGACTATGAGCAGTCGCTTAGCGCGAGCGTGCCATTGTTTTTCGTTATCGTCGGCCACCGGAATGTTCACTAACGCCGCCGTTACCCGTAGCATATAAAATATAAAAGTTACACAAGGACATGCTCATAAGCGTGCACAGGACTCTTATTCAGCGGCAAAGGGGAGGGGCGAAGGTTTGTCAAGTCGTATAGAGCGTATTCCGCACTCCCTCCCTGGGCGATTGCGTGGGACGGTGCCCCCCCCCTCGCTCTTGTGTGCATGCCTATGCAGGTGCCCAACTTACAAGAAAACTGTAACGTGCCTACACTGATTGCCTTTACTGCACGCGTACTGTCGGAAGTCAAAAGCAAGGGCAGAAGCGCCTGATGAGCAGCTGAACGATAATCTATATCCGCAATTAGAACTCATTCGCAACTTCTATTTTAAATCGCCAAACAGTGGTACTCTAACCCAAACTGAATATTTAGTTGAATCAGCACTCGTTGCCCCGCCGCGGTGGTCTAGTGGCTAAGGCACTCGGCTGCTAACCCGCAGGGCGCGGGTTCGAATCCCGGCTGCGGCGGCTGCATTTCCGATGGAGGCGTAAATGTTGTAGGCCCGTGTGCTCAGATTTGGGTGCACGTTAAAGAACCCCAGGTGGTCTAAATTTCCGGAGCCCTCCACTACGGCGTCTCTCATAATCATAGAGTGGTTTTGGGACGTTAAACCCCACATATCAATCAATCAGCACTCGTTGACTGCCTAGAATCTTACCAATCAACCTACATTGTTAAATATTAGACAAATGCATTAAAGGCAACGCCTAAGGCATGGCCCAATGTCAAGCACAATCACCACAAATTAGTAGTTGACAATTCTCCCACTAAATCATGAAGTTGATTCACAAGCGATTAGCCCTTGTGAAAGACCACGTGTATTTGGCACTCCTGTTGCACAGATGGTGTAGCACGAAATGAAAACAAACGCAGCGTTACAGTCTTCTTCTGCGAAACAGTTGTTTTTAATAAACAATTGTTTTTTATTGCTAGTATACCATACGCACAGAAGAAGACAGGTTGGCTTCTTTGCCATTCAGAGTTCCGTAGCCATAACACACAAACCCCGCAATGTGTAGCAAATATACACAAAACTGGAAGTCCTACTCATTGTAGCATTGTGTCGTCACCTGCATAATATTGTCACGTACCAAGAGCCGTAGAGAAGGGACAGGAACAGCAGGGCAGAAAGACACGAGCGTGTATCTTCGAAACGAGGCGCTAACCACACTTCTTCTTCGTTCTGCTTGCCCTTTTCGGCTCGCTAGGGCTTGCCGGCTCACAACTCTAGGTGGTATTATTCCTCCTCCCATTAGAGCATCGACCCGATGCTCATACACAAGGGGACAGCAGGGTCGATAAGGGGGAAAAAAGAAACGGTAGCTATAGTGCACAGGGCATATACAGGTGCAAAAAAAATTGTCTGAGGTTGGTCATAAGAGAAAAAAAAGCCATTAACAGAGTTCACAGTTCGTTTGAGACCCAACGGGCAATGTAAAAAAAACGAAAATGTTTGCTGCCCGGGCATATTAAGACGAGTATCACCGCGTAATATAAGGTTTTAGGCGGACGACATGCACAATCTCTGTTCGTGGTGAGTGACGCTGTGCCGTTGCCGAGCCTCCGTCTGGAATAACTTCGTAGTTGACCTCGTTCAACCGCCGTAATACTTTGTAGGGTCCGAAGTACTTGCTCAGGAGTTTTTCGCTCAGACCTCGCCGTCTAACAGGGGTCCAAACCCACACTTGGTCGCCAGGTTGGTAGGAGACTTGTCGGTGGTGGATATTGTACTTTCGGGCGTCTTCACATTGCTGCGATCTTATGTGCACGCGAGCTAATTGACGTGCTTCCTCTGCACGCTGAATGTAATCGTCGACATCGGGATTTAGTAGCTCGTGCTGGTCGATGTCACAAGGAATCATAGCGTCTAGCATGGTTTCCACGTCTCTACCATAAACGAGGCGGAAGGGTGCGAACTTTGTCGTTTCCTGAGTTGCGGTATTGTACGCAAACGTTACGTATGGCAGGAGTTCGTCCCACGTTTTATGCTGCACATCCACGTACATAGAAATCATGTCCGCCAGCGTTTTGTTCAGCCTTTCTGTTAAGCCGTTACTCTGGGGGTGGTATGCGGTAGTTTTGCGGTGGTTCATGTAACTGAGCTTGAAGATGTCGTCCAACAGTTTTGCCGTAAACGCTGTCCCTCGGTCAGTGATGATGAATGACGGGGCACCGTAACGAAGCACAATGTGGTGCATGAAAAACTGGGCGACTTCAGATGCTGTACCGCGTGGCAATGGCTTCGTTTCAGCGTAACGCGTCAAGTAATCAGTTGCGACGATGATCCACTTGTTTCCGGAGTGAGGCAAAGGAAACGGTCCAAGAAGGTCCATCCCAACTTGGTCAAACGGCGTACGCGGTGGATCGATGGGTTGTAAGAGGCCTGCAGGCTTCACAGGTGGTGACTTGCGACGCTGGCATTCGCGGCATCCTTTCACGTAGCGTTTGACACAAGCTGCGAGTTTTGGTCAGAAATATAGCTTTCGAACCCGGTCGAGTGTCCGTGAGTGTCCCAGGTGGCCGGATGTCGGCTCATCGTGGCAGGCTAATAGGATGTCATCACGAAGGTCATGAGGGACGACTAGAAGATAAGATCTGCTGCCAACACCAGTGTTTTTCTTGTATAATATGTCGTGTCTTAAGCAAAATGACGGCAACGTACGGGAAAGGGGACGAGGAACAGACGCGGTTCTGCCTTCTAAATGATCGATGATGGGTCTTAACTCGGGGTCCGCTCGTTGCTTACTAAGGAGGTCCGCCCCACTGAGAGTCCCCAGGAAGGTGCTGTCGTCTTCTACAGCTGTATGGTCGGACTCCAGAGGTGCTCGTGATAGCGTGTCGGCGTCTTCATGCTTTCTACCCGACTTGTATACAATGGTGATATCGAACTCCTGAAGTCGCAGACTCCATCGTGCTAATCGCCCAGAGGGGTCTCGGAGGTTAGCCAACCAATATAAAGCGTGGTGATCACTCACAACTTTGAATGGGCGCCCATATAGATAAGGCCTGAACTTTGTAATCGCCCATATTACCGCGAGACATTCCTTCTCTGACGTTGAATAGTTGGTTTCGGCACGTGATAGAGTGCGGCTCGCGTAGGCAATCACACGTTCAATCCCATCTTGTGTTTGCAGCAGGATAGCTCCGAGACCAATGTTGCTTGCGTCAGTGCGCACCTCTGTGTCAGCGTCCTCATCGAAATGACCGAGTACAGGAGGGGAAGACAATCGATGTTGCAGTTCCGCAAAGGCAGTCGCTTGTTCGTCCGTCCACTGAAATGGGGTGTCGTCACGCGTAAGTCTGATAAGAGGCTCCGCAACCCTAGAGAAGTTTTCAATAAAGCGGCGATAGTAGGCGCAGAGCCCCAGAAATGATGATGATGATATGTGGGGTTTAACGTCCCAAAACCACTATATGATTATGAGAGACGCCGTAGTGGAGGGCTCCGGAAATTTAGACCACCTGGGGTTCTTTAACGTGCACCCAAATCTGAGCACACGGGCCTACAACATCAACACGGGCCAGAAATCGCCGAAGACTTTTTTTGTCTGTCGGAGCTGGAAAAGAGGCCACAGCGGCAGCCTTCTCGGGATCGGGCCGAACGCCGGCAGCACTCACAACGTGACCCAGGAACTTCAGTTCATTGTAGCCGAAATGGCACTTCTCTGGCTTGAAGGTAAGGTTAGCGGATTGTATGGCTTCAAAAACACTCCGAAGGCGACGAAGGTGCTCGTCAAACGTTTTTGAAAAGACAACGACATCATCTAGATAGACGAGGCAACTTTTCCACTTGAGGTCAGCGAGAACGGTATCCATCATTCGTTGGAATGTGGCCGGAGCAGAGCAGAGGCCGAATGGGAGCACTCGGAACTCATACAGGCCGTCAGGAGTTACAAAAGCCGTTTTTTCGCGGTCACGTTCATTGACTTCAATTTGACAATAACCACTTTTGAGGTCGATTGAAGAAAAGTACTTTGCTCGCCTCAGCCTGTCAAGAGAATCGTCCACTCGAGGCAACGGGTACACGTCTTTGTTTGTGACGTTATTCAACTTCCTATAATCGACACAAAAGCGAAGTGTACCATCCTTCTTCTTTACAAGGACCACTGGCGATGACCAAGGGCTACTTGATGGCTGTATTACACCGTCTTGAAGCATTTCCTTCACTTGCTTTTGAATCGCGCGTCGTTCGGTTGGTGAAACGCGGTAAGACTGTTGCCGTATAGGGTGCGCGTCGCCGTAGGTGATAATACGGTGTTTGGTAATCGATGTTTGGTGGATTCTCAATGAACGTGCAAAACAGGCGTGGAATTCTATCAACAGGTCGTTAAGCCTTCGTTTGTTTTCGTCAGAAAGCGTTGGATTTATGTCGACGCCCCAAAGAGGTGCTTCGGTACTATCGGTTGCCTCAGAAGCAAAACACTCAGTCACATTAGTTACTGGGTAGGCATAGGCGATGACAGTACCAGGGAAAAGGTGTCGGCGCTCGTAGCTGAAGTTCGTAACAAGTTCTTCGCAATGGCCATCCTGAAGGTCTACTAGGCTTCGTGCTACGCAGACACTTTGGGAAAAGAGCAGGGATCGATTGCTCTCCGCCACCATTTCACCGTGTGCTGATTTGTTACCAGCCACTTGAACCATAACACTTGAGCGCGATGGTATCGTCACAGCATCGTCAATTACCCTCAGACACACTCGATCGTGGTCGGGATTATGCTCTGGTGTGGCGCTTTTTGTTGAGAACGTGACGAGGCGTTGTCGAATGTCGCTGATAGCACCGTGCTCCCTCAGGAAGTCCATGCCAATGATCAGGTCTCGAGAACACTGGCGGAGAACGCTCAAGCTGATAACAAAGGTTGAACCACGAATCTGTATTCGTGCTGTGCAAACGCCGTGTGGCATGACGATGTGCCCGCCAGCAGTACGAATTGGCTTGAGGTTCCAAGGCATGGTCACTTTCTTTAGAAGAGCAGCCTGTTTTTCACTTATTATAGAAAAATCCGCACCCGTGTCAATTAAAGCAGTGACTTTGCGACCGTCGAGCAGCACTGGAATATCTAATGAAACCTTTTCGGAACCAGCTGGTGTCGTCGTCGTCGGGGAATCGTCAGTTTGCGGAAGCGTCGGTAGGAGGCCTTGAGCTTGTCCAGTATGAGCGGCCTCGCCCCCGAAGGTCGCTGTGGTTAGTTTTCCCGGCACGGACTGGGGGACCGACCCTGCGCCACGCTCGAATAGGTGCGGCGATTAGGAGAAAATCGCCGCGGCGACGGGAAGCGTGACTGGTGCAAGGATGACGAAGTTCCGCGCTGTTGAGCCACATACTCTTCAATATCAGGGGGCCGCTGACCGAACCTGGGTGGTGGTGATTTCGTCGAAAATCCGCGTAGTCCAAGTTGCCGGTAAGAGCAGTGTCGGTAAAGATGCCCAGCTTCGCCACAGTGGAAGCAGAGAGGACGTCGATCAGGCGCACGCCAGACGTCTGATTTCCGCGAGATTGGGCGAGGTGCGCTGTAATATGGCGCCGCTTGGACCGTCTGCAGCATGGCTGGGGCCACGGTGGGATGCGGGATTGCGGGTGTTACAGGTTGCCACAAAGCTTGAGCATACGACATGCGGGGGAAGTCATCGGGTGGTTGATAATCCCGCATGCAAGATGGTTCTCTTAAAGCATGCTGGACTTCATCTCGGACAACGCTAGACAACGAAGAGGTAGGGGGCTGCGAGGGCACTGACGGCTTCTGGAGTTCTTCGCGGATGACTGAACGTATGAGCTCTCGGAAAAAATCCATTTGGCCACCGAAAGCATTTGGCCATCGAAAGTAGTCCGTAGTTGAAGCATTGACGTGCCGCTCGTATGACGGGGCCCGGTGCCTAAGGGTGCTTTCGATGGTGACAGCTTCCGTGAGAAATTCTGACACAGTCTTGGGTGGAGTGCGTACAAGTCCACCGAAAAGTTGCTCTTTCACCCCGCGCATAAGGTACCGTACCTTCTTTTCTTCTGGCATGCCGGGGTCAGCTCGGTGGAAGAGGCGCGTCATTTCCTCGACATACATCGCAACCCCTTCGTTTGGTAGTTGTATGCGGGACTGCAGATCGCGCTCAGCTCTCTCCCGGCGGTCAGGGCTTGCATATGTCGCAAGAAGTCGGCGTTTGAAGTCTTCCCATGATGTAAGAATGCCTGCCCGGTTCTCGTACCAGACACGTGCGCCGTCCAAAAGACTGAAATAGACGTGCCGCAGCTTGTCTTCGTCGTCCCACTGGTTGTGCACGGCCACGAACTCGTAATGAACAAGCCAATCTTCCACATCCTCAAGTGCAGTGCCATGAAAAGGATTTGGCATTCGCGGTGTGAGTAAGGTGCAATGGAGCGGCGTTGTGCCGTTCGTACCGGTTGGGTTGGTGTCGGTATGGCTGGTCGGAGCTGCCATGTTGTTTGCGAGCAGTCCAAACTCAGGGGATTGCCCTCGGATCCTTCTGCTGGCGCAGTGCACAGGAGTGACCACCGGTACGACGCTTGTGTTCCTGCTATATGGAGGGGTACGGTGCATAGATCACCCAGCACTTCAACCAGTTTGTCACGTCCCAAGAGCCGTACAGAAGGGAAAGGAACAGCGGGGCAGAAAGACACGAGCGTGTATCTTCGAAACGAGGCGCTAACCACACTTCTTCTTCGTTCTCCTTGCCCTTTTCGGCTCGCTAGGGCTTGCCGGCTCACAACTCTAGGTGGTAATATGTTAAACTTTATTTACGGAACACGACACTTCAATTATTTTGCGAATAATGAAGCACCCACTAATGTATGCAGAAACAGAGCGAAAACTTTCTGCTTGTTTGCCTGTCACCTATTTATCTTCCGCAATAGTTCTGAAGAGTGAAACGTCTGCTCTACTTGCTTGGTAATAAAAGCACAAGGCATAACATTGAGCAAGCCGCATTTCAGTACTTCCTACATCGAATACCTCAAATGAATAAAGGTAAAGTGTATGAAATATTTTATTCATACCATAACAGCAACAGTTGTCGTGTCAGTGTAAGCATATGTATATTTACATATTTGCATAGAGCAACTTTACTTAATACAAAAGTCTAACAACATAAATAGCACAGGCCAAACGTCATATATTATTAACGCAGTATAGCAAGATAAAACTGGAGCAAGAAATCTCATCTTAACACACACTAATATGTGCATTTCGAAGTGCACAATCCAAAAAATATAGACGCAATCAAAGAGATGGCATGTACAAGAAAGTTGGTGTCAGTGTACACATGAAGGTTAGAAAATTAGTACAATAAGGCTAAGATTGTTTTATGGATAATGCAACGATCTAGGTAGGCATGTTTTTTTATTGCATTATCTTGACCTATGGCTTAAAAGCTTGCATGATAAGATCACAAGCTCTATTTTTTCCATAAAAGGGCAATTGAGACGTGTTGAGTTCGTTGTACATCCACTTATCCAATTTGTAAAAGTGTTCATTCATTAGAGCCATAGTAAGGGCTAGCTAGTTGTACATGGTTGACACTCACGACGCAGTAGAATGGAACACTAAAAGACACACTGAAGCGCTGCGTATGCGTTCATGTTGAACAGCTGCCAAAAGTCGTGTGACCACATGGTAGCACGAAGTTTGATGAAGCAAGTTGATAGACTCAGGGACAGCGGATAGGCTGATGGCTTTATCACTGCCTTGGTCGCGAAGCTCTTAAAAAGCGTTCGCAACACATATACAACGAACGTAGGATTAAAAGAGATGTCAAAAGAGAGGCCTATTATGCCCTACGTCCACGGCATTTCGCACAAACTGAAAATATTGCAAGTAGGCATGGCATACCCATGACCTTTACAACACCTCACAAATCAACTTTACTTTGTCACAAAATAAACGGCAACCACCAAATGAACAACCATACATGTTCTGTTAAGCATGTCAACGAGTTTGTACCATGTGAAAAAAATGCTGTATATGGTACTCTTTTGCCATGTGGAAATCGGTACGTTGGACAAACTGGTAGGTGTCTTGATTCATGTTTACGTGAGCATGATTACAACTGCAAGCACGCTAGTCCACCCGGTAACTTAGCTACCCATTGCATGAATTGCCACTCTAAGTCAAATTTTGAAAACACCAATATTCTACCAAGATCCAAAGACACAAAGACAAGAGAAATCATTGAAGCTTCCATGATGAGCTGGCCTGGTAAAGACAGGTGTGTTAGTGCACCTTCTATTCATTTGTCCAACGATGAATATGCTTTTTACGTGGATATTTTATATAGTCCACAAGGCCAGGTTTGATGTCGCACAATTTATTGATTTCTTCTGGTGGGCAGTGTGGAGGTTTAAGCTGTTTGTTTTCTTTTCTTTCACCCTATATAAGTTTTTTTTTCATATTTCCATCGAATAAAGATTTCTTAGTTCGCGCGCTTTTGTGTTCTACCTGTGCTTCAGTGTACCTTTTAGTGCTAAATTCTAGCATGTCGTGAGTATCAACCATTTTCAGTCATGTCAATAAAAACACAACATTGCATTAGTATATGGCTTCACATGTTTACTCACATATTTGAAAAATAACGAAATTTTCTGCAATTACTTATGCTTGGGAACTTGTCGGCATTATGACACAGCTGTAACACACCAATGCTTTTTGTACATAATTATTACAGGAATGTTTACAATATATGCATTCTAACCAAAGTCATCTGCAACTCAAGAAGTTCTTCATCTTTTACTCCTCACTTCTTGGCCTATGCATAATTACCACATTAAAATTAATTCAGGTACTTGGGTGGCATACAACTTAAAACTAAGCATTCACAGGCCTAAAATTTAAAACTTCCTATATATAGCAGATGGCAGTTAGCATATTGTGCCCTATAGCTTGGTATGCCATAAGGTTGAAACTAATTTGACCACAAATGCATGCAGTGTATAAAGCACTTAGGACTTCAGTCCATAGTTAAAAAAAGTGCGATAACAAACCAACATAGAAACAGAAATGAAGAGAACAGGGCAACACAGTATTATAAGCTGAAGTTTACCGCATGTATGGTTGTTCTAGTCACGTTCGTACTCAATCTGCGACTCCATGACACTTTCATCTTGTAAATTTTTTGTACTATGTGTGTGTGTATCTTTTCGTGGTTAGCATCACGCTTACCTTTCTTGTAGCGCATTGTCCTGTGTGTTGCATTCTGATTTATCTATGATATGGGCCTTTTTCCCGCTTTTTATTAAACTCCTATCACTAATCAACTCGCCAATTGTTCATCTTTGGAATAGGCTTGCAGTATAAAGCCGGTTCCACCTAGTGTCGTTTCTAACAATACGAAATTTTCAAATGAACATGCTATTGGACAAGTTCTATGTGGTACCGTGCATAACACACCGCGTGTATAACAAAACACAGTGAAAGCATTATCCCAAATGTTGTAAGATGCACGAAATGTTCAAGTTAGTGTAGAGTGAAGCACAGGGGAGTATTTCCACAATACACTGTTTCGTACACAAACAGGTGGGCGAGCAACTCCTGCTGCTTTCCCATAAATGTCTTCCTGGAAAGGATACAAAAAGTCCATTAAGCTTTGTGTATGCATAAAAATGAATGTCTTACCACTGACTCACACTTGACAGTACCATTACAGATATTCTAACGAGACATGAAACTAGTGCAAAACTTAGCCGCTCTTAAGTAGTTCCTTGTAAACGGTTCACTTAAAGTACAAAGGGTGAAGAAATTCAAAACAACACTTCTGATTGAGCTTCAGGGGGTTCAAATTTTCGTACATTCCCACAGCAGTGTCACTGATGATCATATGATTGTTTTCGGACACTAAATAGCAACAATTACACCCTTTTGCAATGAAAAAAATGGAACACCAGCTTATCGAACAACTCCAGCTATTCTGCTTATGTCTCTGATTGGGTGACTTGTTATTGATTTATGACAAAAATAAAGAGCATAATTGTAATCAAGACAACAGAAGTAGCAGATACAATGCCAGCCATTTTTAAGTTGCCAGAAATTGTTCCAATAATCAGAATATCTTGTATTGATCACAAGCACTACGCAACAAAGTGTAAAACAAAATAACTAAAAGGAAGAATCAAGTTGACTAAAAAACAAGATTCAACAGATTCAACTGACTGATATCACTGCAAATAAATTAGTCATGCATAAGTGACACATCTCCTAAATGCTATAATTATTCACTGGTAAGTTCAAGTGCTGATTTGTGAATAATGAAGTGACAATACCATAAAATGCACGTGATTCCTCAAAAACACAGTGTCACTTACCATGTGTGTGTGACATCATATGGTCATAATTATGTCTATTTAGCATAATTTATCTTTCAAACTAAATCAATACAACCTTGTGATGCGACCGTGTACCTTGATATGAAATGAAACTTTTTCTCTACGACAAAGTCCTGCAAACATTGCGAAATTGTTATCGTAAAGTCTTCTTACTAGCTCATATTCTGAGCATAAGAAGAGAATAAATAGAAAACAAATTTGGCCTTAATGCACACTTCATCACACGACAGCACAATAACACGGGTTGTTTGTTTGTTTTCGCTTGAGTGTATACTCCCAGAAAGCACTGTAGCTTTTATGCTTTATTGTAACCCCAAAAACTATGTCGCACAAACTTGCCTTTTTTAAGGTGCACTCGCTTTAATCGGCTGGCTTCGCAAAGCTTCTGAGATATTCACAAGAGTTTCAAAACACGCATTACCCATCATTATGTGAACTTACTGACTTTTTTTTGCTTTTCATTGCTCTTTTCACGCAACGCAAAGTGCAAAACGCCTCCTACTGCTGCTCAAGCGAGGATAAGGATTCGCGAACAAAGCAATTACAAGTATTACCTACCATTTCCCTTCTTGAATGTGCCACGATCACGGCGCGCCCATAAGCCGCTTGGTTGTACACAGCTGCTTGTTGGCATGCTCGCTTGAGTCACAGGGCCACCGCCATACCATCGCGCTCGCATTGCGGCGTCTTGCACCGTTGTCAAACCGTACATTTCACGTCCAGCAACGAGAACACAGTAAAGCTGCCGCACAAAACACGCGCACAACACCGCGACACATAGCCGTGCAGCTCACAGAGAAACATACTGCATAAAGAGTGGCCACTGGAGCCTTTTCGCAGCCAAGCAATAAAGGGTCTGACCATGCGCTAGACGACGTACCCACTGTCGCCTTTACTCGTTTTTTAAGAAGCGTAAAAGCCTCCTCAAGAGGACATTGGATACCCAAGTTTGGAATTAGTATTTTGCACAGAGAAATTTATTAACTTGTGTAATTTTCCATATCTGCTCAACATCATGTTCCGCTGAGGACATTTATTGCCTTGCAACAGAAAACAGCAAAGTATGACAAGACTCTTTTGTCTTTCTGCATGTGTTTTGCACAAAGAGGCGCATTGATCTGGTTTAGATGTACCGTAAATGTATTCCCTCTGTGGACGCATGGGTGTGTAGCCTAGTGGTAAAGGCACTCGCCTTCGGAGTATGAGGGCACAGGTTCAAATCCCAGTGCCAGAAAGAAAAACACTACGTTGTTCTTTTATGCTGAAGACATTATCGGGTCTGACCAATATTTTCGTGGCGCGGAAAGCAGCGCCCTAGCTGGGCCGCAGCGCCCTACAGGAGTGTCCGCTATTTATGCAATTGTTTTTCTCTATGTGTAGCACAAACGCGTCGCTCAGAAGGCGAAGTTTATCCCGTGACGACTTTGTTACGCTATGCTCACCACTCGCTTGAGCCACAGGGCCATTGCCAAAACATCACACTCGCATTGCGGCGTGTTGCACTGATGTCAAACCACACATTTCACGTCCAGTGACTAAAAAAATTGCCCGCAGCTTCCCTCGGGGGAACACTGAGGAGGATGCGGAGCATATAATTGGTTAACGGGGTGTTAAAGTGCGACTTACTTGGGTCGATGGCTAAATTGGTTAACGTGGTTGTGGAATGGGGTGTTAAATTGCGACTTACTTGGGTCGATGGCTAAATTGGTTAACGTGGTTGTAGGAGGGGGTGTTAAATTAGTGAACACGTACACACGTATGCGAAAGGGCGGCGCTGGTCGAAGGGACGTCGATCATTGTGTTTGTGGATTCGTTGGAATTCATTTCACCGCGACCTTGGACGTCGACGCGCCGTACAAACCAACCGACGAGCGGCAACTGAGCGAGCGAGCGCCGACCTTGAGTATGTATACAGCGCGACGGCGCATGCACTGTCAGCTGTTGAATGTTCTCGAAGCGCGACGGCGCATGCGCGTCCACTGGAAAATTTAGGAGAATTGTAGATGTGGAACGCGGTGTGTAGGGGAGGAAGGGTGCACAGATGGTGGAGGAGTGAAGCGCGCGCGGTGTGTAGAGGAGGAAGGGATGCACAGATGGTGGAAGAAGGAGGAGGAAGCTTGCGGACGGCGCCGCACTACAAGCCTCGAGTATTAGATGCTCCGCATCTAAAATCAGTAACGCTGCCGCACAACACGCGACACAAAACGGTGCAGCTAAAATGCGTCGCTCAGAAGGCGAATGTTACCCCGAGGCGGCTTCGCTTCGCTATCGCTCACGCACGTAGCTGGGGCCGTCTCCTGATCTCCGCCGGCATTTCGGAACTTGAAGGGCTCTTCTGTTACGTGTTTTCTTTTTTTAATACTTAACCGCGTGCGTCGCATCCACTCTCGAGCGGTGCCGTCACTGTTCAAAGGTTCAAAGGTCGAAGCAGCGATCGGTCGAATGGCATATTTCCTCGCTTCGTTGCTGCCGCTTCAGCAGAATTCCCTTCAGTTTTTTATTTCTTTTCTGCAGGTCTCCTCAACACCTGGTTTTATTTCATGCGTTAATGCATGCCTGCCCGATACGTTATCCAAAAGGGTAAACTGAGTCTGCATGCGGTGCTGATCAGACGCATTGAAAGTCTGCAGGCTCTTCCTTTGGCATTGTATTGATTTGATGGTGAAACAACATAAGTGAAGTTGTTCTGTGGTCACAGTGCTGGTTCAACCCGAGTTCAAATGTCTGAAATGTACCATCTGCAGCATTCCCTACAGCAGATGTCATTCGACGATATGAAAAAATGATTATTTGATTAGCGCGTTGTGGATTTGTTAAGCATTCTGATAAGTTTGTGCTGGCGTGTGAAAGTGCACTTCTTCCCCTTGCACAGCAGAATGCATGCCGGCCAGCACTGAAGGCAAATTGAAGCGCTCCGAAAAAATTAAAATAAAATATGCAACATGCGAGAGGAGATGAAATGGGAGTTTCCTGGTGCTCTAGTTCATGGCGAATGACGTCAGGTCGTGAATTTTTCTCCTTTATTCCCTCTTTTATTCACCTTATTTCCTAAAACAGAGAAATTAAGGTCGCACAATCATATTACTCTTTTTTACACCCTATTAGTGTAGAAGTGTGAATAAAGGCAATACCACGCCCTTAAAACGCCCGATTCGGCTAGTTTGTCTTTACAGTGTACGAATGGCCCTAAATACACGGCAGAGCAGTGAGGTTGGTCCTCTAGTAGAATCCTGCTCTGACGCTGCCATGAGTGGCACGGGACATGGAGAAAATTATTTACCACGAAATGCACAGTTTATGTAATCTGTTGCTTGAACAGCTTATTAAACATGAGATAAATCATATCCACGGAGCCAATGATGGAGAGTGGGGCGAAGCATTCGTCCATCCATTCGTTCTTGCTTCCATCCGTCCATGCGTCCATCTGTGTCACCGTTCATGCGTCCTACATGTGACGCTACAATAGAATGTGCACATCATTTTCAATATCTTGCCGTAATTTGCAACGAGGTGCGGGGTGACTGTGCCGGCGTTTCACATGCGTTCATGTCCCCGCAGTCAGCGCATTGAACAGACGAGAGCCGTGCAAGTGAAAGTAACGCTCCTATGCGTTCGCGCTCACATTGTGCTCATCTATTCTACCGCGGCTAAGCCAGTGTTTTCAAACCATTGCGCAGAAGCAGTAGACCATAGAATAACGGTGATCAGCAGAACAAACAAATTGGCAGCATATCCACGGAGCGAATGGTGGAGAGTGGGGCGAAGCATTCTTCCATCCATTCGTTCTTGCTTCCTTCCATCCATGCGTCTGTCTGCGTGACCGTCCATGCATCCATCCGCCCGTCTGTGCGTGCGTCTGTTCATGCGTCCGTCCCGGCGTTCATCCTTGCATCTGCCCCTGCGTCCGTTTATGCGTCCATCCTTGCATCAATCTGTCTGTGTGTCCATTCGTCCATCTACTCAACACTGCAAGTACCACCATCTTGCATCTTCTCATCATATATTCCCTATATAGAAGCACCTCAATCCAGCTGACATTCCAATGACTAAACGAGAGGTAGAACACGCACTCTTTTTACGGCTTGCGCTTCGGGTCTACTTCCCACTTCTAACCACCTCGACTTCATAATATACTAGTTCATTGTATTCATGGCACTGTGGCTCAACTCTCGCTAAACATTACTAAAACAAAGGAGGGTACACCCAGCGAGTATAACGTAGCAAACGTTTCTTGTCAGATGTCGCTCATTGTACATGCAAATGGCTGCTAATGGGGATCGCAGAGTGCGTGTTAACTAAAAGCTGAATGCTCCTGTCTCTCATTCCCCATAAGCAGCCATTGGCATGTACATTGAGCACTATTTTTATTGTTCAATTACGCACAGACGAAATATTTCACCAGCACAACCTTGGAGGTCAAAATGTGATACATGTTACCCACTACAACGTTTACGAGAGAGGAACGGGCGCTGTTATAGAAAGCCTCGCCCCTAAAAACTGTCGCTGGCGTGCTCAGGGTCGGACTTGTTCGGGCTTTTCATACAAGCGTGATCGCTTTGTCGGATACCGGAGAGGGTAGGGTAGAGATTTGGCTTGCGAAGGCTATGCAGAGGAGCGCCGACAGTTTCGAGCTCGCCTCTTTTCATCCTTGTTTCGCACGCTTCGAGAAAACAGTTTTCACAGCTCGCAATGAACCGATCGAAAAACATCTTGTGGCATATTGCTCATCAACGGACAAACAAGTTCCACGGTCTAATTAAAATTTGTTATGGGGTCTTGTGAGGGGCTCTCAAAGTTGACGTGAACCAACACTAGCATCGGAGGGTAAAATGATTTGACTGATATGATGCGCTGGTCAAGATAATAATATATGTTAGTATCCCGTCCTGTATGTGGTCCGAAACTTCCCGCCATACTGTGGCACATATTCGCGGGTGGGTATGTACCACTGTTGATATGCGGGTACGTGCTACTGGTGATTGTCACTTTATTGATTGATTGATTGATTGAATATTATTCTGGGTTTAACGTTCTAAAACCACCATATAAGTATGAGAGACGCCGTAGTGGATGGCTCAGAAAATTTCGACCACCTGGCGTTCTTATCGTCCACCCTAATCTGAGCACACGGGCCTACAACATTTCCGCCTCCGTGGAATACAAAGCAGCCACAGCCGGGATTCAATCCCGCGACCAGTGTGTCTGCAGCCGGGTATCTTAGCCTCTACACCACTACGGTGGGGCCAGCAATTGTCACCTGTATTGTCTGCCCAGGAACGAAGAGCACACACGTTGGTATTTTAAGACGTGAGCGTTACGAAATATCTAAAATCACTGGCTTCGACCCGCTAAATGCAAAGAATAAATATCAGAGCCCCGTCAGGACTGTAACCCTAATATTTTGCGTGGCAATCAAGCACTCTACCGCCAGGTCTCGGAACTGCTTTTCGAATAGACCCTAATGTTCATTAAACGTCAGTTGGGGTTGCAGGGGTGGCTATCCAGTATTACAAAGATTAAAAATGCACTTTTGCGATGATCTTCCACGTATGGTTAATTGTAGTTAGGTGCCATGCGCTGCAGTTCACTGATGTAGCAGTGTCGTGGGCTGTCATCCTCGCGAAAACCAGCGCTTCGTATCAGCTTATCGCTACCGACTTTGCTAATGCTTATGTTCTTATTGGCATACTTCCAACAGATGTCTGTTGGAACTATGACAATAGGAACATAACCAAACGCAAATAACTTGTGATATAAACATATTCAATTATTCAACAGATGTCTGTGCGTGCAACTTTTGTACATATAATTAGCATCATTTCATAGCAAGTCACTCTTAAAAAAATTTCTACACGGTCACCTTCCCTCTACAAACTTCGCATATCATCGATTCCCAAGGTACGTAGAATCTATCATTTTTCTTGTGCATAGAACATTAAACAAGCAAAGATAAAACTGTTTTCTTTTCGCGCATTGTTTCTAAAAGAAAATGTGAGTAGTCATGCTTGTAAAAGTGTTAAAATAAGATACCAGAACACGTGGTTTAGCGTAAAAAATTTCATTTCACTTACGGCGTCTTTGACGGGGAGGTGACTCTTTGGCCCCATGTGATCCTTTCGTATCATTTGTTGGTGCATGAGGAAAACCTGTAAATATGTTTTCATTTGTACTACACCGATCGGCATCATGGTGGTCGTGATATTGAAGTGAAAAGCACTGGGGAATGATGTGTCAACAGCTTCATCTTGCTTAACGATGAAGCATGTCCGCTTTTGTGGCTGATAAGCTGCAGTGTTGAGTTGCTAAGCATGACGACTCGCGTTTCATTACTGCCCACAAGAGCAGCCGCATACAGATTGAGGAAGGCGAAATCACCAGGGCACTTAGAACAGATTTTAATAAGCAGTATGACAAGTGGTAACAATTCATAGTTTTTTGTTTTTGTCGCACTTATTATATGCCTTATGGGTTTGGCACCTGAAGGAATGATACCTGTCGTTTTTAGAGAGTTGCACTAACGATTTGTTTGATTAGAAGCGTACATTTGTGTTTACACGATGGAAGTGCACGAAAAACATCACAGCATATCCACGGAGTAAGTGATAAGCGGGGCGAAGCGTCGGACGGTTTTATCGGTAAACCGTGAGTCGTCCGTCCGTCTGTCTGTCTTCTATCTGTCAGACTATCTTGGTGTGCGTCTGTCGGTCCATCTGTGTGTCCGTTCATTCGTCTGTCTATCTTTCTGTCTGTCTGTCGATCTCTCCGTCTGTCCATGAGTCCATCAGTATGTCTATCTGTCCGTCCGTCTATTCGTGTGTCTGTGTGACTGTCTGTCTGTTTGTAGCGTTACCACTAGCCTATTTGAAATGAGCTATAGTGGAAACCCTTGAGTGGCTCCGAGTGGGACCCGAAAAGTTCACCGGTGTTCTCGGGAGCCCAACAGTTATATGCAAAGTTTTTGGTCATAAATCTTTGCAGATTTAGGTTACGAATTTCACTTTAACTTTATTATTTTGTCTGTTAACTGTAGAGACAGTGGTTCTTCCATCGGATCTAGCCTTGCCAAAAAGGTTACAAAAGTTGTTAAACACAAGGTGCATGCACGTTCGCCTGGTGGTTCTTAATTGTTTCCAGTCATACAAAATTCGTTTATCAGCGCATCGACACGTCCTTTATTGCACAAGGGAGTCGGCATCGCCGTTCTGCTTTCGCTTACCGCGAATTCGACTCGGAGTCAGTTTGTCGTTATAGCTGCTTGGCCCCGCTTGCCTACCTCTCGCCTCCAGGGTAGCAGCTTGCTGTCAGCATTGCCATTAGGTCGCCGATTCCCGCGCCATACGTTCGTTTTAGTTGATGTCAGAAAGAGAATGTTCCATGGTCCTCCTCCTCATCTGGTAACTTGATTATACAAAGTGCCTGTTGCTCATTGTATTCAGCGCCATTGTCATTGCCTGTAGCTTATTGGGAGTACCATTCATGTGTTGTGCATTTGATAACGCTTTCATTCTTGATTATCATCAGTGTCAGAGTCATGGCGTATAGAGGGCACAACTGCCAACGTACAAGCCCATACTAAAAGGTGCCACGCGCCTAAATATCAGTCTGCCCACAGGATCGTACACAATATATTTATCTATTTTTGTAGCAGCAGAATTGTTTTTTGTTACCTGGGAAAACTGCCTGAGTTAGGCACACTGGCAATGAAGGCAAAATGCATTTCAGCGAAGGTCGAATGCAACTTTACCGTATTACATTGTGAGGGTCCCAGCCTGTGTGGACGAGACTTGCTGGACAAGCTTGAAGCAGAAGGAATGCGGGTTCTGCACGTCACTGCGCCACCGAGCGCGGAAAGCCAACAGAAGCCAGCAGTAACTGCTGCCATAATGGCAGAATAAGCAGACGTATTCATGGAAGGCCTTGGATTAGTCAAGGGCCCACTAGCTAAGCTTTAAGCCAAGGATACGGCAGTCCAAAAGTTTTGCAATGCTAGGAAGGTTTCCTTAGCTCTGCTACATAAGGTATCTGCTGGGCTAGATAAACTAGTAGAATCCGACATAACATCGCCGGTACCCGTTTCCAAAACGTGCTTCTTACAGAAATGTCATATATGGCACTTATATGAGTTAAATGTGGCCACATATATGCATATAGGTCAGCATATGTGGCTTTCGTTTACCATAAATGAATAAATATCGGGCGGGGTCGGTTCACTTATGGTGTTATATGCAGCCTTATATGGCGTGGTTGATACATATAAGGAGTCCAATCCGGCCTTATAAAGCATGGCCACACTATATATGACACGTAAAGTAGATCCTTATATGTGGAAGTGCTCTGTTATAAGAAATAAACCTCGTATATATATATGTATATATATATATATATATATATATATATATATCACAAACTTCTAAGCGGATTGTCATACATAACAATTCGTACACAAAAATGGCCAGCCTATTTTCTACTAGAACAAGAGTATTATATGAATATATATATATATATATATATGTACGTGGACTGGAGGCAGGGTTGCAGGGAGACGAGGAGGAAGAAGAGGTTAGAAATAAAGAAGATGGCTGACACCCCAGCCTAGTACTGTGTATTATTACAAATTGGCGCAGCCGCGTATACTTTCTGTGCGGACATTCAAGATGTGGGTAGACTTCAGCATTGGGGCAAATCAACGCGGTGGCATCCGGATCTTGACCGCAATGCCTCAAGATGAAGAGGAACTAGCTCTTCCGGAAGCAGTAAGCACTGACGCATTTGTTTCCTATATAAGCACTAAAATGAAGCTCCCTCCAGACCATTTACTTGCTAAAAGAACGGTGAGGATCAACGTGAAACTTCAGGATTATAAGAATTTCGTGCTGACTCCAGTTAGAAACGACGCGAAGCCTGCTACCGCTGCTTCGCCCGACAGTTCCGTCGAGCTTATCAACAAGTTTCTTGAACTGCACCAAGAACAGAATAGGCAGCAAAATGATTTGTTGCGCTTGCTTGTAAACGCGACGGAAAGATTAAGCAGACCTAAACGCGAACAAGTGAAGCCAGACATGTTTGACGGAGAGTCTAGTAGCCCCGAGTCCTGGCTCACGTTTTACGAGTATGCATGCAATGAAAACTACTGGCACAGCGACGAAGATAAAGTGAAAAACATGCGACTATTCCTATCGGACATAGCAAAGAGTTGGTACGAATGGCGTCTCAACGCTCATAGCAACAAACCATGGACAGAGTGGAAAGCAAGCTTTCTGAGCTCCTTCAGCGAGAACAAGGTGTTGCTATGGGACAAAGCAATCACGTTCAAATACAGGTCTGGATCTGCACTCAGCTATTTTTATGAGAAAAGGCGCTTGCTACAGCTGGCGGACTCATCTTTGCCTGAGACGTCTGTGGTTCCGCTTATCATTCATGGTTTAAGTCCGGACCTCCAGAAGCAAATACAAATGCGAGGACCCAAGACGGTCGAAGAACTTCTGCAGGGAATGCGAAACCTCTACCTCCAGGACCTAGGAACCCAGCGTCAACCCATGATACCTGCTGCAAGGAATACCGGGGCCACACCAGCTGAGGAACGACGCCCGCTTGCAAGCTGGAGACCTACTGCAACACCCATATCCTTTGTCAATGCAACATTGTTGCGGGAGGGAACTGAAGAACTTAAGTTCCATAACGGAAAGTTCACAGTCCCAGAAACAATGGTGCCTCGAATTTTGGAGCTCTATCACGACTCCCCGCACTCAGGTGGACATGATGGCTTTTGGAGGACACATTACAAGATTCGTCAGCGTTTCCAGTGGAAACACATGAAAGAGGACGTTCAACGGTATGCTCAGTCTTGTCATCAATGTCAAGTACACAAAGCCAAGTACCTTCAGAGAACAGACGAGATGGTTTTGCCTCAACATTTCGACGTACCATTTGAAGTCATTCATCTGGATTTCGCAGAGCTCAAAAAGAAGGCTGCAGGAGTAAGAAGAACGCAGTCTTTCCTAGTGGCAGTAGACCAGTGCACAAGAATAGTGGCTGCACGGCCGGGAAGGGAAGACGCAAACAATGTGATCGCTCTTTTGAGTCGAGAGATGTTCAAGAATACAAAAATAGTAATATCAGACAATGGGCCAGCGTTTCTCAGTCAACGTTTGCAAGATTGGGCGAAGGAACGAGGAGTTGTATTGCGACGCTGCGCTCCGTACCATCCTGCAGGAAATGGCGTGGCTGAAAGAATCATTCGGGATTTGAAGCAGTTCATTTCAATGTATCCAGGCTTTCAGGGAGGATGGAAGTGCTGCTTGGAGGCAGCTGTCGCTCATCACAATCGGTCGCACACTGCGAGCATCGGCTGTAGTCCATATTTTGCAGCGTTCGGAGAGTTACCAGTGCTTCCTGCTGATCAAGAACTTTGCATTGCAGACCGCCTGCAATTGTGTGAAAAACGAAAACCTTCGGAAGCCTACCAGCGATACCGGGAAAGTATGAAGAGGAACTTTGACCGTCGTCACAACACGCGGATACCTCAGATACAACTGAACAATCTGGTGCTTGTCAGAAAAGGCCTTCCCGGCACAAAGCAGGTGTACATGGGACCTTATCGCGTGGTGCAGATCGCAGTGCAACATGGCGTTCTTAAAAGGGTCGGTTACACCAACGATGAGGGTGTGCTGGAATTTGCGACCATTGGAAACGTTTCCAAGTATCACCCCAGGAGGGATGAGTCTTCAAAGAGGGGGAGTGTACGTGGACTGGAGGCAGGGTTGCAGGGAGACGAGGAGGAAGAAGAGGTGAGAAATAAAGAAGATGGCTGACACCCCAGCCTAGTACTGTGTATTATTACAATATATATATATATATATATATATATATATATATATATATATATATATATATATTGTTTTTGCAGTGCAATCAAAAAACAAAACTTTAGGTCAGCTTTGTGCTCGCGATAGTTGTAATTATGAATGAATCCGTGTAATTTACCTTGTAGAAGTTTTCCATAGAATTTAGGTTTGCAACTATGAGTTGCAGTTGATACGACGTAAATATTGTATACAAGAGCAGACAAGTTTTACAAGAAAGGAATCTTGTGAGGTCACAAAACGTGTTGAAGCTTTCGAACCTGGCTTTTATGATGATCATCAACATCATCAGCCTGACTACGTCCACTGCAGGACAAAGGCCTCTCCCATGTTCGACCAGTTAACTCGGTCCTATGCTTGCTGCTGCCAGTTTATACCCGCAAACTTCTTAATCTCATCTGTCCACCTAACCTTCTGTCTCCTGCTAACCCTCTTGCCTTCTTTCGGAATCCAGTTAGTTACCCCTAATGACCGGTGATTGTCCTGTCTGCGCGCTACATGCCAGACCCATGTCCATTTCCTCTTCTTCATTTCAACTATTATATCCTTTATCCCCGTTTGTTCCCTAATCTTCTCTGCTCTCTTCTTGTCTCTAAAGTTGCACCTACCATACTTATTTATTTATTCAAAATACCTTACCGACCCAAGAAGGCATTGTGTCAGGGGAGCATAACAGGAATAGATACACGATTTGGCACAATTTCCATCTAACAATAACAAAAACTAATTGTTAATTATAAAAGTCATACCAAGAATAACAACGAGAAAATAATATTAAAAGTTTTAATAGGTATAGAACGGCAATGAAAAGTAGATTTGTATACATGTGAGATAATGACGTAAAACAAGCTAAAAAAAGAAAACACAAATTGTGAAAAGACTCCATTATTTAAAAGAAAACATCGCTCAAAGTCAAGTCAAGAAATAAATAAAAGGAAGAGACAGGGAGGTTAACCTAGACGAACTGGTTTGCTACCCTGTACGGGGGTGGGGAAAAGGGTTGGAAAGAGGATAAAAATGGAGAGATAAAAAGTAAATTAGAAAAAAAACACATGCGCACACATTCAGGGAGTTTCGATAACAGTCCTTTGGACAGGCCGGTTGAACGCAAGAAGCGCAGGAGCGCCTTCACAGCCTTCTTTTGCGACATAAAGTCCTGTCGGCAGCGCAGGATTATTTTTTCCGAAAGATGCTGGTTGTCCAGTTCATATAGTGCATTGCAGAGTGACTGTCTCTGCGAGCAGTATTGTGGGCATTCACACAGAATGTGCCAAGTTGTTTCATCACTGCCATAATGGTCGCATGCAGCAGTATCAGCCATTCCTATGCGGAACGCGTACGCTTTGGTAAATGCGACGCCCAACCATAATCTGCACAGCATAGTAGCATCTCGTCGGCGTAATTCCGAAGGAATTCGAAGACTGAGAGTTGGGTCCAAAGTACCTAACCATGCATAGATGAAATGTGATTCGTTCCATTGTGACGAGGTGCGCTTGCGAGCAAGCATGCGGAGTTTCCGTGCAGCGTCAGTTCTGGAAAGCGGAATTGATATTTCATCGCTTTCAGTATGGGCAGAACGGGCAGCTCGATCGGCTTGTCCATTGCCAATTATTCCACAATGATTTGGGAGCCATTGAAAGGCTATTTCATGTCCTTCCTCAATGAGTTGGTGAGCCTTTTCTGCAATCTCAAATACCAGCTGTTCATACGGGCCGTGGCGTAAAGGTGATAAAAGCGATTGCAGTGCCGCCTTTGAGTCACTGAAAATTGTCCATTTTTGTGGCTGTTGGTCGTTAATACACAACAAAAGTGAATGGCATGTTAGTATTTGAACCCTAAAAAAAGCTTAAAGAGAAAAAAACGAGATACTAGTAGTGAATAAACGCGTAGGCGCTGATTTTGATACGAAGAAGACAAGCAGTTGATCCTGGAAATGGGTGAGTAAAAGCTGCCGGAATTTTTCTCGATTGCATTCAGCTACGATTTCATCGGGAAGGGTGTAGCACATGCGGATAACACGGGGGAGTGCAGATGAGTAAAAAATGTATGTTTTACCTTACATGCGTGTGTATGAAAGATGATTATTCAGTCTCTTTGATGTGAATTCAGATGTTTCAATGTCATCGATAATGGCCTTGTTTTATGTAGGTAGTAATGAAATATTGAAAGGATGTTTATATCACGTCGGCTGCTCAAAAGGAAAGTGATAAGTTTTAAATTGTTTTATGCTTGTGCCATGACGGTATATTGTGAGATGAATCTAGCGTCTCTATTCTGGATAGACTCCAGCATGTTACTTAAATAAGTGTAATGAGTGGACCAAACTGCAGGAACGAATCTGAGCTGAGGGCAAACAAATGTTACGTAACCTAAAGCACGGATATTTGTGGGCGTCTTACGTAGATTGCGGCGTATGTAGCCTAATGATCGTGAGGCGTCACTGCAGGTGTTGGTGATGTGGGTAGTCCAGGAAAGGTTAGATGTGAAGGTTACACCTAAATATTTAAAAGAGTTAACACTGGATATTTGCTCCATTGCTCGCTGCGTCGGCCTCAATTTAGGCTGAACTCTTTTGGTGTGTCTCCAGGTTTCTGCTCCGTAGCTAAGTACCGGCAAGATACAGCTGTTATATACCTTCCTGTTGAGGAATAGTGGTAATCTACCTGTCATCAGTTCATCCGTGCGTCCGTCAGTCCATGCGTTCATTCGAGCATCCATCCGTCCGTGGGTTCATCCGTCCATTCTTGCGTCCGCAGTCCTTCCGTGCGTCCGTCCATCCATGCGTCCGTTCATGCGTCCACCCATCCGTCCGTCCACACGCACGCCTGGACGGACACATGGACGAATAGATGCACGGAGGGATGCACAGACGGACGGGTGGCGGACGGACCCACGGACGGACGCACAAATGAACGCTTCGCCCCACTCAGCATCATTCCCTCCATGGATATGCTGTGACACCGTTTTTATTCACATGCAATGCATTTCTATTGGCTTCTACGACTACCATGACTACGATTGATATAATATATGTGGGGTTTAACGTCCCAAGACCACCACAAGATTATGAGGATTATGGGAGACGCCGTGGTCGATGGCTCCGGAAATTTCGACCACCTGGAGTACTACGGGTGGCTACGACGTAGGCAGCGAGCACCCCAACGTCACCGACGAGGCGCCAGCCCAAGAAGCCGAGCGCAGGCGTCTTCAACGCGCCCGCCACTCTGCTTCACCATTGGGAGAAGCAAGGATGGCTACTACGACGGTCGCGGGACTAACCCACACCCTAAGGAGCTTTGCTCCTAAAAAAAGATGAAATGGCTCGATTCCACGTGCTGCTGACTGAGCACAGAATGAAATGTTTGTCTGGCATGCACACGCTTATAACACTCAGCACTAGTTACACCACAGCTAGTGCCAGCGCCAGTGTTGCCCGACTCTCAGTCCACTCTCGCATTTCTAAAATATTCTGTTACAAAGTAAATGCTCCACATAACGCACTGAACTTTCGCCAGTTTCTTTGTGAACGCCTATGGATTAACCCACATAACACACGTTGTAATCGCGAAAATGAATGTGCTGGTTCCTTTAAATTCAGATACGGAGTTTCACACGCCAACACCATGATTTGACTATAAGTTCCACTTCCCGATTGATTTTGACTATCCGGAGTAAATCCCAGTACATGGGCGTCTTTGTTTTTCGCCATGCGGTCGGCCTGGCCAGGAATTGAACACGCGCCCTTGAACTTGGCTGTACCTTAGCCAGCTTATGTATTTGATGAATCCTTGGGTGCTGGTCTTTTGTGTCAATGGTAGTTTATTTATTTTTGTTTTAGCTTTCATTATAGCTAACGGGGGAGTTTCGACTCCCTCCCACGCCTAGCCGTGCGTGGCTTTGCCGTGTCCGAGGAAAAGGGGATCCTGGGGGTTGAGCCGACGCTGGGTGATTGAACCGTTAAGGCCCCCCGGCAGAGGCAACACACCCATTTGGCCCCGGCTTCACGTAGACGGCACCCCTGAGCTGACCCACCCAGGGGAATCGGCAGTCGCCTTTTCCTATCTCTCTCTCCCTACATCTTCGTCTTTATCTCTTACTATTTATCTGTCCTGTCTTCTACTCTCTTCCGTTTACTTCCAAACTTCCTGGCGGCTAGGGTTAACCCTGTGCAAATAGCCTACCTTGGTCAAGGCGCATTGGGGTTATAGTGGCGTTGTACGGCTGGCGTCTGCAGGTTTCAGCTTTTGTAACCTTGTAGCGTCCCCTCGTTGGGCTCCGTGGTGGGTGGCCGCCAACGCTGCTGAACAACAATAAGGAAGACATGCATGGAGCATTCCCACTACTGTCTGATCGTACCGGCTTAAAGCCGGTACGCACCGATGATCTCACCAGAGAAGGATTGGCCACCCTGGTGCAGTATCTGGCCACCCCCTCCCGTAGGCATTCGTCAATTAATTTACGGCCCTCAGTCCCCACCAGCTGCGGAGCAACTGAACACGGCGGCGGTCAGATCTGCAAAGCAGCAGAGGGTGCTAGGAATCTCTGGATACGGACAGGCCACCATTGGAACTTGAACTTAGCAACGTTTAACGTTAGAACGTTATCTAGTGAGGGAAGTCTAGCTGTATTATTCGAGGAGCTAGAAGGCATTAAATGGGATATAATAGGGCTGAGTGAGGTTAGGAGGACAAATGAGGCCTATACTGTGCTACAGAATGGGCACGTCATTTGCTATCGGGGCTTGGCAGACAGAAGAAAACTGGGAGTAGGGTTCCTAATTCACAGAAACATAGCTGGCAACATAGAGGATTACTATAGCAATAATGAAAGGGTGGTAGGCATTGTAATTAAACTGAATAAAAGATACAAAATGAAGGTGGTACAGGCTTACGCGCCTACATCCAGCCATGATGACGCTTCAGTTGAAAGCTTCTATGAAGACGTGGAATCGGCAATGAGTAAGGTGAAAACACAGTATACTATAGTAATGGGCGACTTTAATGCAAAGGTAGGGAAGAAGCAGGCTGGAGACCAGGCAGTAGGAGATTATGGCATCGGCACTAGAAACGCCAGAGGAGAGCTACTAGTAGAATTCGCAGAACGCAATAATCTGCGTATTTTGAATACCTTCTACCGAAAACGAGAAAACCGCAAGTGGACATGGAGGAGCCCTAATGGCGTAAATAAGAACGAAATAGACTTTATAATGACTGCACACCCAGGAGTCGTGCAGGATGTGGAAGTGGTTGGCAAGGTAAGATGCAGTGACCATAGAATGGTACGGGCTCGAATCCGCCTAGACTTGAAGAAGGAACGACAGAAACTGATACGCAAGAAGCAAATCAATGAGCTAGCACTGAGAGGGAAAGTACAGGAATTCAGAGTGTCACTGCAGAACAGGTACTCTGCTCTTAGAGAGGAAACCAACCTTAGCGTAGATACAATGAATGATAATCTGACGAGTATCATCACGGAGTGTGCAGTGGAAGTTGGAGGCAGGGTAGCTAGACAGGACACCGGCAAGCTTTCCCAGGAAACGAAGAACCTAATTAAGAAGCGTCAAATCATAAAAGTGTCAAGTACAACAGACAAAATAGAACTGGCAGAGCTTTCGAAGCTGATTAATAGACGTAAAGTATGCGATGTAAGAAGGTATAACATGGAAAGAATTGAGCACGCTCTGAAAAACGGAGGAAGCGTCAAAGCAGTGAAGAGGAAACTTGGGATAGGCAAAAGGCGGATTTATGCACTAAGGGACAAAGAAGGCAAATTAACTACCAATATGGATAGGATAGTTAAAATAGCGGAGGAGTTTTACAGAGATCTGTACAGTTGCCGAGACAACCACGACCTTAATACTATAAGAACTAGCAGTAACCCAGACGACACCCCACCGGTAATGATAGAAGAAGTCAGAAAAGCTTTGGAGAGCATGCACAGAGGCAAAGCTGCTGGTGAGGATCAAGTAACATCAGATCTGCTGAAAGATGGAGGACAGATTGTGTTAGAAAAACTAGCCACTCTATTTACGAGATGTCTCCTGACGGGAAAAGTACCAGAGTCTTGGAAGAACGCTAACATCATTTTAATACATAAGAAAGGAGATGACAAGGACTTGAAGAATTACAGGCCGATCAGCTTGCTCTCCGTAGTATACAAGATATTTACAAAGGTAATTGCTAGCAGAGTAAAGAAAACATTAGAATTCAATCAACCAAAGGAACAAGCAGGATTTAGAACAGGCTACTGAACAATTGACCACATTCATACTATCAATCAGGTAATAGAGAAATGCTCAGAGTATAACCAACCACTATACATAGCCTTCATAGATTAAGAGAAGGCGTTTGATTCAGTAGAAATATCAGCCGTCATGCAGACACTGCGGAATCAGGGCATAGATGAAATATATATAAACATTCTGGAAGAAATCTACAGGGGATCAACTGCTACCATAGTGCTTCATAAAAAAAGCAACAGAATACCAATAAAGAAGGGTGTAAGGCAGGGGACACAATCTCCCCAATGCTATTCACTGCATGCTTACAGGACGTTTTCAGAAGCCTAGAATGGGAACAGTTAGGGATAAGAGTTAATGTAGAGTACCTCAGTAACTTGCGCTTCGCCGATGACATTGCATTGCTGAGTAACTCAGGGGACGAATTGCAACTCATGATTACGGAGTTAGACAAGGAGAGCAGAAAGGTGGGTCTTAAAATTAATCTGCAGAAAACGAAAGTAATGTACAACAACCTCGGAAAGGAGCAGCGCTTTGCGATAGGTAATAGTGCACTTGAAGTTGTAAAAGACTATGTCTACTTAGGGCAGGTAATAACCGCAGAGCCTAACCACGAGATTGAAGTAACTAGAAGAATAAGAATGGGGTGGAGCACGTTCGGCAGGCACTCTCAAATTATGACAAGTAGATTGCCACTGTCCCTCAAGAGGAAGGTATATAACAGCTGTATCTTGCCGGTACTTAGCTACGGAGCAGAAACCTGGAGACTCACAAAGAGGGTTCAACTTAAATTGAGGACGACGCAGCGAGCAATGGAAAGAAAAATGGTAGGTGTAACCTTAAGAGACAAGAAGAGGGCAGAGTGGATTAGGGGACAAACGGGAGTTAAGGATATCATAGCTGCAATAAAGAAGAGGAAATGGACATGGGCCGGGCATGTAGCACGTAGACAGGATAACCGCTGGTCATTAAGGGTCACCAACTGGATTCCCAGAGAAGGGAAGCGGGGTAGGGGGAGACAGAAGGTTAGGTGGGCAGATGAGATTAAGAAGTTTGCGGGTATAAATTGGCAACAGCAAGCACAGGACCGGGTTAACTGGCGGAACATGGGAGAGGCCTTTGTCCTGCAGTGGACGTAGACAGGCTGATGATGATGATGATGATGATGACCTGTCATCATTTGAGAGTGCTTGCAAATGTGCTGCACCCCATTCTTTTTTTTCTGGTTACTTAAATCTTGTGGTGTGGCTCCGCTGTTATTACTTGCCCTAAGTAGACATTGTCTTTTACAACTTCAAGTGGACTATTACTTTTTTCAAAGCGCTGCACTCTTCCGAGGTTGTTGTACATTACTTTCATCTTGTGCAGACTAACTTTAAGACCCACCTTTCTGCTCTCCTTGTCTAACTATGTAATCATGAGTTTCAATTCGTCCGCTGCGTTATTCAGCAATGTAATGTCATTGGCGAAACGCAGGTTACTAAGGTACTGAACAAGAATGGCAATTTGGGCTAGTTGGTTTGAATTCATGATAATAAGGGCTGCAGCGCGAGCACGAATGTGCTAGAAGAAACAGACGAAAGTCGAGGCACGGAAGGCAAAGAGGACATCACGAGCGCTGACTACCAACTGAATTTTATTATTCGCAGCACACGTGATAATATATACAACAGGCAACCTTTGAACAGCACACGTGAGCAACGTAACATATTTTGGGGAATGTTCTAATAAAAAAAGGTACAAAAATAGCTAACCCTTATCTAAAAGCGCAAACTCTTTGCCATGCAAGGCCACCGAAGGTTGGCTCACGCATCCGTCACCAATTTTTTCTAATAAAATACGCTTCAGCTATTTCCCGAGTTAACTTGTCCATGTGGCGTGCCAACACACTCACGCCCGGAAATCGAAACTAAGGTACCCTCCGTTAACTCTTATACCTAACTGTTCCCATTCTAGGCCTGGGAAAACCTCCTGTAAGCACGCAGTAGATAGCAATGGGGAGATTGTATCCCCCTGCCGTACACCCTTCTTGATTGGTATTCCTGATATGATCAAGCAATCCGAAATAGTACTATATAAAAACGACTTGCATGCAACTAATGTTGTTCACAATAATGCCTAGTTTGGAAGAGTAGCAAGAAATGGTAATTTCAATGCATTTTTACCTTGCATACCGGCGGACACAATTGCTAATTATAAGAAAGATTTGACGGCTATATGCTTTTTTGATTTAACAAGATTTCAGTTAATCTGGCTTACCCCCAATCTGCAAATGCTTTCAGCGGCCATTTACCATAATAGCATGCGCAGTGTGAAGTTTATGAGAGTATCCTCGAAAACGAAAAAAAAGAACTTATGTGAATGCAAGTCGAAGGAATTATTATGCCGAATTTCAATATGAATGTGGTACTAATTTATTCCGAAAATGCATTTGCTTTTTCTTCGGCTATGTATAACGTTCTTGGTTGTGCAGAGAGTACATTTATCGAGAACTTCATGAGTAAACAAGTGAACAATTTTATTTGGGGTTGTGTTCACAAGCGTCAAATAATTATCACAAAATATAAATATCAGCGTCAATATAAATATCATACACACTTTAAGGACATACGCCAAGAAGGTTGCAACTCACTCGCACACGATACACATTTAATGGACCATGTATTGAAATATTTAAGCTTTGTAGCAACCGTTAACGTAGGCTGCCAAATTCACAATACTTCAGATTTACATGGGTCTGTCACTACTTGGTCTAGATGGCTAATGCGCAAGTTCCACAACAGTATTGGCCTAAAATTACGTTGAGAATACAATTAGTATGACACATTTGTGAAAATAACGACTGGCATGATGCCTAAGCCAAGTTTTACATTATGTACACAGCCCACCACGGTGCAGCCGTGTAATAAATAAAACTGCTTGCGAACATATTCTCTCAACACTGACACTAAGGTGCATTTACTTATAAAGTGTGTGTACTTATGAAATATTTACTTATGAATATGGTGGGTATATACCCACCAAACGCGCAAATACACACGCGCGTATAGTGTTCCATGGACGCTTTGGTCGAGCATTTGCCTCAATGTGTGCAGATATTTTCGGCCGTGTGAGAATGATATGAGTGTGTTAATAATAATAATAATAATAATAATAATAATAATAATAATAATAATAATAATAATAATAATAATAATAATAATAATAATAATAATAATAATAATAATAATTTTATTATTATTATCATTATTATTCAGTGGGTTCAAAAAGGCAATTAAAGAAATTACTGGCTGAGCTGTAAAACACAAGGTTTGTATGCCACGTATGGTCTGTGTCTCTTCTTTGTTCATCTTTTTTTATTTTCTGCCTGTATAAAAGTAAGGGTGTTAATCATTTGTCTGTTCGTTGTTAACGAAACAACAATAGTTTTGTTACCTTGTATCCACATCACTGTAACCGGCTTTGCCGGACCTAGTCGCACAAGTCCTGGGGACTTAGACAGACCTGTTTTTTTGTATTTCTTATGGATGTGTACAATAAGGTATTATTAATATTATTATTATTATCATATATTATTATTATTATTATTATTATTATTATTATTATTATTATTATTATTATTATTATTATTATATTATTATTATTATTATTATTATTATTATTATTATTATTGTATCTCGCAAAACGTCCAACGTGTCAATTTCATACTCTGTCAATATATTGTTGTTAAGAGAAAATTTACGAGATCAGTTATCTTGGTGTACTTTTTGATTGCATGCTAACTTTTTCTATACGCAATAAATGTGCTGCCAATGGAGGCCTTCGTTCCTTTTTTGTTGGCAGAATATTCATCGAGAATCCAGTTTTCCTAAAGCCTTTACTATTTGTACACCGCAATATGTCTTGTTCAACATGAGTATATATGCATATCTTATCTGGAATGGCTTCGCTAAGTCCAACAGAACCGCCACTGAGCGAGTCCAAAAAAAAATTCATAAGCATTTACACCCACAATTTTGCTAGAACCTTTTCAACACTGCAGAATATTGTCTTTGCCATCTCGGAATGCCAGACAAAATCGCGCTGTGCTGTTATCTGTTTACAAGCTAAAATATTGTCTTCGCCATCACTTATCGACTGACAAAACAGCGCAGAACGATTAGTTTTTCACAAGCTTGTTGAAGCTAAGATGTTCTGGCCTTTGCGGTTGTAAAAATTTTCAATTTCCGTGTAGGTTATTCAGAAACAAGCGACCGTCGCATGTACTTGTCAGCTTCTTCCCAAAACATATCTTTCACAGAATACCGAGTCTCTCAAAGTCGAATTTCTTGATTTGACTAGTGTTACATAGTTCACAGTCACTTTTTTATTAGTGAGGTTTGCCCTGTCCTAACGCAGGTTTGCACATGTTGAGATTCTTCTCTTTCCCGTCTTTCAGGAAGCCCTCAACGCAGTTGTGTATATTCTGCCTTACTTTACAGTCCCATTTCATGAATATATTTTTTATTGATTGTTCCCACTGTGCGTTGATTTATTTTTGTCTGTCCGTTTTTGGTCGTTTTATTGATTCCCGTTTTTAGTATACAGTCTGTAAATTTCCTTATTATTGTTTCAATTTTGCGTGCGCCAGCACTAAAGGCCCTATGGTTGCTCCCGGATACGTTGAATAAATCATTGATTGATGATTGGTTGAGCGAATAATAATAAAGTAATATATATGCTTGAAAAATTGGATTAAAATCTGTGTAGAACGCATCCTGGTAGCCAGCGTACACAAAGCAGTGATTGCCGCTTCACCGAATGCCTGTCTCAAAGGTCATACACCTGCAGCTTTCTGGGTCTACGGAAAGAAATTGAGCTAGCGTTTTCCCCAAAAGCTCGCCTGACTGCAGTGCAGCCTTTTCCAAGGGGCGCGCATGGTGAAGAATGTAAAATGACACCAGTCGCAGGGGTGAATTATACGTGAAACGTTTTTGGCATACAGCAGTTGGTCGACACAGACAAGAAAGTGCCGCGTCCCATTCTAGTAACGATGAAGGAAATAGTTTGCTCAAATATTCAGTCCTATGGTAATAATATTGCATCATTACGTGTGAACAAACGAAACTTGGTTCGCCAATGAGCTTAGAAAAATTTAGTTCCAGTGAAAAGCACATGAATCGTTGATCTCAAGGGTAATACAGGTTACAGCGTCAAGGCGGCCGTGTATCCATCCGCGCCTTTGTTTCTTTTTCGCTCATCGGCGTCATGGGTGCGGTGCGGATCTTGTTTGTCACTTCGAATTACTCTTTCTCTTATTTCGTGTTCAACTACTGCTGCGATTTACACAAGATAATTGCGCAGCTCTCAGGAATTTATTTCGCTGTACGTTGGGCGATTGTGAGCGGACGTGGAAGGGTTTCCGTGTGTGTGTCTAGGCCACTGGATTGGCGCACGTTCGCTTTTTGTGGGAAAAAAAATGGACACCCATGCTTGCCGGCAACCTTTCTATCACAACTTTTACCAAAAGCAGTATGAATGGACGTAGTGCCCTTAAGATGTGAATAGGTTACCTTGATTAACAGGCTCCGTGAAAGACAAGCCTCGGATAAATGGTAATGTAAGTTCATCATTTTTATTACCTTCGCACGTTCTTTGCAAATATCATGAAAACTCAAGAAACACATCGCATTGAATGCTTCATGAGTAAATATTTTCTTTGTAAGTGTGGTTACCTGATTAGGCTGCCTTTTTAAGCGATACGACAACGCTTTTTTTTAAATTTCTTCCTGACAGGGCTCTGTTTGATCAAAACATCTGCACCAGCAAAATATGGGTTTCGTGCTATGGTACTTTTAGTAAAAATATTCATATGAATATAACTGTTTTGTATTTTTCTCGTTTTAACGCTTGAGCAACTACGAAGAATAAATTACAACTTGCGCAATTTCAAATGAAAAACAGTTGGATATCTCGAACCCCAAGAGTTTCATGACATTTATGAGCCTACGTTTTAATTTCTTTCTTCGCCTACTTTCCCCTAGTTGTTCTTAGTATGCCTGTTTTGATAAGGACAGAAAGTGAATTTTTTTGCTAGTTTGGTTGTTAAAAGCAGTGTTCACGGATCGTAACGGGACAACTTAGTAATACCTCATAATTTTGTTTCCATCTTCTACAATTCGGGTGACATAAGTCTAATTTAGACTGTAATTCGTACATCACAGCGAGCATTATCGTTAGAGATGTCGCAACATAGCGTGGTTATCTTGATGAACTGCACATACCCGTATACACAGTTGCGGAAAATAATCGGATGTCACGTTTACATCCACGAGCACTGTACATAAATTTACGCAAGCCGACAAATAGACTCTTCTGATGCATTAGGGCAGTGTGAAAAAAACCGGGGGACCAACAGACTGCATTTTTCAGAGTAAAACGCCATAGCAATACCCTGTTCCTTGTTCGTAAATCAACCACTCAGTTTGTACTTTTTTGTATGATGCTACCTAAAGAATTTTAATTGTGGAATACTACTGTGTAATTGATAATCTTGAAAGCGTCTTGTCTCAATAAAGGTTTCGCACATGACTGCATTTTGTGTAAGAAAAGGGTAGCATAGTTTGAACTACGAGCCATATTATATTATCTTAACTCTGTTGCACGAAAAAATTGAAGTACAAAAAGAGGACACTTGGACACACTAGCAACTAAAACTTTATTGAAAAAAAACGGACAAATGTATGTGGTTACAAGAACGCGTGTGGTGAAAGAAAATGATTAGATGTCTGGTCATCTAATCAGTTTCTTTTAGCTCACAGACAGTGTAGTGCACACAGGTGCTTACGTAGCAAGGAGCGCTTTTTAATGTAACAGTGCTAAAGAGCTCATCGTAGCTTGTGTGCAATAAATCACCTCGTGCATGACCGAAGATTCAAAGATGCAAAGAACAGTGCTTTGAGATAGAGAATAGTGCCATTGAAGTTGTAAAAGACGATGTCTACTTAAAACAGGTAATAACCGCAAAGCCGAACCACAAGACTGAAGTAACTAGAAGAATAAGATTGGGGTGGAGCACATTTGGCAAGAACTCTCAAATCTTGACAGGTAGATTACGACTATCCTTCAAAAGGAACGTTTATAACAGCGGCATCTTGCCGGTACTTTGCTGTGGAGCAGAAACCTGGAAACTTACAAAGAAGGTTCAGTTTAAATTGAGGACAATGCAGCGAGCAATGGAAAGAAAAATGATGGGTTTAACCTTAAAAGACAAGAAGATATCAGAGTGGATCAGAGAACAAACGGAGGTCGAGGATATCATAAATGAAATCAAGAAGAGGAAACAGACATGGGCTGGGCATGTAGCACGGAGACAGGATAACCGCTGGTCATTAAAGGTAACTAACTGGATTCCTAGAGAAGGCAAGCGGGTTAGGGGAAGACAGAAGGTTAGGTGGGCAGATGAGATTAAGCTTGCGCATGTAAATTGGCAGCATCAAGCACAGTATCGAGTTTACTGGCGGAACATGGGAGAGGCCTTTGTCCTGTAAAGGACGTAGGCAGGCTGATTATGATGTTGATTATGATGATGACATGCGCAGAAGCAGTGTTGCTTTAGTGCCTCTTAGGCCATGGCAAACGGGGACAAGTAAATTGTTCTATAAATATTTTCTTTTCGCTTGTTTAGATCACTACTGGTGTGAAAACAGAGAGTATGCGCCCCAAGTTTGTATATATAACTATTACAAAAACAGAAAACATTCACATACCTCTCCCGTTTGGGCTGGGTGACCTACGCAAGCGTGGTAAGCTGGGACTCCCCGTGTTATTGAACACGTTTCGCCGAATCGGAGGGAAACGTGATTGACTTTGTCCGGGAAGTGGGCCGGCAAGTGCGCATGAAAGGCCTTCGTCTTTTACGGTGCATAAAAGCACATAGGCAGCTAGAAAGTTAAGAGCATTGGTTGCATAGGTGTACGGCATTGTCACCGCATGAGTAGATTTAATTTGTTGCTGTTTGGCCTAAGAGATTTTTTATCCACCCTGATACAATGCACAATGAAACGATTGCCATGTGGTGACGTTAACGCATAAAACGTTTCTTGTTCTGTTCTTCCGCGGACTGCACAGTAGCTGTATAATAGCACGGGCTTTTTCATGGACAAAAACCAAGACATTGAGTGCCTTTCCATTTCTGCATCATTTGGTTGTGATACGAATGTTTCTTCTTTGCCCACATTAGGAATCTATGCTGTGAAAGTTGATATATTTTAGCATGGTTGCGACCGCGTATTCTGCGGCGGTTGTTGCTTGTGTTAGAGGGCTATGCATGCTGACGCGAGCTTCTCCGGCACACGAGCTTCTTCAAGCTCTCACAACGGCGATAAGACAGTGTGAAGCCCATGACACAATTCAGTTAAAAACGGCTGTATGAACGAGAGAGGCATGAGAAACTGATGTAGAGCTTCTGCATTGGGTACCAAAAAAACATCGTGTGAGAACGCGTCAACACCGCCGCTCAATTAATGTTTCAACAGTGCAGTGACGTGAGCGTGATTTTCGCGCTCTTTTTGAAAACGCAGCATTCTACTTAACACACAATTGTTCATAGGCGTTTGTCCTCATTCAGTTAGGTTGATTTGTTCCACCTGCACCGTGTGAATTTCTACTTTCGAAGGGAACAACAATGCACACGCAGTACTCTATAGATTCTATAAAAATTTGTGGATAAATATATGGAGATGTTGTGATCAAAGGCGCGACACATATGACGGCAACGTTGCTTAAGTGGTGCTTCGTGATTGCAGTGAAATCAAATTCAATACCCTGTAGCCAAAGGATGTCACTTTTTTTTCTTCACGCGTGTGTGCACAGGCTGAGCAATAAAGCCTAAAGCTGAATCATGCCGCTCACTGGCATGAACACTGCTCTTCGGCAAGAGCAAACGCAGTGAGCCGACATGACCTTTTCAGTGGGCGTCTCTCATTGAAACTCAATAAAAGACTGAACTCGGGTGGAAATTTTTCGAAGGGGTAGTTTTGACTTTTTCAATTGTTTACTCGTTCAAAACAAGTCATCGCAAGAGCTCGGAAAGATCCCGAACTTTTATCTAACTTGGGCTGCCCTGTATAGCACTTTTGTTTATTAGTCCACCTTTTGCCCAGAAAAGCCGTGACTATATGCGGTCGAAGAATTCTTACCATGTCTGTCTGTCTGTCTGTCTGTCTGTCTGTCTGTCTGTCTGTCTGTCTGTCTGTCTGTCGGTGTGTCGCTCGGTCGGTCGGTCAGTCGGTTGGTCTATCGCTTCTTTTATGCACCGAGTCCCTCATGGCCATTTCAATTTAGCGTATACTAAAATACACATAACGAAATATGAGCGCAAGTGAAGAAGAAAAATATTCGATCAAAGTAACATGCGAATCTATGTCATCCGAAACATAAGAAGAAAAGGTGACTTGAGTCCCACTTTTCATTATTTGAAACAATACGACATTTCGCTAAAGATGTCTTCACTTGTTATAACTCTAGATATGTATGTTGAACATTCACACGTGATTTATTTAACAATATTTTGCTGTACCGTAGCAATTCCAACAAGAATATGGGCATTAGCACCGCCAGAAGTGCTAAGCTAAAATGCAGCGCTTGGCTGGTGAGGAGCTAACATTGAATAGTGCTACGTACACCGATTCAGTAGATGGCACTTGAGTATACAAGTGACGTTAACTTGACAAAGTGCCTCAAATATTGGCATACGTATGTAATGTTTATGCAGTTAGATAGGCAGCATTGAAACCACAATAGAGGTTTCCCCAATATTATGCTTCCATAGGGTCTTATCTCAAGCACTTGTGAGACCTGTCGTGACTTTAGTGGCATGATTGATCGCCACACAGAGTGCTTGAATTCGATTCCTGCTTGCGCCTTCATATTCATTATTTGAATTTATACGGTCAAAGCTGCAATTGTCAGTCCGTTTTTAACGCTTTCACATTTAAAATACCAGGGTCTGTTCTTACCGGCATTTGGTAGACAATCTATGAAGCACCTGTTGTCCATACGTAATATACAGGTATGTGCCACATGTGTTTCGAGTGAAGATTTTCACGTCGTACTTGATAGCATGTTCACCATATTTATGTTGTGACCAGAATGTCATAATGGTCGAACCCTACTACATTACCATCCCAATTTTGGTTTACGTAAAGTAAAAGATATGATCAGGAGGGCGTATAAATAGAAGCAATACAACGCATGTGCAAAAGGCGCTTTCCAGTACTTTCAGGGGCAAAGCTCTTCTTAGTCTAAGCTTGTCCTGCGTGAGGCGTAGCCGGCAGTATCAGACAGACAGACAGACGAATGGACGAACAGGTAAACACATGGATGGACGGATGGACGTGAGCAGGAATGGAAGCACGGACAGTCGAAGGGATGGATGGACCTATGCAAAGGCGGATGCATGCACGGAAAGGCAGACATATAGACGGACAGACAGACAGACAGACAGACAGACAGACAGACAGACAGACAGACAGACAGACAGACAGACAGACAGACAGACAGACAGACAGACGGACGGACGGACACATGGATGGATGGGCATATGGATAGACAGACAGACAGATGGGCGGACGCTTCGCCCCGCGTATCATAATTCACTCCGTGGATATGCTGCGCTTTTTTCACACAGCTGAAATTATTTTCAAGGAAACAATTACGTTTACTCATTTCATCAACACGTACGTAACTGGCTATTATTGTCCTCCTCCTTTGATGTTTCCATTTTAGATGTTGCGCATTTGACAGACGTTTATGCACAGCTATTTGCTGTGCTTGCGTTTTCGCCATTTCCGGCTTTTTCCCGTGCATGTACGCAGAAAAATTAAAAAGTTCATAAGTACTGATTTTCTCTTTGATGTACAAGTTCTCAAGCGCGATAGTTCTATTGCTGTTTTGCTGTTTTTTCTGTATCACCCATACCTGCGCGAGGTCTTATGTGAGAAATAATAATATTATCTCAATTTTACACACAAAAACACGATACATTTAGGAGAGCAGCCGTAGGCGAGGGCTACTGAAAAGAAAATCATCTTGTGTTCTTTGCCATTCTTTCACATCGCTCATTGCATGGGCTTCAACAGTGTCCGCTTCATCGAATAGCGACTACTGCAGTCGCTAGTAAAAGCGGCGTGACCTGCGGGGTCAGCCGACGACAAGCGTGGCAAGCTACGCCACACGACAGACCCCGTTTTTACAGGCTGTCAGCGCTTCTGAAAAAAAAAATATATATATATATATATATATATATATATATATATATATATATGTGTGTGTGTGTGTGTGTGTGTGTGTGTGTGTGTGTGTGTGTGTGTGTGTGTGTGTGTGTATCCCCACAGGGGCGCCTGCGCAAGTAGGTGTTTGGTAGATAATGGGCGAGTTTTGGCTCCCTCCGATGTCTAGCTGTGCGTGGCTTTGCCGTGTCCGGGAAAAAGAGGATCTTGGGACTTGAGCCGACGCTGGGTGATTGGACCTTTAAGGCCCCCCGGCAGAGGCAACACACCCCTTTGGCCCCCGCTTCACGTAAACGGCACCCCTGGGCTGACCCACCGAGGGGAAATCGGCAGTCGCCTTTTCCTATTTCTCTCTTCCTACATCTTCGCCTTTATAGCTCACTTCTTACCTGTCCTGTCGTCTTCTCTTTTCCGCTTACTTCCAAATTTCTTGGCGGCTAGGGTTAACCCTTGGGGACTGACCTCCCTTGGTCAGGACAACAGAGTTATAGGAGCAATGTATGGCTAACGTGTCTATACGTTCCCCTTGTTGGACTCTATGGTGGGTGGCCAGCATAGCCACCAAATGAACATGCTTTTCTATGAAAAAAAGTACCCCCCCCCTTTCCACAATGATGGGTCCCGTAAAAGGGGTCACACCGAAGCAAATAGAAACCTTCTGACTAAAGAGAGCGATTACACGAAATTCATTGTTGTAGTGTCATTGACTGAAACTGAGATTCAAGACATATCACCATTCCCGATTGCGAAAGCAATCAAAGGATGCATGGGAAGCAGTTACAGTGCAAAAAAAAAATGAATTCAGGAGATCTCCTCATAGAGGTGAAAACCAAAGAACAAAGTGACAAAATTAAACACCTTGGAAAAATCGGACAACATGGAGTCCGTGTAACAGCTCTCCGATCTCTCAATTACACGCGAGGTGTAATATCGGACAATGAACTGCTCATGTGCACTGACGCAGAAATTGAGGATGCTTTAGCGGATCAAGGTGTACTTGCCGCACGAGCAATCGTCATTCGCAGAGATAAGAAGGAAACCCGTACAAGGAATGTAATACTAACATTCGCAAGCACGACACTTCCTGCTGCAGTTAAGGTAGCGTGCCTTTACCTACGTGTGAGGCCCTACATACCTAATCCTCGCAGGTACTTCCGGTGCCAGAGGTTCGGTCACGGGTCTCATTCATGTCCTGGTAGTCCAACCTGCATGAAATGCGGCCAGAATGAACTTGATGATGGCGAGTGCGCCAAACCTTTAAACTGTGTGAACTGCAAGAGCCCCATGCAGCGTACTCACGCTACTGCGCAAAAGGCATAAAAAAGACATACTTACACTGAAAACCAAAGAAAACATACCATATGCAGAAGCGCGCAAGTGAGTGGTTCTTGCCCAAAAGGGCACTTACGCTGAAGCGGAGCGAAAGGGGAAGGCACCGTCGACGGTCTCTGTAGGCACACATATCGAACTCCAGGACCTAGTGGCCACGGTCCGTCCCCCAGACAAGAGCGAAAAAAAGGCACCGAGTGCCTTTTTTCTGGGAAGCCCCAAAGCCTCGACCAGTGTTGGTGTCAGCCAACCTAATGTCGAGGCAAAAGAGGTCTCAACAATCGTGCCGAGTAGCCAGCCTCACTTGAGGAGGCCAGCGTCCTCGCCAGGCACCAATACTGTTGAGCACCCCGGTGGTTCTGAGTCCATGGACGTAAGTCAATCGGATACTGAAAGCCTGACAGACCCTGCTCCAACCAGCAGGGCGATCAGGCAGCCCATCATTCCTCCCTGCCAAGAAGGGAAAGCGAGCCGAAACACAATTTCAGCCCCACAAAAAAGAACTGACGAAGCACACGAAATGTGTAGCTTTTTAGCTTATGCACAACTAGCTCATAATACTAAAGTTAATACACATCATTTCACGTAATGGCATTCATCATCCATTAGAACTGCAGAGGCATGACACAAAATTTAAGCTACATTAGGGACATATTTACAAGCTTCTATCCTGTAACGTTATGCTTGCAGGAAATAAATCTGGGACCAAAAACACCAAAATACTAAAAGTTTACACTGTTATACGTCGCGACCGCTCGCAAAGCAACCGGCTGTCGGACGGCGTCGCCATTATTGTCCAAAGTGGTATTGCGGTAAGAGAAGTTATAGTTAACAGTTTCATTGAAATGGCTGCAGTCACCATTTTATCACATAAAACTATCACTATTTGTTCCACATACAATCCACCTCATACACATTTCACTGTAAAATATGTAGAATTGATTGCAGAACAGCTACCCAAACCTTTTTTAATGGCAGGAGATTTCAACGCGCACAATATACTATGGGGTAGTGTAAAGACAGACAGTAGAGGGCATCTAACTGAAAATTTTATTCTTACTAACAATGTGTGTCTTTTAAACACTGGATCACCAGCATGCTGCTCTCCAGGCACCGGAGCAATAAGTTGCTTGGATTTGACACTGTGCTCAAGCTCACTGTTTGCTGACTTCACATGGCAAACAATAAACAACCCTTACGGTAGTGACCATCTACCGTCAATGGTGAAACTAACATCACCACTTCCGACCATACGCTCTCGACCACAGCGTTGGAAGCTTCACAAAGCTAACTGGCCTTTGTTCAAACAGAGAGCGATTGTACAGGATGAGTTTTCTGAAAACCTAACAATAGATAAAATAAATGACAAGATCACCGATTGCATACTGTCTGCGGCAGAGCAAGCTACTCCCCAGTCTTCAGGACTAGTGGGAACAAAGCTAAAGCCATGGTGGACCAGTGAGCGGGCAAAAACCAAAAACTACAAAATAAAGCATGGTGCAACTTCCGTAGGTACCCCACATGTGACAACCTCTTTGCGTTCAAACAAGCTAAAGCAAAAGCACGATATATTCGTAGAAATGCAGAAAAATCGTCCTGGCAGTAGTACATATCTACAATAAATAGCACAAACACACCCAAGAAAATGTGGAACCAGGTTAGAAAATTCAGCGGCGACTATTCTTCATACGCGATACCCATACTTACAGACACAGGCACACAGACATAGGGGAGCAGGCGAACATTTTAGGTGAACATTTTTACACCATATCCAGTTCCGCTAACTACACGCCATCATTCCTGGCATACAAACAGACAACTGGAAAACAAAAACTGCCTATAACCGGTGGCCTAGATGAGCCGTTCGACGCTCCCTTGACACTCCAAGAGTGAAGCACAGTGCTTTCGGTGGCAAAAAACACAGGAGTCGGTCCAGACAGAATTCATTACGCAATGCTCGCGCACCTGTCTCAAGCTGCCGTTGCAAACATTAATTAGTTTTTTAACGTGATTTGCAAAACTGACAAAATGCCCTCAATATGAAAAATGACAACCATAGTGCCATTTCTAAACACTGGAAAACACCGGGTAGCTATAGACCCGTAGCACTTACAATCTGTATGGCTAAATCATAGGAAAGCGTAATAAACAGAAGACTAACGTACACCCTTGAAGTAGACAACCGACTAGATGATCAACAGTGTGGGTATAAGAAAGGCCATTCAACGATTGATCATCTTGTTCGTCTCTAACACACAGTGCGTGAGGCCTTCTTACATAGGCAACACTGCCTAGCAGTGTTTTTTGACCTGGAGAAGGGCTACGACACCACGTGGAGGTACCGTATACTGAGAGATCTGGCAAATCTCGGACTACGCGGAAGAATGCTTTATTGCCTCTCTGACTTTCTATCAAACCGAAACTTGCAGGTACGGTTGGGCTCCACACTATCGCGGGTTTTTGTCCAAGAAAATGGTGTGCCGCAGGGTTGTGTGTTGAGCACTACACTGTTCGTAGTCAAAATGAATCGAGTTAATGAAGTAATCCCACCCTCCATCATGCACTCATTATATGTTGACAATCTCCAGATAGCATGTCGGGCCTCAAGCATATCCACATGTGAAAGGCAGCTTCAGCTAACCGTCAACAAACTGACCAAATGGGCAGATCAAAATGGCTTTCGCCTTTCTACCCAGAAAACCGTTACCCTACTTTTCTCACAAAAGCGTGGCTTGTATCCGGACCCTGTTCTTAAGATCAACAACAGTGTACTGCCACTCAAGGCAGAACACCAGTTCCTAGGCCTAGTCTTTGACAGGAAACTAAACTTCATTTCCCACATGAATTACACAAAAAATAAAGCAAACAAAGCGATCAACATTCTGAAAATACTATCGTGGAAACACTGGGGTGCCGATCGAGTCTGCCTTTTATGCATATATCGCTCGATCGTGTGCAGCATACCTGATTACGGCAGCTTTATTGACGCTTCAGCCAAAAACTTACCTCAAACGTCTTGACCCAATACATCATCATGGATTGCGCTTGGCGACTGGAGCGTATAGAACCTCACCTGTCCAGAACTTATATGCTGAGAGCAACGAGCCATGCCTAGAACAAAGAAGAGGGCTACTTACTGTATCCTATGTTTAAAGAACCAGATCAAAACCAAGCCACATATGTCACACTACTGTCTCTCACATCGGTACCAGAATACAATACAACAAGAGACCGCACACTATAAGACCACTTCTTCTGCGCTTTGAAGAAATATGTCTAGACTACGAAGTACTGAATCAGGCACTAAGCGTTGTCCGAATACCGGAAAGACTGGCTCCACGGTTGGACTTTTCACACTACATTAACTTTGCCTTAACTCATCTAAAGAAGAAGGGAACTCCACGGAAACAAATTATCGAGGATTTCCTAGTCGTACAAGAAAAATATAACACACACTCTGAATACTACACTGATGGATCAAAAACACAAGAATATACAGGAAGTGCTGTCTTATCAAAACACTCAGAAACATGTATAAGACAGCCACCATTCGTATCTATCTTCACAGCAGAAGTATATGCTCTTTTGATTGCTCTCGAAGAAATTTTATCAAGAAATCACAAAAAAGCTGTCATATACACTGACTCACTTAGCGCATTAAAAGCCCTACATTTAGGGTCGGAAAAAGAATCGTTTCTCGGGGACATTTTACAGAAGCTAGAAAGAGCTGAGAAAAATGGCAAGGCAATCCGGCATGGATGGGTGCTGAGCCGTTTTGGTATCCCAGGAAACGAAAAGGCAGACAGGGTAGCGACAAGGGCAGGTCATCAAAGCATAGCTGAAATAAGGGCACCATTCAGAGACAGTTTGAATAGTTGTTGGACAGCCTTAAGGGCAAAATAGCGAGAAGAGTAGCAGGCTCCAGTGCATAACAACCTTGAAATTATCAAGCCTATTCTACGAGAATGGAAGTCTTGCAATCACCAAAAGCACTTCATCAAAGTAACGCTATGCCGGCTACGTATAGGTCATACTCAACTCACCAACAACTTTTTATTGCGCGGACACGATCAGCCAGAATGCGAACATTGCAAGGAACCTCTGACTATCAATCATATTTTAATAACTCCCTGCATCCTTCGATAAAATCACCCACACGTGTTTGCAGAAGAGTGTTTACTTCCTGTATGTCACTCTATAAATCAGTGGCACCACCATGTCTACCTCCCTGTATAAAAACCAACTGACTGCCAAACAGTATCTGCATTTCCACAGCAGCCACCCCCATCATTGCAAGACAGGTGCTCCTTACTCTCAAGTCCACAGATACAGAAGAATGACCTCAAAAATTACGCAATTTGACACCCGCGCACAGGAATTGCGAGCAGCTTTCTTGCGTCAAAGGTACCCTGTTATGATCGTCATCATTATTAAAGTCTTTCCGTTTTTGTGGACTGGAGAAAAATACTTCGACGCATTCCATGCAAGGATGCGCCGTCAAGACGGGTTGGTTTCCTGTAAGCAAAACGCGAACAAGCGTCCCAAACCAGTTCTTGCGAAGAAAACACACGAGCCAAGAAAGGCCATTGTCAGCTCTATGCAAGCCTTTCGAGGCAGACAAGGAGGCAGCTGGGCCATTTTCGAGGTTGCCGTGGATCCGGAAAGACCAGAACCAGCGTGGTGCTTGCAGTTTGGGCTGAAAGCTAAAGCGAAACTGGTTGTGGCTGCACCTTGCGAGGAGAAGCGGAGCCCCGGATATTCGCAGCTAACAACGAGGAGTGGAATGTGGAGTTGAAGGAAAGAAGAAGGCCTTATCTGCTGCAGCCCTTGCGGGAGCCCAACTCGACGACGAGGGATTAGTCGACCACTCCCCCTTCAAGCTTTATTCATAGGATCGGCTGAATGGAGTGGCATGTTTTGACGATATGCTGGCGGACCACTACGTTATCCTACCCGAACGCAGTCCGGCAAGTTTGACACGTGTACCGGGAGCTGGTTTTTCGAACCTCACCCAACTGCTAGAAGAATTCTTGAAAAGCAAGGTCATCTAAGATCTTCGGACTTCCGGGAAATCTTGGTGACGTTTGCGAAACGTCGGTGCAGTGCATTTGTGACACTATTTGGGCAACGTGTAGGCTGTGCTCTCTCCACGTGCATTGTGTGGTGTCTTTCCCCTTCTTCGTGGGTAGAGCACTTAGGCCATGAAGCACTGTATTGGCTGAAGCCGCGGACAATGCGCCCAGAATTGGCAAAACAGCACTATATTGTCAAATTGTTGTCGTTCTTACGAGCGCCTCATCTGACTTGTTCCACGAAGGGTCGGGGGCCCGCTACCAAACTGACACCCGCAGGACCCGGAGTCACAACAACTGAATTGCAGTGGTGGAATAGTGTTAGCCCTGGTCCCAACAACTGATGGTAGCGGGGGGATAGCGTCAACCTAGGTCGCAACTACTGGATGGCATCGGAGGGAAGGCGTCAACCCAGGTAGCAACGACTCGACGACAGCAGTCAGATGCTACGACCCCTTCGACTTCGAGGGGTGATTGAACGACAGCGGTCAGATACTCCAAGCTCATCGACTTGAGAGGCAGCCAAACGGCACTTCTGGGATGACACGAGGTCATCGACTGCGAGAGGCAACCGGAAGGCACTGCTGAGATGCACGACGCTAGAGGCATTACCGCGAGCCGGGTGAGTGGCGACTTTCTCTGGTAAACTTTACCAGGCATTTACTATTGTGCGAGTAAAAGCTGCTAGGGAGAATAGCTATTTTGGTCATGGTGTAACTGGCGTCAGGCAGATTGTTAGATTGCTTGATTAAGCTATAGTCTGTGGGTGACTGCATGGTCTACAATGACGGAGCTATTTTAGTCATCAGGTCAACAAATAACTTGCGTCAGGCGGATAATTGTGAGATAGCTTGTTTAAGCAATAGTTTGTGGGTGACAGCAAGGTTACCAGTCACAGAGCTGTTTTAGTCATTGGGTTAACAAATAACTTGCTTGGGGCGGCTAATGGGGCGATAGCTATTTAAGCTATAATCTGTGGTGACGGCAAGGTTAACAGGGACAGAACATTCATTTTAAAGCTTAAGGAAGCTTTCTACAGATTGAGTTAACAGGTAACTTGAGGCAAGGCAGATAACTAGAGCAGTCGTTGTTGTCAGGGTTAGTTAGTTGCAAGACAGGAATCATTCGTAGAACAGAGAATGGTACCCGAAGCAGTCATGAATCTGAAAGCCCTGCGAAAACCCTTGTTGCTAGCGGTCACAAGAGAGACAAAACTGTATGTGTCGGACTCCCCAACAGGAACAAGACTGATTGAGCGGATCGTCGCGACAGGGTTGAAAGATGAGGAACTCTCAGGCTATGTCATGAATATTGAGGAAAAAAAGGCAGAAGACCAGAGAAAAAATGGAAAGGTAGAAGCTCATAGAAAAGAAGCAGATGCCCAGAAAAAAGAGGCAGATGCAGAGAGAGAAGCCGAAAGGATTCGTATACACGAGGCTAAAATATGAACATTAGACGAATACATTGAAAGGAGGAAACGTGAAGTTCGGCAGAGCATCGGAGGCGTCTTTGGTCGTGTATATGTTGGGTATGTGTGATGCTCGAAAGGTGCAATGAAGTGGCGAAGATGGTGGAGTGTGAAGTCACCGAGAAAGCCACTGTTTGCGAGGTAAAACAGTGGCTTTCTCGAAAAAGGTACGCGTCTTTATCAGTGCGACACGCAAAGTGATCCTTCGGCAGAAAGAAATGAGCAACAGGTCGTTGTTAGGGAAATCGCGCCTTTGGAAGGTACGCAACTCTCCGATGGTGCGAAGGTCGTGCATGTAGAGAGCGACACGGTGGCTTGTATGCAAACTGTATCAAGTCCAACAGGTGTTCCATGTGAGACAAAGGGTGCTTCCAATCGCCGTGGTGAGGTCATTGAACAGATTGATGAGCTGGAGACCACGCTCAAGCCTCAGCAAGGGAATGACCTTTTGGATGTTGAAAGAGATACGACGAAGGCAGTACTTAATGTAGCGAAGAATAACACTACTGAAACCCGATAGTACTGCCAGCGAGAACGAGCTACTGTTGAAAGTATTTCCTGCAGATAGCGTGGAAAATGTCTCAAAGGGTGAGAAGGTACATTGCGAGGCTGTCGTAGGTGTACAAACAGCACAAGTTTGGGGGAGGATCGTTTCGAGGAAATGTCTAATCCCAGCAGCATGAACAGAGCTTGTGTGGTGGAAGAGACATGCCTCGTGCAGCGGCACGTAAATGATCGACCGGACGCTAAAAACTACCCGTAAATCGAGAAGGATGCGAATTTCTATTTCACATCTGTGGAGGACCCAGCGTCTGGTTTTGTGAGGGTTAGCGCAGATAAATTAGCCCGACAGAGCAATGAAGCGGAGAAATTGAAGGGCAAAGGCTGCAGAAAAGGTGGTGCACAAGCTTACCTGAACTGTAGGATTGCCGATGACGCAACCAGGGAAGTTTGTAACAACCAAAGAAAGGTTGTACGTAAGCGTCACGGCAAAAGAAAGAAGCGCAGACGTGCGGCACCACAAAAGAATGGAGGCAGAGGGCACGCCACAGCGTAAAAGGAAGGGTTGGCCATCGGGCGATTCTACAAACTGTCCTCTGCAGCGTATGGTCAAGTGAAATTGGCGAGAGAGGAGTAGCGGAAAGGTACGCGCGTCTCCAAGAAAGAAGGCGTGGTCGAAAAGTACAGGTTTTCGTCGACAACGATGTAAACAAGTTTCTAAAATAAAGGCGGCTAGTCCTAAATTCAGTGTGGAACCAAATACTAAAGGACAATGGCGAGTCTTTCCCAAGCACTTCTGGAATCGTTAATGTTACGACGAAAGCCAGCCAAAATGACGAGTGAGGCAAGATAGCAAAGTCTGGCTAGGAGCTCGCGCTCATTGTGGCCTCAGGATATTGCAAAAGCGGCAGAGAATACGACTGTCACGTGCGAGGCTGAAAACGTAAAGGTCAGTTGCAAGCTTTTCACAGAATATGACCCAGAGTTTCTGGAAAGGAGCTTTTTTGAATATTCCTTGAGTTTTGAACCGTTGAAGCAATGTTTTCTTTTGTACGTAAGGTTTGATGAGAAAACAAAGACTGGTTTCAAAGCGTTCATGCTAAACGTGGATTGTTGTACATTTGCAATCAAATGCGCCTCTAGAAGATTTTTAGATGGTACGGAAGCGTGCGTTCGGTCGTGAAATGTTACAGCACTCTATAGCTGCGAATAGAGCTAATGCACCTGAAGGAACCCAGCGCGTTCTTTATCCAAGGGGTTGGCATGATAAGGTAACATTAACAAAACAAGACTATTACGCAAGGTTTAGTTCCGTCACTTTGGTTTCGATAGAATGGTTAGGTATCGTGCGATAGTTTAGGCGGAGCGTTGTGCGTTAGCAAAAGTCGACAGTTGAGCGATGTTTCGGACAGTTATAAGGTGCAGCTGAATCTAGGGAGAAAAATTTGTGTCTGTCTAGGTATGTCCTACTAGAGATGTGAAGAAACAGTAATGTTTGAGCGGGGGTTATACCGTGTGGACAGAGCTGGCGTGACTCAAGTTTTTTTTGTGCGTAAACGGAAATCATGCGAGCATTCTTTGTATTGAGCTTTTCATTGTTTTACAAGTGTCCTATTTGGATGATGGAAAAGCCTAGTGACGGCAGCTCGGAAAACTAGATTACTAGATTACAAAGTGAGATTTATAGAGGTGGAGCATCGTCTTTTCTCGGAGCTACTGCTTTTGTCCTCTAAGAATGGCCACCTGCTGCGTTAAAAACGCGTTTTGCAACAGTATACGTTTGACATACGTTTCAAAAGAGGGATACTCTATAGCAACGCTGAGTGTTTTAGTCGCTATCCCGACGCAAGTGGTATTCTCGAGAGTTCCGCAATATTTTTTCCTGACCCAGATGAGGACCATTGCTTAGGTTTCTTATTTTTACACTTTTTAGAGTTCGTGGAACTCGTGGTGAATACATTGAAGATACCGCTATCTGGGATTTTAGGTTGGGTATGCTTCCTGTGATGTTATTATGTTTCACTCAAATCGAGGAGAGAAATTTATAATAACTAGTGCACTTCTATTAATTAGTTGTAAAAGGGTAAATATGCCTGGTGTGGTTTGTCAAATTTGTCTGGTGCTCACTGGGTTAGTGGTTCTGTTTTCATGTGCACACGCGCTGTCTGTTGAGCCAAAATGAAGCAGGTGGTCCCTACTTCATCAAGGACAGTCTTCACCAGAACGGACGTCAGCGCTGATCTCTCCAAACTGTGGCTGCAAGCCTCAAGCCATCGAGATCTTCACTCCCCCCCCCCCCTGTGCGAGAGACTGTTATGATCGTCATCATTATTGAAGTGTTTTGGTCTTTGTGGACTGGAGAAACATATTTTGAGGCATTCCAAGCAAGGATGCACCATCAAGACGGGTTCATTTGCTGTCAGCAAAACGTAAACAAGGGATCCCGGACCGGTCCGCGCGAAGAAAACGCATAATCCAAGAAAGGCCATTGTGAGCTCTATGCAAGGATTTGAGGCAAACAAGGAGGCAGCTGGGCCATTTTCGAGGTCACCGTGGATCTGGAAAGACTGGAACCAGCGTGGTGCTTGCAGTTTGGGCTGAAAGCGAAAGCCAAAATGGTTGTGGCTGCACCTTGCGAGAAAAATGGAGCCCCGGATACTCGCAGCTAAGCCGCAGCTTCTAACAAACAACAAAGAATGGAATGTGGGGTTGAAGGAAAAGAAAAGGCCCTATCTGCTTCAGTCCTTCAAGGAGCCCACCTCGACGACTAAGGATTAGTCGACCACTCCCCCTTTCACCTTTCTTCACAGGATCGGCTAATGGAGTGGCATGTTTTGACGATACGCGGACGGACCACTACGTTGTACTAACCGAACGCCGTTAGGCAAGTTTGACACGTGTACCGGGAGCCGGATTTTTGAACCTCACCCAACTGCCAGAAGAATTCTTGAAAAGCAAGGTCATCTGAGATCTTTGGACGTGAGGGAAATCTTTGTTGCGTGTGCTAAATGTCAGTGCACTGCGTTTGCGACCCTATTTGGGCATCATGTAGACTGCGCCCTCTCCACGAGCATTGTGTGGTGTCTTCCCCTCTTTTGTGGGTGGAGCACCTTGACCATAGAGCGCCATATTGGCTGAAGCTGCGGACAATGCGCCCAGGGTTGGCAACGCAGCGCCATATTGTCGAATTGTCGTTCTTACGAGCGCCTCATCTGACTTGTTCGACGAAGGGTAGGGGGCCCGCTACCAAACTGAGACCCGCAGGACCCGGTGTTGCAATAACCCCGAAAAAGTGTTTGACAATGCAATTGAGCGCACTCGCTCTTTGGACCGAGAATCAACAATGAGAAAAAAGGCGGATATAATTATATATACTTTAAGGGCAAATTTATTCCACACTTACTGCGCCACCACCCCTCGGGTAAATTGTATACTAAGTGGCCACTTCACCATACTTATACAGAGTAGTCGCCTCTCTATCGTTTTTGTGACTCCGCCTAAGGTCATTTGCGAAGAAATAAAAACCGGAGAGAATTACTGGTCTGGTCGAAAACGCATTAATCCGACCACTACCAGAGCTGTAGATCATGCTGAAATCATCGCTGAAGGGTGTGCACACACATGCTCACCACAGACATGGCCGAAGCCTCCTGTTCAGACTTTGTGTACAAAATTCAAGACGACCTTGACTTTGACTCAGCTAATCTAGTATACGAAATTCGCTGTGATATGTGCAAACAGGAATATATTGAACACACGAAAATCGCGTTTCGTTAGCACTTCAACAACCATAGGGCACACGTATATGGCCTCCCCAATTTGCCGTTCTCCAAACATATTGAACTCCCTGGCCACTGTTTCAAGCGCGTAAGTGTCCTACTCCTACAATCCGACTTCCAGAACACACGGGAGCGCGAACAGCCGGAGTCATATTCCATAAAAATGTTCAGATCTTACCCACAAAATCAACGAGAGAACTGGGCGACTGATGTGCCTCCATGAAGTTTCGTGAAACACAGAAAGTGATTTATTCAATTGATTTATTTATACATATGTGAAGTCGCACAGATAGGATGATCAATCTAGCGCGTGAACACAAATTAGCATTAACACACCTTTACGCTATGAAGACTATATTCACGTGGACACCGACGGATCATGTCTGAATCAAAGCTCTACGTCGGCATTCTTTGTACCTGCATACCAAGCGAGAAAAGCTTTTAAACTCAGCCATATCACAACATCCACAAGAGCAGACCTCCATGCAATACTCTGTGCTTTACGCTTCATATTACCACGTTCCCTTTCCCAAGTTTTTGTTATCGTCCCAAAACACCACACGATTCTCAGCGCAAACCGCGCCTGCAGTTTTGTAGAAGGCCGTACTCCGGTGGGAGACCTTGCTGTCGGCGGCTCGTTCGCTGCTCTTGGTTGGCGTCGGTGTCTTCTCCGCGACGGGAGCTGGGTTCATGAACGAAGCAGCACTTCCACCAGATGTCACGGGGTCGTGACGTGGCCGAAGACAGGAAACTTCGTGTTGGGATTCAACTGTTTATTTGGGCGAACCTGTGCCCGGTAAAGGGAAAGTCTAATTACAGCAGCAGTCTTGCACAGATAGCAGTCTCGGACTGATAGCGGCGAACGCAGCGTCGGCCTTCGATCAACAACTGACAAGCGGCGAAGCGCGTCGGCATTTATACTCTTGCCGTCGAATGTTCTAGCGTTATCGCTGGCGGTGGCGTAGCTTCCAGAACAATCAGTACCGTTCGCACAGTGGGCGTGATCTTATCGAAATGATCTACTACAGTCCGGAACCTTCTAGAAAACTGCAGGCGCGGTTTGCGCTGAGAATCGTGTGGTGTTTTGGGACGATAACAAAAACTTGGGAAAGGGAACGTGGCAATATGTTTACAGCCAGGTGCACTTCGATGGGTAGTTATCAGTGGCTCACAGTCTTCATTAGTTTCTCTAAAAGGAATCAGCTTGGGAAACAAAGCTAGTGAGCTCGCATATGAAATACAGAGGACGTATGCTATAGCAAAAGATTTATACCACATTATAATGTTCTAGTAGGTGTCAAGCCACTGTGTAATCACAGGAAACGACATTGCTGATCACATTGCACGTGCAGCACATCAAGAAAATAATATATCACTGCCACCTCTATCGATGAGCGATGCACGGGGTCTAATAAATAAGCTGAACTGTCAACTGTCTAAGGAAACCTGGTTCAAAAATGGTGCGCAAAACTCTCTGTTGTATAACATTGATCCATGTATAGAATTGAATATTCCGTTAAAGGTTAGCCGATCGGTAGAAACAGTCATTCATAGACATAGACTTGGTACAGCCTACTTAAAGGCTTTCCTGTGTAGAATTAGGAAAGCTGGCAGTCCTCCTGGTCATGTGGAGAAGCTCAAGAAGACGTGGAGCACATTCTTCTGCATTGTCAAAATCATGAGGTACCTCGAAAGAACCTTTTTCAAAAACTCAATTCTTTGAATAAGTGACCTTCATCAATTGAAAAAATCTTGGGTCCATGGCCAAACGGAAAGCTACAAGCCATTGCAGCGCGTGCAGTCGTTCATTTTCTGGAGGAGTCAGAAATAGCTCAAAAGTACTAAACAAAAAACAAATATTAACCGCGGTATGCTTCAAAACAGTACTTTCGTGTTTCACAACGTTATTTTTGGGAAACCTTTCTGAAAACATGTAAGTCTTTAAGCGACGAGATCACCTTAGACATTTATTGAACATTCACGTTGTTGTGTGAAAACCTAAATTGGCGTGATTACTTTGTGTTTTTTTGTTTTATTCACAAACTCCGTGTGGTGCGGACACAGTTCTATGCAGTGAGGACCCATTTCTGTGTGGTGTGGACGCTCAGTGTAGAAAAAACGGGAACTCATTGTGTAAGTGTTGTGCTAGGTACATATGTATAGCCTTGTGTTTGCTACAAAATGTGCGATGTTGACTTATGTGCAAGAGAAGAGGAGCAGCCGGCGCCACGCATTGGCACCAACCTCTCCTTAAATACAATTATTTAAAAAATCAATGCTACGTGCATCAAGCGGCGCGTGTTAGTATTATTATATTTATTTAAAATTTTTGATATTTTCTGTATTTTTTATGTTTTTTCTTGTTTATCGCCTAAGTAATATCCAGTCATTTATTTCGAGTATGACTGGCTATACACTTTTCTGCAGGAGCGGGAAGATGGAGGAAGTGGAGGGGGGGCGATGGCACATTTCCCTTGCATCGTGGCCAATGTTTTTCTAAAGCTGGAGCAGGTTGTGTTTTTTGTGTGCGTGGGCGTGTGTTTGTGCGTGTGTGTGCGTGTGTGTGTGCGTGTGCGTGTGCGTGCGTGTGCGTGTGTGTGTGTGTGTGTGTGGCCCGATTCCGCGAGCCAGGCGCCGAAGCACGTGAACTTTAACTCGATCCCTATGTGGGGGGCGAGTAAGCGGCAATATGTTTCACTCTATCCCTTTTTCTTGGTCACCTCCGATGGCGGCGCGTCTTATCTACCACTAGTACCAATGCAAGGATTACCCGCCCGCTTCCAGTGTCTCTCCGTCGCTTCTTTCTTCTTGTTGTTGTTGTCTGTCGCTTGCCTCGTTAGTCTGTTTTCCTTCTTTTTTTCCTTACCTTTCTTCTTTTTCTTTAGGGGGCCTCCGAGCTGTGAAGGTGGCCCTCTGCTAGGGGAACTTCGTCATTTCGCTGAGATCCTCCAAATAAGGTTGGTACACCAGGCGAAACTGTTAGGAATAAATAAATCATTTATTGCTATTTTTCCTATACTGCACTATTCTCGAAGTTTGATGATGATGATATATGGTGTTTTTTGGCGCAAGGGCCATTCGATGGCCAAAAAGCGCCAGTTCATGGGACAAGAAATGTGGACATTGATTGTGATTAGCGGCTGTATAAGGGCCATAAAATTCCTCGCGGCAAGGCGGGTAAGAACATACAAGTAATAAAATCATGACCATGCCGTGAAAGGTGTGTGTGGTGTGAATAGATGACAAAAGTTGGTGATAAAAAAAAGACGATGGTGGTTATGTATGGCATTAGCACAAGTGCCTCACTCGTTCATGCCCTTGCGTCCAAGGGCCGTGAGGCAAGTGCTTTCTTGTGTAGCCACTGCAGCGAAAACCTCTTTGGAGAGGTCGTGCTACGGAATGCCCGAATATATGATATGAAAACTATGAATTTCTTTTAAAAACGCTAACAATGATTTATGACTAAAAAGCGGTTCCCTACCGACGAACATTGCAGGGTGTAAAGGCATATGTTGTCGGTATGTTAATGGAAAGTGTTGTTTTCTTATAGTGTCCAATTGTTTGCACTGAATTAAAATGTGAAGAACTGTTAGTGCTTCACCACATCTGTCACGCAATGGTGGATCGCCACCGGACAAAAGATATGAGTGTGTCGTGTATGTGTGTCCTATCCTGAGTCTCGTTAATGTTACCTGTGTATGACGTGATTTCGTTACTGGTAGCCAATGGCCAAGGTGTGGCTTGATAACGTGTAGTTTGTTTTCTATGTGTCTATCCCACTTGCTCTGCCAATAGTCCCTGAGCTTTCGTTTGAGAGACGGCTTAAGATCAAGGGACGGGATCGATATGGGTGTAGTGGCGGTGCTTTTGTGGACGGATGCAGCGAGCTGATCCGCCCTCACGTTGACTGGAATCTCACGGCGCCCTGGTACCCAGCACACTACAACATGTTGTTTGAGTGTGTAGAGTGTGCACAAAATGGAGTAGAGTGAGACGAGGACTGGGTTTTTGTGTTTTTTAGGAGTATATATGCAGAGCCGTTATCACACTGAGGGAGTCCGTATAATTTACTGCTTTTTGTATTTGTAATTGCTTGATGTGTTTAGCCGCCACAAGTATCGCGTAAGCTTCCGCTGTGAAGATACTTGTGCCTGGATGTAGAGGGCCAGCATCCGAAAAGGATGGGCCGACAGCAGCGAAGGACACAGAAGAGTTAGACTTGGAGGCATCTGTAAAAAACTCAGGACGTGTGTATTTGTGTTGAAGTTCCCGGAAGTATGTTCGGATATGGCCAATAGGCGCATGTTTTGTAACTTCTACAAAAGACACATCGCAGTTATAGTCTGCCATTGCCACGGTGCCGGGTATGCTACAGGAGCCATTAAACTGTGTTCAAGTGAGACTCCAGTTTCCTCAGCTAGACACTTCAGGCGAACTCAGAATGGCTGCCTCATCGAAGGCCTGTTTTGAAACAGAATTGAGCTCGACAAATCATTAATGGTAGAGTACGAGGGGTGCTTCTTGTCTGCTTTCACCTTAAGAAAATATACAAAGGACATGTAAGTTCTCTGTAGATGAAGCGACCATTCATTTGACTCAACGTAAAGGCTTTCTACAGGGCTCGTGCGAAAAGCACCCGTAGAAAGGTGGATGCCCAAATGGTGCACGGGGTCCAGCATCTTCAAAGCACTTTGAGTTGCAGACTGATAAACAACGGCCCCATAATCTAAGCGGGTGCGAATGAGGCTTTGATACAGATTCATGAGGCATTGCCTATCACTACCCCAAGTAGTACGTGACAACACTTTTATAAAATTCATGGCTTTTAAACATTTTGTTTTTAAAAACTTGATGTGCAGTACGAAGGTCAACTTGTTGTCCAAGATTAAGCCTAAGAATTTATGCTCAGCTTTGACAGACAGACGTTGCCCATTCAGTCGAATGTCAGGTTCCGAGTGCATTCCTCTCTTTTGAGAGAACAAGACACACGTGCTTTTTGTGGGTTCAGTCGGAATCCGTTTTCCTCTGCCCATTTGGAGAGCTTGTTTAAACCTAACCGAACCTGCCGCTTACACATTGCCAAGTTGCATGACTTGAAGCCAAGCTGAACGTCAGCGACATATGTACAACAGAACATATTGCGGGGGATTGACAAGTGCAAGGAATTCATTTTGATAATAAAAAGTGTGCAACTAAGTACACCACGCGTTGGCACGCCTGTTTTCTGGACAAATGTTTGGGAAAGAACCGTGCCCACTCGGACACGGAATGTCTGGTTTGACAGGTAACTTGCGATTATGTGAAACATTCTTCCGCGCACGCCAAGGTGGGGCAGGTCTCTTAGAATTCCAAAACGCCATGTTGTATCATAAGCCTTTTCGATATCGAGGAACACAGAGAGAAAATATTGTTTATGGACGAAGGCGTCTCTGATCTGTGCCTCGATACGAACAAGGTGGTCTGTGGTGGATCTCCTTTCTCGAAACCCGCACTGAAATGGGTCGAGCAAAGTGTTTGTTTCAAGGATATGTACAAGTCGGCAGTTATTATTTTTTCGAAGACTTTGCACAAGCAGCTTGTAAGTGCAATAGGCCTATAACTTGAAGCTAAAGAAGGGTCTTTGCCCTCTTTCGAAATGGTAATATTAATAGCCTCTTTCCAGGAGGTAGGGATAGTGCCAGAAAACCAGATAGCATCGTACAAACAAAGGTAAGGTTTTTTGTGTGTCGGCTGGTAGGTTTTTAACATTTCATACACCACACGGTCAGGAACCTGGGGCAGAAGTACTGAAGGAGTTTAGAGATGTTCGAAGCTCAGCTAGACTGAAAGCTTGGTTATATGCCTCATATCTAGTGGGTGGATTTGTGTACGAAGTTTCTGCTTTTCTTATTCTTGTTCTGTATTTTTGGAAAGTGTCAGTATAGTGGGACGAGCTGGATACCCGTTCAAAGTGCGCACCGAGGAAGTTTGCCTGATCTTTCAAGGTATCACCCTGAGTATTTACGAGTGGGAAGTGTGTTGTACTTGTCTTCCTGCTATCCGACCGACCATGTTCCAGACTTTAGCCTCCTGTGTGTGTGAATTGATCCCTGACAAAGCTTCTGCCTGCTTTCTAATCTGGCCGCCGACGCGTTCTCCTGCCTTTGACTTATTTTCTTTAGTTTCTTGAAGGTGTCAAGATTTTCGGCTGTCGGTGAGTTCCGAAGCAGCCTCCAAGCTCTGTTTTGCTGTTTGCGCGCGTTTCGGCATTCAGAGTTCCAAATGGCACACGCCGTTTTCTGGGTTGTCCATTTGTTTGTGGGATGCATTTTGTTGGCAGCATCAATTCAAAAAAGCTGTGAAGTAGTCGACAGCAACATCAATGCTTAAAGTACATATGTCATTCCA